>JAFEMH010001974.1:0-395449 GCA_022495995.1 Adenophora triphylla var. japonica | reverse complement strand
ACTGGAAAATTGATCCATGCGGTCGTGCGGCTAATCCTCATAGGATTCTGACCATACGACCTCGGTGGCAATTCCACCGGGAAAAATCATGGTTAATCTGGCGCAAATCCTAGCGGCTTTGGGCAGCTATTCGGCTTACCACTGGCCGTAGGGCTCACGAGAGAAAATTTACGTAAGCTTATGTAAGTTGCATTTTCCCCGTCCCGAAAATCATTCCTTTAAAACACATTTATGAAAATCTCTGTTTTAACTCAAAAAGGAACATTTTTAGGAGACCGCACACTACGCGCACTTTGATATATCACATGTACACTTTGCACGCACGTCCTTGAGCAGGGTGGTTCAGTGCGATCACGGACGGCCTTACGATGCTCCCGGGCGCGCACGGAATCATCCCGGCCTCCCATGGCGACCCGGTGTCGACCAATGCACGAGTGTCACACGTTTCAAAAAACCGTGACTTTTGGTTGGTTTTTGGTCTAGTCCGTGTCATATAGCCCGGTTGCATACCCACGTAAAGGTCAAGCCTTAGCTCATAACGGAAGCAGATTTTCGCTCAGCGAGTGCGAGAATTCCGACAAGGAAAAATCGGTGGGATCTTGACTCCGACGTTGACTATTGACCTTGACCCGCACGGAATGCGTAAGAGTCAAGGCCAGAGTCTTTGCCAAAAAAATCAAAAGATCTTTCAGCTCAGCGAAGCTACTGCGAAAATTCCGACAAGGAAAAATTGGCAAGATCTTGGCCGGCATTGACTTCGATTCGACTCACGCCTGCGTATGCAACGAAGTTCAATGTGACACTTTGTGTCATCCGGCTTTTGCCGCCCAGACCCATGCCTATTATATTCTCGGACATTACCGAAAGTCAAAACCGTCATTCGCTCAAGCGAAACTGCGAAAATCCGTCGAAGCGGAAAGACGAGACTTTCCGTGTGCCTTGACTATAATCCATCGCTCGTGCGTTGAAAGGTCCTATGACCCGCTAGACCCGATAGGAGCGTTCTTTACTCTCGGTCGGTGGGATCAGCGTGCCCTATAGGACCCTCGCCGAGGTGTCCACCTGGGAGGTCGAAATACGGAGTGGAATACGAGGCTTATAGGCGTAGTGACGGAACCCGGTGATCCGGGATCTAGAGTAGTTGTGAAAAGAAGGGCGAGCCCCTTTTCCAACCAATTAGAGATTAATAAAAGACATTGTTTTAAGTAAACTTGAACAATTAGTGTAATCATAATTGCATGTTCCTATCTCTGAAATCCACAATCGAGACCTTTTCGGTCCGATCTCCGTTTTCCTCATCCCGAGCCTTTCATGGTCGAATCCCTGTCGAGATCTTTTCGGTCCGATCTCCGTTTTCCTTATCCCTACCTTTCATGGTCAAACCCTAATCGAGACCTCTTCGGTCCGATTTTGATTTTCTTGTCCCAGACCTTTCATGGTCAATCTCTGTCGAGACCTCCTCGGTCCGATCTCCGATTTCCCGACTCGACCTTTCATGGTCAAATCCTTAATCGTGACCCCCTTCGGTCCGATCTCTACTTCCAATCTTGACCTTTCAAGGTCTCAATCTTTTCCGATCAATTAGGATTAGGAGAAAATGCGTTTCGAGCAAAAGTTAAAGCGATAAGGGCATGTTACTTGAGCCTTGGCCTAAACACTTACCTTCGAGTCTAAACACTTACCTATCGAGTCTAAACCTTACCTATCCCCGAGTCTAAACCTTGCCTATCCCTTTCCCACGAGAAAGAAGTGAGCGAAATCTTGGGTCGGCGGCTTTTCGGTTCGAGACGGTTCATCGGCTCGAGTCGAGAATGGCGGTGTGAGAAAAGCGGTGAGGGTATGGGAAATCGAGATGATTAGGAAGGAAGAGTTAGTCTGGCTTTGGAAAATGCCCCGGAAAGGATCATGAAGAAGCAGTACATTTGTCATTGCTCATCGGTGCTCTTCGCATGATGGAATCCAAGTAACAATTGAGTCCAACGGTTCTCTGGTAGTGGTCGAAGATGAGACTCCGAAGTAGCCATCTCGGTTCCCTGCCTATAACCAATACCTTCCTCCATCCACATATGATCCCTTGCCAAGGACCACTTCTCCTCGGTCCTTTCCAACATCCCGGCTCATCGGGGCCCCATTGCCCTCGGCTTCTCGAACGGATTGGATTTCACCCCACTTATCCCTCGGTCTCGGCAATACACACGGTTTATGCTCCAACCTCACATAATCGAGTTTGAGATATGTGGCTATGTTACGAAGCCCCTATACCCGCTTTGAATGCGATCATGAGTTGCGAAGGATAGGCAGGTTTTCCAATTTGTTATGCCTCTAGGGACTTAATGAATTCAGTGAGTCGGTTCGCTACTACAAGAATCCTGTTGCCGCATTCCGTAGCCCAAGAGTCCCCGTTGACCCCTATGTGGCAATATTGATGGAGCAAGTGAAACGGATGCAAGAGAAGCTTGACCTCATGATGAGTATCAATACTCCCTTGACCCCGAGATGTCGGACCGAGGCAAGGAAATGACTCCACCGAGCATAACCCAATACCAAGCGACAACCGTGCACGGCTCGGCACCGAGTACCTCACAAGGAAAGAATGTCACGGCTTCCTTGACCAAATCCAGCAGTGGAACCAATTGGACAATGGGAATGCGAGTCTTGAGAATAACAAGGTCCCAGAAAACCTCGCTCCTTTCACTTTAACAATACGAGAGATGCCTTTAAGCAAGATTACGGAAGAGCTAGTGAAAGAAAAAGCGATAAAGCCCTTTGGAAAATTGGAAGCCCGGGAACCCCGGTATTCGGTTGGATGAGTCCAAGTATTGTCTTTTCCATCAATACCGTGGGCACGACAGCGATGATTGCACCTATTTGAGGCATGAGATCCAAAAGTTGATAGAAGATGGGAAGCTTGAGAACCTCCATGGGCCAAAGACAGAAAGTTATGACAAGAGGTCAATTCAAGAAGTGCAAGGTCGAAACGTCGGCTGATGATTTTGGGATGCCCATGAGCAAAGTTTTCAACGATTTGGTGAAACGAAGCCTTCTCACACCTCTCGAGAATCATAAGCCAAGAAACCCAAGTAGAGTTGACGGGGCCAAGTTACGTGAGTACCACAAGCATTATGGTCATGTGACAGGACAAGTGTGTGGAGGGCGAAGAAAGAAATTCGGTGGGCGATCTACGAAGGAAAGCTCAAGCTCCACTGGCAAACCCAACCCGTGAAGAGTAGCTAGACTAGGGTTTACTTATCCTTAAAAAAAAAAAAAAAAGGAAGAAAAAGAAAAATAGTCTCTCGGTCGACCTTCGTAGGTCTAGTATTTTTTCCTTTCAATTAAGTCCTCTACGGACATTGTATTGAATCTTCAATTTTCTATAAAAGAGTCTTCTTCTTTTCTTGCTAGACTTAAGACATTATTTGCACACCTACATTACATTTAATGAAATAGTTTTATTTTATATGATCACTTGCATTGCTCAGCGAACAATCTCTCGAAATAATTAACGTTCGATTAATCGGTGTGAGAAAGTCAACTAATGCCATCCAAGCCATACACTTTCCTTACCCCACAAAGGCCTTCATCAAAGCCATACATTTTCCCAACCATGTCCTCACCATCACCTTGACCAAGTCAACGACGGCATCATCAAGGACAAAAAGGCCACTCGGCTTCAAAGATTGACCCAGTGTCGGCAACAACCTAGGAGCTTGGCTTAGACCTCAAGGGTATCAAGAATGTTCAAGCGAGGGGCTCGCCTTGGTCCTCATGTGCTTGTAAAATAAAAAAAAAAATGTAGTGCAAAAAGAGTAATACCGGCTAGTGAATATCCCAAAAAAAAAAGGGCGAGTCTAGGCAAAAAACGGGGTTGCACATATATAAAAAAAAAAAAAAAGAAAAATCTTAGTGCAAAAGAGTAATACCCGGCTAAGATGAAAATCCCAAAAAAGGGCAATCTAGGCAAAAACGGGGTTGCACATAAAAATAAAAGAAAATGAGGCCAAGGGCCCAGCGTCACCAATCAAAAGCTTGACGGACAGGCAAGACCAAAGCTCAGAAAATGAAAGTTGTCGATAACAATGGGGTGGTCGAAGCAAAGCCAAAAGTATTTCATAAGCCTGTAGGCACGTGAAAGAGGAAACAATCAGAGGCAGCCGTTCAAGAATGACTTGGTCAAGGAATCATCCCGAGGCCCACGCCTCATCATCCAATCTTTTCATCCTAGCCTTTTCACTAAAGGAACCACAAATCCCAAATTTCCCAAAGCTCTGCCTCGCCAAGGCCGAACTACTTGGCGACTCCGAGCTCCTCACAATGAGGGGAACGTAGGCAACCAGCAATGGTCCGGTCATAAGCATATCCAAATTATCGAAAACCCGGTCTCATCAAATGACCTCTCCCATGGAGCACGGTCAAATCCCGAGAAAACCCGGTCTCATCAATGACCTCCTTATACACAAACCTTTCTTTCACACCCAGCCAACCTTGATCCGCGACATTGGTTGACTTTCTCCTCATGATTAATAAGAATGTTTGTTCATATCGAGATTAGTGGTTGAATAACCCGAACATTAATAAAGGGTTTTAAGCAATCTTGTGATCATTGTAAATAAAACAAGTTTTCAGATGTCTTGACAAGTCTTCCTTTTCTACATCTTAGGAAAGATAGCGCTAAACAACGATTTTACGTCGGCGGGGGCTTCCATACACTTTTACCAACCTTTCTACGCTTATGCTCTCTCAAAAGAGTCAAACCCAAAGCGAGTTTTGTGCCTACATCGAATAAGGCCATCAAAATAACACAAAATCGGGAGCTATTCCCACCTTTCAAAAAATATGCCCCTGCATGTATATATCTTCCTAAAATTCTTCTCTTTGTCTGCGTCTCCTTAAGGTTGACTGGTTGACTAAAAAAAAATAGAAATAAAAAAAAGAAAAAGGATAGGTTTTCCCTCTTCTGCTACAATTCGCATTAGGACTGCCTCGAAACTCTTCCAGTCTGGGGCTTTGCCAAGTCATTCCTTTAAACTGGGGCTTCTTTAGCCATGTTTATAGTTCATATCGGGTTCTTCACTAGGTCCCTAGATGGATTCAGTCTTGGTCAGATCAATTTCGTAATCACGTTCGCAATACCAATCGATTGGGATTTTTGTTAGGTCACTGCATCGGGGCTTCGCCAAGTCACTTCGCTTGCTCGGCTCATTCAACCTGGGCTTTGCCAAATGAAAGGATCTTTCCCGGCTTTAGTAAGACATGGGGTTTTTCTTGAGAAAGTTTTTCCTCCGACCGGAGCTCCGATAAGTCATATCCATCCCTAGAAGAAAGGTTTGGTCACTCCAACATCTCGCTTTGGTTGTAAAAGCCTCGTCGCACGCCTTCAAGCGCCGAGTTTAAGAAAAGGACCTTAGTCAAGACCCGAGGTTTAAACCTGGGGCCTCACCAAGAAGGAATTCTCGTCCACGTTGACAACAAAGAACGGTTCAGTCCGCACCCAAGGGATACAACCCCACCCGTTTGAAACCCGTCTCAAACAATTCCCAAATACATTCCATATGTATATCCAAACCTGGGCCCCTACCATGTTTCCAAGAAAAAATCACCCCTAGGCTCAAGTAACGTGCCAATTGCTAATGATAACATTTTCTCCCAAAAGTGCCTTCGAGATAACTCTAGGCGACAGTTTCCTAATTGTCAAAACGTCGAAAATCCTAGACATCGTTCCTAACTGTCTAGGTAAAGCTTGAACTACGATCAAGGCTTGATTCCTCCGGGATACGTAGGTAGCCTTTCATGAAGGTACAGCCATCCGACCACATTGGCCACCTTTTCCCTTCTCCATTCTCCAATGGTGCGTAAGCTTTTCATAAAAGTCCAATTTTATGACCATATTGGTCACCCCTTTTGATTTGGAACATTCCTATGAAGGATTGGTTGTTTGACCTCCTAGGTCACCCCGTTTCCATCCTTATAGGAAGGGACCAAATATCTCTTTGCCATTGTCCCAAGAAGGCCAGGTAGGTGATCTCTTTGATCCCCCAATTCCAACTCGTGGCCGCGATTCCATTCCAGGCCTAAAGGCAATGAAAAGCACGCTTTAGCTTATTAAGTCGCGCGACATAACAAGCCATGTCGTGCGACATAACAAGCCACATCGTACATCGACATCGCAACTTCCTCGTTCTCCCTGTGGCAATCCCCGACTTGTCAATAGCTGCAAATACCACCCATCCACTTCTCAGATGCATAGGGGAGGGTTCATTTACCCCATGTACACCCATTGCATTCATATTCAAGCCAAAAATTCATTCAAGTCACCCAGTTCTAGCCATTTATCGTACATCATTTCATAAATGTGTGCAAAAGAGAAAAAGGCTAACAATGTACATTCAAACCAAAATAGACCAAGTCTAAGAAATGTGCATAAGCAAAAATAACATGTGTCTTCCCAAAAAGGGTACAATAACCAAAAGCTATAAATGTCTCGGGGAAGGGGGCTACTCCCAAATCCTCTCCATCACCTCTCCATCATCCTCTCTCCCTCATCTCCATCCTCGTTGTCATCCTCGGCCTCCTCCGGCTCATCGTCGGGGATCGTCCGAAGGAGCCTCGTATGCTATGGTCCTCGTGCGATAGTAGTCGTCAAGCTCCGTGATGACGACAGAGTCAAGCTCGTAGCCGTAGCCGTCTCGGCTCCCCCATCCTCATCCTCATCCTCATCATCATCGTCAATCTCAATGGGTCTCAGTAAGAGGCACATTTGCAGTCTTTGTCCGAGGCGTCGGTCCTCTAGTGCTCCCGCTGGGTGCCCACGTCATCGTAGCGGCTCTTCTTCCTTCTCGCTTGGCTGTGTGGAGAGATATCAATCGAACCTCGTGACCGGCACCGATTCTTCCGAAACTCATGCCTTTCTCGGAGCTTGCCAATCATGCCCACGGCGCCGGTATATGCCCTGGTCAAGTGCCTGTAAGCTTTGAGCCTGTTACAAGCCTGCGGAGACATAATAAGTGTCAAAATACGCTTCTTGATAAAAAGAGAGATGCAAGCAATCCAAAGAGGCGTAAGGAACAATACTTACAGATCTAGAACCTCGCGGTAGCACCCGATGAGGATGAGTCTCGTGACATATCGATGTGAGCTCGCCTCATGCGACCACCACCCCGATAATCAATGAAAGTCGGGGCAAAGGAGGTCTAGCTACGTGAGCGCCGAAGGCCCCGCGCTATGAGCACCATAACCAACCCCGGGTCTGTGGAGATCGAAGATGCATGGCCACGTACATAGTATAGTCCCCTCCCGTGTGTAAAGATGTGCCGCCATGCCTACGATCAAAGCATCTACATTCGCCAACCGGTGAGGCAACCACATCCTAGCTGGGGATCATCGGGATCCGAGCGTGCTTATTCGGCCCATGCCGTCTATACACCCTCTCTCTCCTAAGTACAAGGCGTCTCCTGACAAGCCCACCGCAGCTTGCGACACTGCGTGAAGTGCGCGGCGGGATCTAAATCGAGAGCGGCATAACGACCACCCAGGGGAACAAGCTCATCCTCTCGTGGAACCCCTCTCGTGCATGTCAACGTATCATGATAAGAAGCGGTAATCCCGCACCTCGAGCCCTCCGGCTGCCTCGGGTCCTGCTTCTGGCATCCTTCGTCCACCGACGAAGAGCAGGAAAAAGTGGTGGCAAAGAAACTCATCCTTGATCTCGCCACTCATAATGTACCTAAAATACTCGTATGCCCAAGCTCGAAAAGGAGAAGAAGAAGTCAAAACAGGGAAAACAAGGGATATAATGAAATGCGCTAAGGAAAAGAGATCAAGGTGAGAGAATACCTCGAAAGCAAGATGAAAGCAGGTGAAGTACTTCGCCTTCCCTCGATCGACGTCATCTAGGGCCAAATACATCTCGCCTAAGCTCGCTCTCCCCAGAAAAATTCCCCACGCATCCCATGCCCTCGGTAGCTCCAACGGTGAAATCAAGGCAGAGATGCGCTGTTGATGAACAAAGATGTCGGAAAAGCCCACCCATACAAAAGCTCTAGCTAATCTCTCGGCTCTTGCCGGCTCTCAACGGGATCATCTACCACAATGTAGTCCCCGCTTCCGCCCTCAATAGGCCATGTAGCATCCCCTAACTCATATCCATTCCCCTTCTTGATCCGGGGGAACGAAACCAAGTAAGCCCATAAAATCATCATCGCAATAGCCGGGGCTCAACTCCTGTATAGGCTCCTCTATGTAGAGCGGCTCATCCGTAAAAGGGCGCCCTGTGATGACCGCAAAGTCCAATGGAGTGACCGTTGTCTCACCCCAAGAGAAGTGAAATGAGTGAGTGGTCTCCCACCGTAACTCTCTCGAATGCCCTCACTAGATCCACACTCCTCAGTGCCCCCGACGGCCTTCGCCATCTCAAAAAATTGCCCTAGCCCAAAGCCGTAGAATCATGCCCTTAGGCGAGTCCACTCCGCTCCTCGGCTACCCTAAGGCAAGCTATCCCATAGCCTCGCCAATCACCTCGTGGGAGCCACGGTGCGCAATCCCCGCAAGAAAACATGGCACAAATATTAATATTTCGTGCTATTTCGAAAATCATCTCAAGCAAAAATGGGTCAAAACAGATCAATGAATGGCATGCATTACACCTCCTGCATCAATCTATGATTTCATGCCGCTCATGATTTAATTCATAAGCTCGGTCTGAAGGCATTCGGCTCAAATCAATTTCGCCCAAATTGAAAGAAATTTTCAAGAAACCCTAGGTTTCTTACCTCTTCCTTCTTCCGAGCATCCGAAGTATGCTCATCGAGCCGCTGGTAGAAATCTCCTCTTGGTGCTTCCGGAAGAAACGGCCGTTGATTCCTTTGCACCCCCTTCTTCGAGTAGCTAAGTTGGCATGTTGAGAAGCCCTTTTGGTCGGATAGAGCCTAGGAGGCATTCTTCAATTGAATCGGACTAAGAAGTGTTGGATTTCCCTCGAATCTCCCTCTCTGATGTCGCTCTCTCTCTTTTCTCACTGTCGCCTCCCTCTCAATTTCAAGTTCAATTGATTTTCAAAATGACGACTGTGCGAATTTTAAAGAATCTCGCTCACTGGCCTCTTATGTCGTGCGACATACTAAGCCTCTGTGGCCTGCTTTTACAATTTTGCCCCGAAGGCTCCATTTTACAAATTTTGTCCCCCGTAGGCCTGTTTTATCCTTTGTGCCACCGGCATTTTCAATCAAATTTTCCCTCCAGTGCCCCCCGAGGCTTATTTTACAAGTTTACCCCCTCGTGGCTCATTTTATTTGCCTTTGGCATTTTTAATTCACTTCTTTTACAAAAATTATCAGGATACATCCGACTTTCTTTACAAAAAATCATCAAGTTCTTTTTACTTCTTTAATCTCTGAAATAACGTCTTCTAGTTTTAGTCTCCGTTATTTCCGTCATAAAGAAATAACGTCATCTAGCTTTAGCTCCCTCTATCTCCGTCATAAAAGAGATAGCGCCGTAAGCTTTAGCTTCTGTTAAAAGGAAATAAAAATTAGGTGACAGCCTCCAGTAATTGTCAAATTAGGTGACAGCCTCCAGTAATTGTCAAAATTAGGTGACAGCCTTCAGTAATTGTCAAAATTAGGTGACAGCCTCCAGTAATTGTCAAATTAGGTGACAGCCTCCAGTAATTGTCAAATTAGGTGACAGCCTCCAGTAATTGTCAAATTAGGTGACAGCCTCCAGTAATTGTCAAAATTAGGTGACAGCCTCCAGTAATTGTCAAAATTAGGTGACAGCCTCCAGTAATTGTCAAAATTAGGTGACAGCCTCCAGTAATTGTCAAATCAGGTGACAGCCTCCGAATTGTCAAAATCTCAAGGATCCTAGACATCGTTCCTAACTATCTAGTGATGCTTGAACTACGATCAAGGCTTGATTCCTCCGGGATACGTAGGTAGCCTTTTATAAAAGGTCCAGCCATTCGACCACTTTGGTCACCCTGTTTTTTTGTCACTCCTCAGTGATAAAGCGCCCCCTCATAAAAGTTCAAATATTCGACCACCTGGGTCACTCCTAGCATATCCCCAGTAGGATCAATTGCTTGACCTCCTAGGTCATTTTCTCTTCTTTTTCCCAGCAAGAGACCAGTTTCTCTTCTTCCTTCCCCAGCGGATCCTAATCCCGAACTACGATTATGGCTTGATTCCTCCGGGATACGTAGGTAGCCTTTCATAAAAGGTCCAGCCACTCGACCACCTTGGTCACCCAATCCATCTCGGCATTCGCCAGATTGGATCCTTTTCTATCGACAACCCCACTCGCCCTGCAAGTGACGTTGCCGAGGGGCTTCTGTAAGTACCCAAATCTGGCTCATGCCTTCCGGTTAATTTTCCCGGCAATTCCGGTAATTTTTCCGTAATTCCCGAATTTTCCTAAAGTTCCTGAACAATTCCGGAACTGTTCCAAGCCTTTTAAGGGCTGAAGGGAATGCTTGGTGATTAAGAAACACGTTTTTCTTAATCCCAAAACCCTTCTAGAAGGCCGCCACCTTGCACGTTTCTAGAAGAAGCGATTTGGCTACTTATGTCGTGCGACATAACCACCAGAGAAACCTTCTAGAAACCTGCCACCTTGCATGTTTCTAGAAGGAACTGCATGTGGCTACTTATGTCGTGCGACATAACCAGCCAGAGAGAGTTCTAGAACCATGCCACCTTGCATGTTTCTAGAAGGAAAACGGTTATGGCTTATCATGTCGTGCGACATAACAAGCCCATGCAGTACTCTATAAATAGAGGCCTTCACCTCTCATTTTAAACACACCTCTTCCACCCTCAGTCACCCTCTATAGGGAATACGCCCAGAAGCCTTCTCTTTCCTCACATACCCCCCAAATCACCCCAATCCTCTCAAATCAATTCTACACACATTTCCCACACACACACACTTCATATATACATCAAGAATCAAGGAATTCTCACGGTCTCAAGGTTGGACACCAACTCCGGAGGAGGACGCTAGAAGGCTCCTATATCTAACTTGATATAGTAGTTGTGGATCTTCAAGGGTAACGAGTTTCTACCCCTTTTCCACTCTCTATTTTCATTCAAATGTGAAATCTCTATGCTAAATGCATTCATAATGTAGTATTCTGATTAAAGTTGCATATTTTATGTTATATTACCCAGATCCACATTTTATTTCATTGCATTTCATATAAAAGTTCCGGTTTAATTTGGTTTTGCATGAACACTCAAGATGAGTGTGGATCCCTCATATCCACACCCTCTTGAAGTGTTCATTATCAATAAACATGCTCTCTGAGATTTGTTTGTGAAGTAACTTGACCATTTTGGTGCCTTGTTACCTCTGCAAATCTCAGTCGTTTAGGCTTCTGCAAAATGGCTTATTATGTCACGCGACATAGGCAGCCTATGTCGCGCGACATACATAGCCAGCTTTGTACTCCTTATCTTTTCACCGCAACTGATGTTTTCCTTTTCTAATGCACCAACTGCATTTAAACTAAAACATTTGCATACAGAGCAAAGATCATTTGCATTAAAAGGATATCTTTTTCACCAAAATGACATCTTTGCTTTAATGGTGCATCCTTTGCACTCAAAAACCCCCTTTTCACATTAAAGATGCATCTTTTGCATTTAAAAACTCATTTTCATACTCAAAATGCATACTTTGCATTAAAAAATCATTCTTTGCCATTTTCATGCATCATTTGTGCATTAAATGCTATTTTCCGACATAAAAATACATTCTTTACATAAAAATCTTTTCTTTGCACAAAAGGCATCCCTTGCAACCAAAAGACATTCTTTACACTCCAAAATGCCATCTTTTCACTAAAGTATCATTTTTTCCCCATGTCCCCATTAGCAACCTTGGAACGGACCGGTGTAAAAGTTCTCATCTTTGCATCGTTCCTTCCATTAAAGGTTCCATATCTCTTTAGAAAGGGACACCTTGAACCCTATATCTCCGATTATCGCTGAAGAATGAGTATGAAGCCTCTATACGAGCTCGACCGTCTTAAAGCGTAGGATTGATGGGCTAAGGACATTCCTTCCTAAAGAACCTCATCTTTGACCACAAAGAGAGTCATTCTCTCGATCACGCAAGTCCCGAGGGTCCCGAGGTTAAAATGCGATGATCACAAGTCACAAGATGAGGACGGGATCATAATCCCAAATACATAAATTCCAAGGAATCCCGAGCGACAACCAACAAATGGTTTGTACGTCCGGAAGATAACTTGGGACATTTCCCCCTTTTACTCTCAAACACATGCACACAAAGAAAGCACGCAAGCAAGCACGATTAATGAAATCTTGGGAGACTTGCTCCGGCAAGGCACTTTGGGTGAACGCCAAACGTTCTTCCCAAGGGGTAACTTAACCTCCGAACCCATAAAACCTTTTTTTCAAAGTTTTGAGGTAATCAAAATGGCGTGGCGACTCCGTTTTTCAAATAACTCGGATGTCTTCAAACTCGCGTGAATTCCAATAAACAAAAATTTTGGGCACACATTCACATCACCCACAAACTCAATGTTGATCCCAGTTTTAAACCAGTACATCAGAAGCGCAGGAAGTTTGCAGAAGCAAGGAACCAAATAATTAAGGAAAAAGTGGAGCGCTTACTTAAAGCCAACATGATACGAGAGGTAGAATATCCAAGATGGTTGGCAAACGTGGTTGTGGTCGAAAAGAAGAGTGGAATATGGCGAGTATGTGTTGATTTCACCGACTTAAACAAGGCCTGCCCCAAGGATCCTTTCCTGTTGCCTCACATCGACTCGTTGGTAGATGCTACTTCAGGTCATGAGCTTCTTACTTTTATAGACGCCTCTTCAGGATTCCAACAAATTCAGATGGAGCCATCTGATCAAGAGGATACCGCCTTCATTACGCCCACAGGTATCTATTGTTATATTGCTATGCCTTTTGGACTAAAAAATGCAGGTGAAACGTATCAGAGGCTCGTGAATAAAATGTTCAAGGATCAGATTGGGGACACAATGGAGGTATATATTGATGATATGGTCGTGAAATCCAAGAAAGCTGAAGATCATATAACCCATCTGTCCCAAGCCTTCGACATCTTGGATTGTTTCAACATGAAACTTAACCCAGCAAAATGCAATTTTGGAATGAAGGCAGGAAAATTTTTGGGCTATATGGTGACTAAAAGGGGCATTGAAGCCAGCCCAGAGCAGATTCGTGCCATCATTAACCTGTCATCACCTCAATCTGTCAAAGACGTCCAGAGATTGACAGGGAAGATTGCAGCACTTACCAGATTCATTTCCAAATCGTCTGATCGATGCAAGCCCTTTTACGACATCTTAAGAAAGAATAAGAAGTTCCAGTGGGAAGATCAGCATGAACAAGCTTTTCAAGACCTCAAAAGTTACATGTCGACACCTCCATTATTGGCCAAGCCTCAGGAGGGCGAACACCTATTCATCTACCTAGCAGTATCGGAAAGTGTTGTAAGAGCGGTCCTGGTGACAGAACGAGATGGTATTCAGCAGCCCATCTATTATAGAAGTAAGACACTTTTAGATGCGGAGATCAGGTATTCTCATTTACAAAAATTGATTTTAGCTTTAATAACAGCATCTATTAAGTTGAGACACTATTTTGAAACATATACTATAATTGTGCGTACTAACACTCCTATTAAGAATGTTATGAGAAAACCAGAAATGTCAGGTAGGATGGCTAAATGGTCTGTACAGTTAAGCACTTACGACATCAAATATGAGCCCATAACAACAATAAAATCTCAGGCCCTAGCTGATTTTGTGGCTGACTTTAGTCCAACCATGCAACCAGAAGTAGAATTGGAAGTTCAGCAACTGCAAGATGATGACATCTTGAAGATGTGGACGCTTTATACAGATGGTGCTTCCAACAAGAGAGGCACAGGACTTGGATTTGTACTAAAGTCGCCACAAGGGGATATAATACCACAATCCATCTGCTGCAGTTTTAAGGCCACTAATAATGAAGCAGAATATGAGGCATTAATTGCAGGTTTAACGATGGCTCAAGACCTTGAAGTCAAGCACATCCAGGTGTTCATTGATTCATTACTGATTGTCAACCACTACAACGGGTCCTACATAGCGAAATATGCAAAGATGACGACATACTTGGGGATAGTAAAGATTCTGGCGGCCAAATTCAAAACTTTCACGTTGGAGCAGGTGCCGCGAAAAGAAAACTCACAAGCAGATGCTCTGGCAAACCTAGGCTCAGCCTTCAAAAGTATTTCGCAGACGAGTATCCCAATTGTGCATGTCGACATCCCAGCATTTGACCATGTCGAGCTGTTCATCATAGATGATGATATCCTTCCCAGTCCAGCAGTGACTTCTTGGACAGCTCCTATTATCAAATACCTCTAAGATGATACAATCCCACCTGAGGAGAAGAATGCTCGAGCATTCAGGGTAAGATCATCTAAGTATTTACTTATTGATAACTTCTTGTTTAGGAGATCTGTTGTAGGTCACTACTTAAGGTGTCTAGAAGCAGATCGCGCACAACAGGTTTTAAGAGAGCTGCATGAAGGGCAATGTGGCAATCATACCGGGGGCAGAAGCTTGTATACCAAGGCTCTAAATATGGGCTATTTATGTCCTACCATGCGAAGAGATGTTGCAGAGTATGCCAAGAAGTGTGATTCATGTTAAAGGCACGGCGACATTCTACATCAGCCAGCGAAATTGTTACATCATATCCTGTCACCATGGCCATTTATGATATGGGGAATGGATATCGTATGGAAGTTGCCCAAGGCCCCAGGAGGAAAGGTATTTCTACTAACCATGACAGACTATTTTTTTCAAGTGGGTAGAAGCTGAGGCGTATGTGCAAGTCCGAGACAGAGAAGTAATCTCTTTCATAAAAAGAAACATATTTAGCAGATTTGGGATACCCTCAGAAATAATATGTGACAATGGCTCACAATTTATCAGTCGGAAAACACAAGACTTCTTGACTAGATGGGGAGTCAAGATGGTGACATCTTCGCCTGTTCACCCTCAAGTAAATGGACAAGCAGAATCCAACAATAAGATTATCATAAGCAACCTAAAGAGAAGACTG
This sequence comes from Adenophora triphylla var. japonica, assembly GCA_022495995.1. Lineage (NCBI taxonomy): Eukaryota > Viridiplantae > Streptophyta > Magnoliopsida > Asterales > Campanulaceae > Adenophora > Adenophora triphylla. Next base: position 380,342 of record JAFEMH010001974.1, on the reverse strand, counting down.
GACCAAAAGAATGGGAGATGGGCAGAAGAATTATCATTGGTTTTATGGGCTGATAGGATGACATCTAAGAATGCAACAGGTCAAACAGCCTATTCTCTAGTATTTGGGGCAGAATCAGTCATCCCTGCAGAAGTTTTAGTACCTACGGCTAGATATGGTTTGTTGACACCAGAGCATAATAGTGACATCTTGACACATGATTTGGATACTGTGGACGAGCTAAGGGATATGGCTAAAATAAGGATGGCAGCATATCAGCAAAGAGTGACCAAATCCCACAACAAGAATGTGAGGGTCAGAAGGTTTCAAGTAGGCGACTTAGTCCTACAAAAAGCATTCCAAAATACAAAGGATCTTAATGCGGGCAAGCTAGCCCCAAAGTGGGAAGGCCCCTATTTGATTGATGCACAGGCCAGAAAAGGAGCATATCGTTTGTCAACTTTGGATGGCCAAATGTGTAGGGTTTCGAGGGTCCATGCGCAGCGGAAGAATGCAAATTAACTCGAAAAACCCGGAGCCTAGGATCCGTTCTAGATGATTAATTAAGAAGTATGAAATAGAAATACCAACCTTGTGTGCCTTTGTCTTTGATAAACGCGTTCCAACTCCAGATTGATGATCTTGTGAATCCTTGATGAACAATTCTTCAATCACGAACTTAAGATCTTGAATGGCGAAGATTCTCTATGTGAATCCACGCGTTGAACGAACCCTAGAACAATTCTAGGTGGATTGCTAGATCCTTTGATTGAAACTCCTTTCAATCTATGAAGTATTATGGAATTGGTGTGATTTGATTCTCACTTCTCAATTGAGAAATCACAATTTTGTGTTTCTTTAAACTCAAAAATGTGGGTTGGCTTCTAGGGCTGAAGAGGGATAGTATTTATACTTTATAAATATTATTCCCTTTTGAAAACCCTAATTAAAAACGGCTTCAGCACAGTTCGGGGTCGCCCACCAAGGCATGGGCGGTCGGCCACCAGTACAGCGCTTGAAACCCTTATTCGAAATCCCACATGGGCGGTCGCCCACATGGGTATGGGCGGTCGCCCACCTGCACAGTCTCCAATGTACAGTTTTCGAATAAACATGAGCGGTCGCCCATAACCTTTGAGCGGTCGCCCAAGTCAACGATTGACTTGTGGGCGGTCGCCCATGGTACACTTGGGCGGTCGCCCATCAGCCCAGATTTCATAATTTCCATTTTTGACAATTCGTTCGATGCGTGTGACCCCATATGACTATATTATGTTGGTAATGAGTTCGATCACATCGATCCTCATAAGACATGAGCGGACTCTAGCAAGCCATCATGCCTACCCAAATAATATAATATCAAGTTCGATTCCTACATAGAATATATCACAATCCCATTGTCACACGATATTATATTGAACATGAGTCATGGTTCACGTCAACTCATATTGTTCAATGCTTTCTCGTCACCAAGTAAATTGATCAATCGAATGTTATTAATCACATTAATTCATTCGGACATGGCCATGTACATCATCAATCTTACTTACGAGTGGCCTAGCAAACATCTCTCTTTACGAGGGACAAAATTCCATCTTGACTTATCATTCTTCCCAACAAGAATCCTATCATGCCAATAATAGCCCTTATTGTTATCCGGTTAAAGACAACGTTAAACTATATCAAACATAATATTCATCGAGTGGAAGACGATGATAATCTCAGGTCAAAGGATATCAATGATATAATTATATGAGATTTAATTATGACATTTGACCATGACATAAATCTCATAATGGGTCAAGTCCAGTACCTTGTTCTCTAACAAGTACCCATGAATTTAATGTGCATCCCTATGCATATAATCATCACATGATTATCCATTAAACTTCATACTAGTGCTTCATAAGTACTAGGGACACAATTATTAAAGTAAACATACAAATATATATAATAATCAAAATAACAATCTCTCATATAAATGAATAATGACATTACAAATAAGTCTATCTCTATAGGGCTAGGGCACTAACACCTACAATCACCCACTTGCACTAGGCCCAATCATTCATGTATCTTATACCCATGGACCTAACATGACCATCATGTTTAGCTTGTGGCAAAGGCTTGGTGAGAGGGTCCGCAATGTTGTCATCCGTAGGTACCTTGCATATCTTGACGTCTTCCCTTTCACAGATTTCTCGAATGAGGTGGAAACGTCTCAAAATGTGTTTGGATCGTTGATGTGACCTTGGTTCTTTTGCTTGGGCAATAGCACCATTATTGTCACAGTAAAGCTCTATCGGGTTAGTGATACTCGGAACGACTACTAAGTCACTAACGAACTTCTTGATTCAAACCGCCTCCTTAGCCGCATCCGATGTTGCTATGTAGTCGGCTTCGGTTGTAGAATCAGCAACAGTGCTTTGCTTGGAACTCTTCCAACAAACGACACCTCCATTTAGCATAAACACGAACCCAGACTGCGATCTAAAGTCATCTTTATCGGTTTGGAAGCTTGCATCTGTGTAACCCTTTACAACCAGATCATCTTCAATTCCTCCAAATACCAAGAATACATCCTTATTTCTTCTCAAGTACTTAAGGATATTCTTGACTGCTATCCAATGGTTCTCACCAGGATCAGACTGGTATCTACTCGTCATGCTCAGAGCATACGAGACATCAGGTCTAGTACATAACATGGCATACATGATAGACCCAATTGCCGAAGCATATGGAATATCACTCATTCTCTTTCGCTCATCATTTGTCTTAGGACAATGAGTCTTGCTAAGAGCAATGCCATGTCCCATTGGCAAGTTCCCTCTCTTAGAATTTTCCATACGGAATCTTCTAAGGACCTTGTCAATGTACGTACTTTGACATAAACCAATCATCCTTCTTGATCTATCTCTATAGATCTTGATACCAAGGATATAAGCCGCTTCACCCATATCTTTCATTGAAAAACATTTTCCTAACCAGGACTTGACAGTCTCAAGAGCAGGAACATTGTTTCCAATGACCAAGATGTCATCGACATATAACACCAGAAATAGTACTATGCTTCCACTTATTTTCTTGTATACACAAGGCTCATATTCGTTTTTGATGAAGCTAAACTCTTTGACTGATTCATCAAAACGTATATTCCAACTCATTGAAGCTTGCTTCAATCCATAAATGGATCTCTGCAACTTACATACTTTATTAGAATTTTTTGGATAGACAAACCCTTCAGGCTGTATCATGTATACATCCTCAAGTAGGTTTCTGTTAAGAAACGCTGTTTTGACATCCATTTACCATATCTCATAGTCATAATATGCGGCTATGGCAATTAAGATTCTAACAGACTTAAGCATTGCTACAGGTGAAAAGGTTTCATCATAGTCAACGCCATGAATCTGCCTATACCCCTTAGCAACAAGCCTAGCCTTGTATGTATGTACCTTCCCATCCATCTCGGTTTTCTTTTTGAAAACCCATTTGCACCCTATGGTTTTTACACCTTCAGGTGGATCAATCAAGTTCCAAACTTGATTATCGTACATGGATTTGATCTCGGATTCCATGGCTCCTAGCCACTTGTCCGAATCAGGAGTGGACATCGCCTCTTGATAGGAAGTAGGTTCATCATTCTCAATAATTTCTACTTCGTTACTTTCCGTCATGAGAAATCCATATCTCTCAGGTTCGGATCGTATTCTATCCGATCTGCGAAGAACTTGTGTATCTTGAACCGGTTCCACAACAGCTTGTGAATTAGGTTCCGTCTCTACTATTGGTTCCTTGTCATTTTCGGGTTCTTGAATTTCTTCAAGATCAATTTTACTCCCACTAGTTTCTTTAGAGAGAAAATCTTTCTCTAGAAAGACACCATGTCGAGCAACAAACACTTTGTTCTCGGATCGGTTGTAAAATTGATATCCTTTCGTTTCTTTAGGATAACCAACGAAAATACATTTATCGGATCTGGGTGCAAGCTTATTTTCAGAAACCAATTTCTTTACATAAGCTTCACATCCCCAAATCTTCATGAAAGATAAACTAGGTTTTCTTCCATGCCACATCTCATGTGGGGTTTTAGGAGCCGATTTAGTAGGGATCTTATTAAGTGTGAAAGCAGCTGTTTCCAGTGCATGTCCCCAAAAAAAAATAGGAAGGTTAACTTGACTCATCATCGATCGAACCATATCTAATAGAGTTCAATTTCTCCTCTCGGACATACCATTCCATTGTGGTGTTCCGGCTGGAGTAAGTTCTGAAACAATTCCACAACTTTTAAGATGATTGTCAAATTCTTGGCTTAAATATTCACCACCTCGATCGGATCGAAGTGTTTTAATAGTTTTGCCAAGTTGATTTTGTACTTCATTTAGAAATATTCTAAATATCTCAAATGCTTCACTTTTGTACTTCATCAGATAGACATAGCCATATCTTGATAAGTCATCAGTGAACGTTATGAAGTACCGAAATCCTCCCCTAGCAATGCTATTCATTGGTCCACATACATCAGTATGTATGAGAGCCAACAAATCACTAGCCCTTTCACTACTCTTAGTAAAAGGTGCCTTAGTCATCTTGCCCAATAAACAAGATTCGCAAACATCATATGATTCATAATCATATGAGTCTAAATATCCATCTTTATGGAGTTTAGAGACGCGTTTCTCATTTATGTGACCAAGACAGCAATGCCATTTAAATGTGTTGTTCACATCATTTGGTTTAGATTTCTTATTAACATGATAGATATTTTCAAAATTATTTTCAACATCTAAGACATAAAGGCCATTAAAAGAATGTGCAATACAATAAAGCATACATTCAAATAAATGGAAAATTTATTATTCTTAATAAGAAAACTATAACCTTCATTGTCTAAACAAGAAATTGAAATAATGTTTCTGCTCAAATTCGGAACATAATAGCAATTATTTAAAACTAATATTAGTCCGCTAGGTAAAGCGACTTCATAAGTCCCTACGGCTAATGCTGCAACTCTTGCTCCATTTCCAACACGTAGGTCTACTTCACCTTCTTTGAGCGACCTTCTATTCTTTAGTCCCTACACATTTAAACAAATGTGAGATCCACATCCGGTATCTAATACCCAAGAACTAGAAGTAGAAAGTAGAATATCTATCATATAGATACCTGAAGTCATGGCAATCTCATTGCCCTTCTTCTTCAGTCCTTCCTGATAAACCATGCAGTTACACCTCCAATGCCCAGTTTCCTTGCAATGGTAGCACACCGCATTCTTTTGGGATTTGGGTTGAGGCTTCTCAACAACGGCAACCTTTGCCTCCGGTTTAGCAACTTTTGCTTTAACCTTGGTTTTCTTGAACCCCTTTCCTTTATTCACCATCAACACTTGATTGGTTTTCTTGGCGATATTGTTCTCTGCATTCTTAAGCATCCCATGCAGTTTAGACAGAGATTTATTCATCCCATTCATGTTATAATTCATAACAAACTGATTATAACTTTCTGGGAGTGAATGCAATATCATATCCGTAGCCAGTTCCAACTGGATAGGATATCCAAGCCTTTCAAGATGTTCGAGGTGACCCTTCATTTTCAACACATGAGGCCCAACAGGTTGTCCTTCAATCATCTTGCATGAATGAAGAGCCTTCATGGTGTCAAACCTTTCCTGACGTGCTTGCAACTGGAACATTTCCTTCAAATGATTTCCCAAATCATAAGCATCCATGTGTTCAAGGTCCTTCTGAAGGGCCTTACACATGGTAGCGAGCATCAAGCAACCAACATCAATAGAATCATCCATATGCTTCTTATGTTGATCCTTTTCAGCTCGAGTTGCATTAGCAGCAGGCTCGGGTGGAACGGGTCCATCGAGAATGTACAACTTCCTTTCTTGTTTGAGAACAATTCTCAAACTGCGGATCCAATCCACATAGTTGTTGCCATTCTCTTCTAACTTGTCCTTCTCAAGGACTGATCGCAGTGACAGAGTTTGATTAGTGTTTACAACCATTAATCTACAAAGATATGCAACAAATATGAACACATATAAGTACCTATTTCATTTAAAAGATTTAAATAACGTATTTCATAAATACTCCCACTAAATTATATAACCTTCTTATACAATCATGCATAATATAATTTAATAGGCTAAGACCCAACTTTAATTTAATTTCAAGTCGGCTATGGCACGACTGCTCAAAATTAAACTAAAAAGGTAGATAACATTTATCACTCATATCAACATATGACTCTTAGATCCTTTATGAGATTATAGACATCATATGTCACATGTTTCAATCTCATCTTATGCCTTAGGCCAAAAACTGTTTTGATAGCCTAATTGAGTTCAACCATTTTAAACGTATAGCAATCACCGTTTGCTCATCTTGATCATACAAAGATAGAATTAATGTACCTCGCTATGGCGTAGCCTACATAAAACTATCCGTGTACTCACAAGTGTTTAAAATGGGTGGCATAAACAAACTCAAATTTCAATGAAGGTTCAATTTTCATGTTTATCAATTAACATGGCAAGGTTGATTCATGAAAATTATATGAGCATAATTATGAACATGGAATGATGCATCACAAATCACATTTGATGTGTAATTACTAGTACGTGGCATTGTAATCCAATGTTATCCCACACTTCCAAGAAGTGCCTGTGGGAAAGTTTTTGGTTTCCAGCCTATATACTAAGTAATACTTCAAGACCCATATTCTAGATTAATCACATTAATCATATAATTCAATTCATAATCATGGCATATCAAAATATACAATTACTTCCATAAGCAAATCCCATATAAATTCACATTCTAAATCATATTCATCATGAAAATTAACATAATCACATTATATAATTATCATGATTATCTAATATAAACATCATGAACGGTGCTCTGATACCACTGTAGGGTTTCGAGGGTCCATGCGCAGCGGAAGAATGCAAATTAACTCGAAAAACCCGGAGCCTAGGATCCGTTCTAGATGATTAATTAAGAAGTATGAAATAGAAATACCAACCTTGTGTGCCTTTGTCTTTGATAAACGCGTTCCAACTCCAGATTGATGACCTTGTGAATCCTTGATGAACAATTCTTCAATCACGAACTTAAGATCTTGAATGGCGAAGATCTTCTATGTGTATCCACGCGTTGAACGAACCCTAGAACAATTCTAGGTGGATTGCTAGATCCTTTGATTGAAACTCCTTTCAATCTATGAAGCATTATGGAATTGGTGTGATTTGATTCTCAATTCTCAATTGAGAAATCACAATTTTGTGTTTCTTTAAACTAAAAAAACGTGGGTTGGCTGCTAGGGCCGAAGAGGGATAGTATTTATACTTTATAAATATTATTCCCTTTTGAAAACCCTAATTAAAAACGGCTTCAACACAGTTTGGGACATGGGCGGTCGCCCACCAAGGCATGGGCGGTCGGCCACCAGTACAGCGCTTGAAACCCTTATTCGAAATCCCACATGGGCGGTCGCCCACATGGGTATGGGCGGTCGCCCGCCTGCACAGTCTCCAATATACGATTTTTCGAATAAACATGAGCGGTCGCCCATAACCTTTGAGTGGTCGCCCAAGTCAACGATTGACTTATGGGCGGTCGCCCATGGTATACTTAGGCGGTCGCCCATCAGCCCAGATTCCATAATTTCCATTTTTGACAATTCGTTCGATGCGTGTGACCCCATATGACTATATTATGTTGGTAATGAGTTCGATCACATCGATCCTCATAAGACATGAGTGGACTCTAGCAAGCCATCATGCCTACCCAAATAATATAATATCAAGTTCGATTCCTACATAGAATATATCACAATCCCATTGTCACACGATGTTATATTGAACATGAGTCATGGTCCACGTCAACTCATATTGTTCAATGCTTTATCGTCACCAAGTAAATTGATCAATCGAATGTTATTAATCACATTAATTCATTCGGACATGGCCATGTACATCATCAATCTTACTTACGAGTGGCCTAGCAAACATCTCTCTTTACGAGGGACAAAATTCCATCTTGACTTATTATTCTTCCCAACAAGAATCCTATCATGCCAATAATAGCCCTTATTGTTATCCGATTAAAGACAACGTTAAACTATATCAAACATAATATTATCGAGTGGAAGACGATGATAATCTCAGGTCAAAGGATATCAATGATATAACTATATGAGATTTAATTATGACATTTGAGCATGACATAAATCTCATAATGGGTCAAGTCCAGTACCTTGTTCTCTAACAAGTACCCATGAATTTAATGTGCATCCCTATGCATATAATCATCATATGATTATCCATTAAACTTCATACTAGTGCTTCATAAGTACTAGGGACACGATTATTAAAGTAAACATGCAAACATATATAATAATCAAAATAACAATCTCTCATATAAATGAATAATGACATTACAAATAAGTCTATCTCTATAGGCCTAGGGCACTAACACCTACAAAATGATCCCAAGAAGTTGGAATGCCATTCACCTTAAAAGGTACTACATTTAGGCAATATTCTCCTAACCTCACCACAAGCCAGGTATGGACAATCCCTTATTAATCTTTTCATTTATCAGATATGAATAATCCTTCATTCATTTCTTTTCGTTTTTTCTTTTTATTTCAAAATAAGATGTCACTAACACGACCTGCGGAGGGGTGTCAACTTAGTTGACACCCATCTCTAACATGTCTCTGTCTTGCAAGATGATGAAACGTAAGAATGGGGACATCCGAGTACTTAAAGCAAAGTTCCAACGAATTAACCTCCGACAGAGACTGGCCATCTCTTCTAAAGTAAAGGTACACAATCCCTTCTAAGGTTTAAAGAGTTAATTACCTCTTTCTAAAGAATGTTAGGTTCCTACACCTTCGCTTGGAGCGCACGATATCTCTTTAATTGAGGTGTGGGATGGGCCTATATGAGTAACATTATATAGCTTACCAATTTCCACTCAGTTAAATGATTGATCTTAAGTTTTATTCAATTGATTATGGCATATACATGTCATCTTAAGATTCCTACGATTTGGACATTCTTCATGTCACCTTAGGAAACTTAGGAAATTAACATATGATTATGTCAACATCCTTTGAAAATATTTTAGCAGTTGGTGTCAAAGCATGACATGCACAGAAGTTGCTAACAAAAGTTTTTTCTAAACACTAAGATACTAAATACCATTAAGACTACCAGAAAACGTTTCCCAAAATTCAGTTGGCCCACACCAACATCCAAACAACATAAAACTAAAAGCAAAGTGTTGAACCAACCCAACACTTGAAAAAAAATTGTCTTCGGTCCTTATGGACCTATTACATACCAACAAAATAAAATTGTTTTTGGGTCACCACCCACAAATTCAACAAAATAAATAACTGTTTTTAAAACATCCTTACTTGGCTGCTGCCTCATGTGTTTCTTTAGGAGTCCCTTCTCCAGCTTCTATTTCTTCTCCTCCACTGCATCCTTGGGGCTGGATGACACCTCGCCTTCGTCCACTGGTTCGCCTGTCAACTTAGCTAGATTGGCATACTCCTTGCTGATGTTCCAGTCTTGGGATTTCCCCTCCAAATGATCCTTCATCATCTGTATTTTGATTTGTATCACAGTCTTTGCAGCGGCGATCTTGCAGGAATGCCTTACATCAGCAATCTCCTTAAGATGATCCTCTTCAATCTTAGCAAGATTGTCCAGCAGCCCCTTCAAATCCTTTGCTTGATCATCAAATTTTCTCTCCCATATAGCGGACTCTTTCTTGGCCAGGTCTATATCTGCTCTTGCTTTCTTTCTGGTACTCTCAACATCTTTGGCCCACTCTTCCATCTGATTTTCCAAATATCCCATGACCTGTAGAGATAGTGACAGTAAAATACCAAAAAAAAAACCCTATGACAAAGCTATAATACAACCAAAGGTGAATAGCAATATCTTACCCCAGACACAAAGCTCATATACTTTTTCTTTACCTCGGAAACTGACAGACCATCAAATGAGTCCACAATTTCGATTACCTCCTCTTGGGCAGCCTTTCTTTTCTTCACCCTTGATCCGATTCCCACACTCTCTACCTTTTCGGCAGCCTTCTTTGGAGCAACAGGAGGCCTTGTCCCCACCTTAGGAGGAGAACCTCCAATCAAAGCATTAATATCATCCATATCAAAGTCCGAGCCCGAAGTAACTGGTTTGGAGACTGCACCAAAGAAGTAGAATGTCAAGAAAAAGTATGCCCAGACCAAAAGCAGGGTAAAAGCATAAATACCTGTTGACATGTTAGCAGATGGTGACGCCTTATCTTCTTCCTGAGCAACAAAGGGCGTTTCAACCAAGCCTCTAGGTGACCTTTTATCTGGGGATAACTTGAAAAACTCCTCAATATTTGCCAAATTATCTTCCTCTGGTAGAAAAAGCCTCCCCCAGTCAATATCTGCAAGAGAATAGAGAAAATTACTATTTCAGTCCAACTCAAAAAGAAAAAAATTGCAAGTCAGAAATCAAAATACCTCCCCTATTCCATTTGCTAGGTATTTCGTCTCCTCCTTCAATTGATTCTCTCTCAACAAAGAAAAATTTCCCCTTCCATCCTCTGTCATTCGAAGATGTCGTCGTCATCAGGGGAGTTCTGCCTGACCTTTTCTTAAAAAGATACCGTTTTGATCCGAATGGTTGGAAGTCATATGAATAGGCTATCTCACTAAGACCTAGGTTTAAGTCATTCTCCCTATTCACCTTTACCACAAAAGCAAAAATCCTCCACACCATTGGCATTAACTGGGCGTAGGCAAGCTGTGTCCTTTGAAAAAATTCAGTAACGAGAGAAGGGAAAGGGTAACTAAACCCTAGGAGAAAAGGATATTCCAGGAAGCAAACCCATTTTGGGGAAACTAGGCCAGACCTAAGATTGACAAGGAAGGGGTGGAAGATAGCACCTTCTGGAAAGCAGCATTGGTGTTTCAACGATTCGATTTGGGTGTCATTAAACACGCATATCTCTTCGTCAGGCTTGGAGAGCTGATTTTCCCACTCGAAATCACCAAAGTCGACATTTATGGGTTCTTTGGGAGCAGGCACGCCTTTCACCTTTGAAGAACTCCATCTAGTCTTTCCCATGGTGGCAACGAACAAGAATCGGAAAATATGGAAACGAGAAAGAAAGAGAGAGCAGAGAGATTACCTTCAAAGGGATGTCGTCGTGAGAAGGAGTAACTGGAAGGGTGTGGAAGCCTTTTTAATTTGATGAGGCAGTTATTAAAAACGAAACCCTTTTCATTAAAACCTCTTTTCCAGATTAAACTCCCCCCAACCGCTCATCACTCCTCCACGTTTAATGCGGTTGTCAAATCATGCAGGCGCCAGTTGTTTTCTTTGAAAAATATTTACCCCAACGAATTCCGTGAAAAGGAAAATATTTTTGGGGACAAATTGTTGGTGACATCTTCAGTTGATTCCTGCATATCGACATCTTGTCCCACTGTAAGTATTGCATAAAATCTACTATGTTTATCTGATTATTTCTATTTCATATTTTTCAGTAAATGAAAGGAGATAATTACGGAGGTATTCTTCAGCACGTAAGACTCTTCCCTCAACGCCAAGGAGACCAAGTCAAGGGACGTTGAGAGGATAAGAAGACATGCCGAGATTTTAAGAACTTTGTTATTATCTTGTTGATCTTTATTATTTATAGGGGACATGGAGATTAACGCACACAATGACCCTACGCATACACAACTTGTAAACTCTCTATCATTTCCAGCTTGTAATCTCGATATTCATAGTGAAACTTTTAAGGTTGGATACCTAACTCCCGGGGTTTTTTCCGAAGAGGCTGTCATCTCTAAGGTTTTCCTCGTTAACAAAATCCTTGTGTCCATCTTCATTTCCATGCATACGTTTGTTTCATTTGATCGAATTCCAAAGTCCCCTCCTTATAATTAAATCCATACACTTTCATAAGTCAAGATTCTTCATTATTGTTTTTTCTACCAAAACATAAGAGAAACTCAATTAAGGGTAAAAAAAGAAATGAAGAAATTATGTTAAAATATTTGAATAGTTAAATGAAAATGTAATCATGCCTTAACTCCACTAATTTCTAATAATGACCGAACGACCAACTTATACAACGTACTTTCAATTTTTTACAGTATATGTAATATATCATCTAATGACATCTTAATGATACTTTCACAAATTATTACAAATAATGTAATTTATAATTTTATACCCTAACGACATCAAAAAAACTTAATGGGAATTCCAATGTGGCATCATAGTCGGCACGCCACATAGGAAAGAAAATAAAAAATCGTTAAATTAAGAAAAACACTAGTCCCGTTAAATATACATCAATTTTAACCTTCTTTTTCATCTTCCAACAGAGCCTTCCACACACCACCTCCCCTATCATTAACACCACCATCATCCACCACCCACCACCAATCAAACTTTGAAATCCCAATTTCATAATCAAATATCCCCAATTTCAAACTACACCTCCCAATTACAGAAAAATAACCAATAACAGATTGAAATCAGATCTCAAAAAAGAAAACTCAAATGTATATAACAATAGTTTAATTTTGGTTTTTTAAACTCAAATCAAATGTTTAAGAAACCCAGATTCATTATGCAATTCGATTACAAGGACGAATCAAAAGCTAAATCTTGGAGAAGATGGTCTCAGTTCACCATTCAATGACAATATCGGTTATGGGTTCTTCGATTTTGTTAATTCAGTTCAAACAAAACCAATATCTTGGAGGTGAGTGTTGGGTTCACTTCGAATCTAGGATGTGGTAGGGAGATGCAAAATGGAGGCCAAATTGTGGGCAGGGGAAGATGGAGAGCAAGGGCGACGTGGTGATGTTGAATGGGGAGGGGGGAGGCAGGATGGAGGGTGGGGGAGGGTGGTGAGGGGTTACTGAACTTGGTGTTTAGAGAGAAGGGAGGAAGACGTGTGTTTGACTATTTTATTCGTTCTTGTTTTTTGTTTTTTGTTTAATTCCTTAAGGGTCTTTCACCCCAAATTTTTTTTCATAAAAACCTACGAAATTTACTAAAACCCGCATTCAACCTTAGCCACATATCAAAATACCACCAAAACCCATTACATTTGTTGATGAGGGAGCGGTTCTGAGTGAAGCATGATGTGTTGATTGCTTCAGCCCAAAAATACCGAGGAAGCTTCGCTTCAGAAATCATTGTCTTTCCGGCCTCAATCAACGTCCTGTTCTTTCTTTCCACAACCCCATTTTGTTGTGGAACACCAGCAGTAGAAAAATTGTGATCAATCCCATGGTCATCACAAAACTGAGCAACACCGATGTTTTTGAATTCTGATCCATTATCTGATCTTACACTAACGATGTCGTCTTCTTTTTGGGTTTGGAACCGTCTAAAGAGTGAGGTTAGAATTTCATAGCAATCATCCTTTGTGATCATCATCTCAACCCACGTATATCTTGAATAATCATCCACCACCACTAAAGTATATCTATTTCCTCCAATGCTGGCAGTGGTGACGGGTCCAAACAAATCTATGTGAAGCAGTTGTAAACATCTTGCAGTTGTGGGCGCGGTCTTGCTGGTGAAAGACGACGAGGTTTGTTTACACATTGACATGCAATGCATTTCTCTGGATGGTGGTCAGCCACTTTGGGTAAACCACGAACGAGGTTTTCCCTTCCAATCTTTGCTAGATACTTGAAGTTCAAGTGGCTCAACCGCTTGTTAGACGTGGCCGGTTCGGTTGAACCGGTGGTTAGCCGGTTTAAACCGGCGGTTTTCAACCTCCTAAACACCAAACCGGAACCGAATCGTGTAACCGCCATAACCGGTTATGGTTTTCCGATTTGACCGATTTCAACCATTTTTTTTTCAAATTAGATTTTTAACAGAAATTTTAACAGATTTAAAAACAATTAAGAAAAAAGTTAATTTTCTAACAGCTTTTGAATAAAAAAGTTAACATTTTGACAGTTTTTTGAAAAAATAGTTAACTTTTTAACAGTTTCTGTTAAGTTATATAAAAAATTTAACTTTTTTTTTCAATTTTTTTTGGTTGGATAAATAAGACTATTTTAGACTTTTGTTTACTACATACATTTTTTGCAAAAAGTTTTATAAAAAAAGTTATGAATTTTGAAAGAAATAAAACTTAACAGTTTTTTGAAAAAAGTTAACTTTTAATTTTTTTCAATTTTTTTTGGATAAGTAAGACTATTTTAGACTTTTTGTTTACTACATACAATTTTTGTAAAAAGTTATATAAAAAAAGTTATGAATTTTGAAAGAAATAAAACTTAACTTTTTTAAAAGAAACGATAGTATATAAAAGAAAAAAGGGACAGTACCCTTAAATTTTATTAATTAAAATAAAATTACAAAGAGGGGGACAACCAACCTTATCATTTTATAAATAAGGGGGGACATTTAGGAGCATTTACCTCAACCTAACTATTACAATTAAATAAAAATAAACCTAATCTAAAGTCTAAACTAATCTAATTAAAATAAAAATAAATCTAAAACATTATTCATTCATCACTACTTTTCGTGGTGTCTTCGACATCGTATTGATATCTTGGATCCAATAGATCCTCATCATAAGACAAGTCTTGTTACCTTTTTTCCGCTCTAACCCAATCGCCGAGTAAAAGTTGATGTTTCAAGTTTTCACTTGTTAGTTGGGAACGTCTTTCATCCAAAATATTTTCACCAACGCTAAATGTCGATTCAACCGCCACCGTTGAAGCGGGAGAGGCTAAGACTTCTTTAGCAACTATGAAAAGTATAGGATAAATGTCTTTCCTTCTTGACCACTATTGTAAAACATCAAATTCATTTGAATTTGGGTCTTGGTTTAATTCAAAGTTTATAGTTAAATAAGTTTCTAACTCCACAGGAATGTTTGATGATGATGAAGATGAACTTCGAGAAGGACCACATTTTTAACTATACAAATTTGCAAAAAAACTATATGGATCCCCACTAGTAAAACTTGGTTGAGAAGTAGAGGAATCATCTTCATGTTGTTGGCTTTGAGAAGTGTTTCCATAATATTAATCACATTTGGGCTCCGTTTGTTTCACGGAAAATAACCTCCGAAAAATGATTTCTTGAAAAATATTTTTCGAAAAATGAATATGTTCTATGAAAAACATTTTTCGATGTTTGGTAGTTTCATTAAAGTAACTTTCTAAAGGTAAAATCAATACAAACAAAGGAAAATGAGGAAAATATTTTTCGGGAAACAGCTTCCTTAGGTAGAGGTAAGGAAGTCCTTTTCCTTAGGGGCCGTTTGGTTCAATGGAAAAAAAGTGAAGGAATGAAATGGTCAATGGAATTGAATTCTGAAAGAATTGAAATGAAAAATAACTGGTCAAACCCCTCCGTTTGGTTGGCATAGAATGGAATGAAATTGTCATTCAATTTCTTGGCAAATCATGTTTGGTTTGAAAATACAAATTATAGGAATGGAATGAAAGCATATAAAATGTCCAATTTACCCTTCTTTTAAAAAATTAATGAGTAAAAAAAAATTTGTTGGGGGAGGAAAGTGGGGTAAGCAGGGGTATGAAAAATAAGTAAAAAAATTATTTTTTGGGGGTTGGGGTAGGTGGGGTGGTAGAGGCGGGGCGGGTGGGTGGGTGGGGTGGGTAGTGGGGCATGCAAAATGAGTAAATTTTTTTTTTTTATGGGGGTTGGGGTAGGTGGGGTGGTAGGGCAGGGGCTGGGTGAGTGGGGTAGACAGGGGTATGCAAAATGAGTAAAAAAAATTTTTTAGGTGGAGGGTGGGGGGAGGTTGGGGTAGGTGGGGGTGGTAGGGCAGGGGCTGGGTGGATGGGGTAGTCAGGATATGCAAAATGAGTAAATTTTTTTTTTTTTGGTGGGGGGTGGGGTAGGTGAGGGTGGTAGGATAGGAACTGGGCGGGGTAGGCAGGAGTATGCAAAATGAGTAAAAAAAATGTTTTTGCGGGGATGGGGAGTGGGGTGGTAGGGCAGGGCTGAGTGGGTGGGGTAGGCAGGGGGTGGGGGTAGGTGGGATAGGTAAGGGTGATTTGGGTTTGGGAGTATTTTGGTCATAATTTTTTTTTGAATTCCATTTCAGAAGAAATTCGACATTCCTTCCATTTTTTGATGAAATGCTCAATTTCTTTAATCAAAGAAATTGAGCATTTCATTGGAATGAAATTTTTTGCAAAACTTAAAGCCAAATACGCCAAAAAAATTGATCAATGAAATTGACCATTCCAATCCCATTGAATTCCATCTAGCCAAAAAAATTGATCAATGAAATTGACCATTCCAATTCCATTGAATTCCATCTAAATACCATGAATCAAACGGGAAGCTCATTTTTCATTTCCATTGACCTGAAAAATGTTTTTCGTTAACTTCATTTTTTCGATGTAAATTGATCCCCAAAAATGGGGAAAACGTTTTCGGCCGACAAACGGAGCCTTGGTTGGTGCTAAAACGGATACCGATAAGAGTTAGGTATCAAATTTCCCTTCCGCTGGTATATAACTATTTTATCGTCTCCGAAAATACAGAACTCCGTGAGCGGCGGTGGAAGTTGGAGCCGCCAGAATCCTGCGGCCAACAATTCCCTCACCGGTTCTCCGTCACGTAAAACCCTAATCTCTCTAAATTTTTTCGTAATTAGTTTCACTCTCTTCATTTCCCACACCCCAGCATAATTTGCTCTTGCTCATTGCCCCTCCCTGATTTCAGAAATCGATTTTGTTCATTATTTTTATTTTTTGTGTTTGATTGTGAAATTATTAGCTTTTGCATTGTAAAGTTGCATTAGTTCGTGCAAAATTGTAAGATTTTCATGATTTCCTGGAAGGATTATGTAGATTAGCATTCTTGGTATTTTGAGGTCTAATTTAATTTCATGGTTGCTCAATTTACCCCTTCAATTTTTTTTAATTCACTTATGGCTTGTTTTTACTTGTAAAGCTATGATATCCATGTCCTATGCAATTGCAACTCTTTTCGATAAAATTCAGCTGGTGTTTGCTCTCGTTGCAGCCAGAAAAGGATGCATTTGAAAGCCTTATGTCCGGACTCTGGCTATTTTAGGTTGTGCAAAAAATGAAGTAAATTTCTTGCATATATTTTTCATCCCTTGAAAGTTTGCAGTTGAGGGGTAATTGATTGGTAACGAAAAAGGTTTTAAATATTAAATTTTGTAAATCTTGTTCGCCTTGTGTTGCCTTGTGTTGCCTATGGACCAAGAGTATCATGAGGATTTCTGAACCAGGCATTTCATCACGGTTGTGGAATTATGTTGTGGTCTTATCTGAATATGTGCGAGATTCAACGCTGCCTTTATTTATATTTTTGTTTGCTTTTTAGCCTCTTTGGCTTGCTTAGCATCCTCTACATTCTCACTTCTACTTTTTTGAGCATCATTAAAGCTTAAAACTTTAAAATTAAACATCTCAAAAAAAAAAAAGATTGAGCAATATCTCAAAATTAAATGCAATTGAAACCATCTTTGTTCTGATATTGTTAAGACATTTGTTTTAATATGAGATGGTTATGTGATTCATCTCGAATAAAAAATTATCGTTTAGCAACGAATTATTCAAAATCATGATTTCTACTGGAGTATCAATTTCAAAACAGAAAATTTGCACTTTTCACTTCACTTAGAAAAAAGTTCTCACTTTTCCACACAATATAGTATTAAAAAATATTTTATTAAATTTAAAATACAATAATTTTTTTTCAATACCTAATTGACACTCAATATTTTATTGAAATTCTATTGATTGAGACTCAAAATATTTTACGTGTGAATTTTTTTTGACTTTGTCACTCAAATTATTTTTACGTGTGAAATATTTTACGCACTAATTTAAGATATGATGTTGAAGGTCAAGTCTCCTGGACATACTCTCTTTCCTTTGCTTACTCTACTTTATTCTATGCCCTGATAATTGTTGCAGATTTTCATCAAATTCATTTACCTGAAAGTTCAACTCGGTAGGTTGTAGGATATTTCAGAAGCGTCAACCCATAAAAAAAAACCGTGATGGTTGCGGAGCAATATTCTCCTCCTTGGTTCAGGTGGGTTTCATTCAGATGGTTGAGGAGAAGCCTTTTCACTTCTTTTTTTCCTTTCTATATCACCTAGGTTGTGATTGCCTAATGATGCTTAATTTTGCAGTATTGCCCCGATGATGGAATGGACAGATAATCATTATCGGACAATAGCCCGCCATATTTCTAAGCATGCATGGCTTTACACTGAAATGATTGCTGCTGAAACAATTGTCTACCAGGAATCAAATTTGGTACGCTTTTGCTGGAGTTGGTTTCAAGTTTTTATCCTTTTTCTTTTTTCATTTTCTGGAGGGAGTGGACATACTGCTTATGTGTTAGAAGAAAAAGGTAAAGACGAGACCTGTATAATCAGGAGAGTTAAAGGAGTTTTAGTATGTAATACTTGAAATTGTGTCCGTTGTAACTGATGATTCAATCTCTATTATCTGGGATTGAGGGGGGGGGGAGTTTCTATATTTTTTCCCAAGTGGATCTGGTCGGTGCCTGAACTCTCATCCACCCATCCTTGTGAGAAAGATGTCCCCTTCAACTATTGGGAGGGGTACTTCCACAAATCCTCTCAGAAGAAGGGCTTTTCATACTGGATGACCAGGCCCAGTTATATTTGTCAATTAAACGAAAATGAACTGTAACGACCCGAGTCCGAAGCCCGACCGCTACGTAGGCACTACACACCACTAAGCACCTCCTCAATTGGGTTAACTACAGCCCATCACAGGCTCAAAAAGTTCAATTGATGATTTGATGCTTAGTAGTAGTGTATGGGTCTTCTATATATCATACTAAATTTCCACATATTTCCGATGTGGGATGGGGATATCACAATCTCCCCCACTCAGAGCCCTTTCGCAGTCCCCTCGACAAGGTCAATCAATACCTGCATCGTACCCCCTGCTAGCTCGAAAGCCTTAAGGCCGGGTTACGCTTCGATACCATTTGTAACGACCCGAGCCCGAAGCCCGACCGCTACGTAGGCACCACACACTGGCCCACTAAGCACCTCCTCAATTGGGTTAACCACAGCCCATCACAGGCCTCCAAAAGTCCAATGGATGATTTGATACTTAGTAGTAGTGTAAATGTCTTCTATATATCATACTAAATTTCCACATATTTCCGATGTGGGATGGGGGATATCACAATCTCCCCCACTCAAACCCTTGCCGTCCCTGGCAAGGTCAATCAATGCCCAGATTGTACCCCCGGGTTAGCTCGCAAGCCTTAAGGCCGGGCTTCGGGCTCGGGTCGTTAAATGGTATCATCAGAGTAGAACCCCGACCTTAAGGCTTGCGAGCTAGCCTGGGGGTACGATCTGGGTATTGATTGACCTTGCCCAACTCGCTCCAAAATCTCAAATGGTCCCACATATCTCGGGCTTAACTTCCCGCGAATACCAAACCTCATGACTCCCTTGGTTGGCGAAATCTTCAAGAACACGCGATCCCCCAATTGAAATTTCAAGTCTCGTCGTCGGCGATCTGCATACGACTTCTGTCTACTCTGCGCGGTTAATAATCATATTCGGATCTGCTGTACTTTATCTGCGGTTACCTGAACAATCTCTGGTCCCGTCAATTTTCTCTCGCCCACTTCATCCCAACTTGCAGGGGATCTACACTTCCGTCTATACAATGCTTCATACGGCGCCATGCCGATACTAACGTGAAAACTGTTGTTGTAGGCGAATTCCACTAATGTTAGGTGTTCGTCCCAAGTCCCTTGCCAATCCAGTGATAGTGATGTGGCTCTTAACATATCCTCAAGAGTCTGAATAGTCCTCTCTGACTGCCCATCGGTCTGCGGATGAAACACTGTACTCATAGTCAATTCTGTACCCAATGCCTGCTGTAGACTCTTTCAGAACTTTGACGTGAACCTCGCATCTCGATCGGATACTATCGATACTGATATCCCATGCAACCTTGTGATCTCGTCAACATATAACTTTGCCAACTTCTCCAATGAATTTGTCACCTTAATTGCCAAAAAGTGAGCCGACTTCGTAAGTCTGTCCACTATAACCCAAATCGCGTTGTGACCCTTCAATGTCTTCGGTAGTCCCACTACTAAATCCATGGCTATATTCTCCCATTTCCATTCTGGTATTGGTAACGACTGTAGTAATTCTGCCGGTTTCTGGTGTTCACTCTTTACTTGCTTTACTTGCTGACATACCAAACATCTTGATACGAATTCTACCACATCTCCCTTCATGTTGTTCCACCAAAACGATTCTCTTAAATTCCTATATATCATTGTACTTCCAGGATGTACAGAAAATCTCGAACAGTGAGCTTCCTTCAGAATCTCCCTTTTTATATCTTCATTGCTTGGCACCCAAATCCTTGACTGGTACCTCAAATATAAATATGTTTCTTTTAAACCTAGGAGCCTCATTGTTTTCTAAAAACCCTAGAGAAATAGAGGGACCCGAATAGAGAGAGAGAACGGGCAGAGGGAGAGAGCAGCGCTAGAGAAACCGAGAAGGGAGAGAGAGAGGCCGACTAGGAGAAAGAAGAAGGAAGGAGGAAGAAACTCCATTGTTGGTGTTCAAGACTCAAGACTAAGGTAAGATTAAAACATGTCCAATCATAACCTTAGCATGTATTAACTCCATTGTTAGGGTTTAGATCTGTAAAGTTGCTACTACTTGCCTTATGCCGGCTACTGTCTGGTTTAACTTCTGCAGGAGGTTCGCCATGTCCGGGTCTACATGCTCCCGGTTACGTCCGTTGCCGTTTCCGGTGTTGTTTCTGTTGTTTCTTGACATCTGAAAATAATACAATACCCTCATTAGGGTTACAATTCTAAGCGCTTTCACTCACGCCAATATTAGCAATATTCATTGCTAAAACTTTTATATCAATAAACAAGCAAGTCTCATTAGACTGAACATTTAATTTATAGGTCAAATCACTAGATCATTGGTCGTTTCAATAGACCGACACTACTTTCACACAGGTCGTTTCAATAGACCCAAAACACAATCAGAGGTCATTTCAATAGACCTATATTACTTTTCACATTGGTCGTTTCAATAGACCAACTATTATTCACACTTGGCCGTTTCAATAGGCCGATTTCTATTCACATTGGTCGTTTCAATAGACCAACCTTTCTCTATTCCGGTTAACATACTAAATTAACACTAGGGAACAATTTCAATCAAAACACAATGCAACAAAATATAACAAAACTTTATTTCATAAAATTCAGAGTCAAGACACTAAAATCCTCAAATTCCAACTAATAAACTAGATTACCACTCACTATTCTAGAAAGCAAAAATAAACCCTCTACTTTATTCATGGGACTGCATTCTTCCTCGGCCTTCCCCTAGGTCTTCCACTCGGTCCTCCTCTCGGTCTTCCTCGGGACTTACGCACGCTCATGACTATCTCTTCTTCATCATCAATTAGAATCGGAGAAGCCTCCGTCCCATCAATAACTCCGACAAGACCATTAACAGCTACACCTTCCATAGGAGCCTCCGGTTCTACTGGATTCTCCTTCTTAGCACTGGCCGGGGGGTACGATCTGGGTATTGATTGACCTTGTCAGGGACGGTAAGGGTTTGAGTGGGGGAGATTGTGATATACCCCATCCCACATCGGAAATATGTGGAAATTTAGCATGATATATAGAAGACCCATACACTACTACTAAGCATCAAATCATCCATTGGACTTTTGGAGGCCTGTGATGGGCTGTGGTTAACCCAATTGAGGAGGTGTTTAGTGGGCCAGTGTGGTGCCTACGTAGCGGTCGGGCTCCGGGCTCGGGTCGTTACAAATGGTATCAGAGCAGAACCCCGGCCTTAAGGCTTTCGAGCTAGTCCGGGGGTACGATCTGGGTATTGATTGACCTTGCCAGGGACGGCAAGGGTTTGAGTGGGGGAGATTGTGATATCCCCCATCCCACATCGAAAATATGTGGGAATTTATTATGATATATATAAGACCCATACACTACTACTAAGCATCAAATCATCCATTGGACTTTTGGAGGCCTGTGATGGACTGTGGTTAACCCAATTGAGGAGGTGCTTAGTGGGCCAGTGTGTGGTGCTTACGTAGCGGTCGGGCTTTGGGCTCGGGTCGTTACATGAACTCCAATGTTTGAGAGGATGGCAAGAAAAACCGTGACGTTTCGTTGTTTCTGACCAACCTTGTCTTTGTTTTTCAATCTGTTGAACCTTGGACTAAAATACTGTTTTAAGTACAACCTTTCAGTCAATCAGCCGTCAAATGCTGAGTTTGCAGCTGCCACATCTGCCATTTCCTCTCCATGTGGCATAGTTGATTATTTAAACGAGAATTTACCTCTCAATATATATTAACTAAACTTTGAATTTAACTTTTGAGAAGCTTTAATTGAAAATAATGATTTTTTTTCTTCCCTCTCTCCTTTCTTTCCTCAATATCTTTGAAATACTCTTCCCGGTTCAATTAAGTGTCCTATTTAACTCGACATACAACACATATCATGAGAAGTGATTTGACTTCATCATAGATGTTAGTATGTGTTAAACGCAACAAGGCTTGACACACAGTTTAGTTCCTATCTAACAACTTAAGGTTTTAGATGAGTTGGTAACTTAACATGGTATCAGATCTCTGGTTTGGCAAGGTCTCAGCTCGAGTCATCCCGCTTGCATTTGTTACTTGAATTATTGTGAGAGTATTTGCATCGTGTTTGGTTTGTAATGCCCTGGTTGGTTTGTATGTACATATATATGTATTGTACATACTTGCATACATTACATAAAACAACATAATAACGTTACACAACAAAATGAAATCAAGGGGTTGCGCACGCTCACATGCACTATGTACATTTTACCTAGGAACGATAAGGAGGTGTTTTGTATTGAAAGATGTTACTTGTGTCACTGTGTACATACGAATGGTAGGGAGGGCTTTGTTTTTATAGATGTTACGTGTGTTTATGCTGAAAATGATAATTCTTGTCGTAAAATAAGATTTTATTGGGATATCAAGGAACATGTGTTAGTTTGAAGTGTATCCTGTCTTTTAGTTTAATATTGTCTTTCCATAATCATTTCTAGCTCGACCATCATCTTTTCTTCTCGCTATCTATAAAGGCTGCATCTAACTAATTATCATAAAGGTTCCCCCCAAGCTTTGCATCAGAGACCTTTTGAATAAATAGAAGTTTTATTTTTGGTTGCTCAGGACAGATTCCTGGAATTTTCGCCAGAGCAACATCCTATAGTGCTTCAAATTGGAGGAAATAATTTGAAAAATCTTGCCAAGGCAACTCAACTAGCAAGAAGTTATGGATACGATGAGATTAACTTCAAGTGAGTGCTTCTTTCACAACAAATTTTAGATTTTTTTTTTCATCCTTTCACCTGGGCACTAAGACTTGTTTATATACCAGTTGTGGATGTCCTAGTCCAAAAGTAGCTGGCCAGGGGTGTTTTGGAGTACGTCTTATGCTTGATCCAGAGGTTTGAACAATGCTCCTTGCTACATTCTTTAATCAACTAATGTTATCTTAATCTGTGTTGTGATAATTATTATGGACTCTTACAAGGGAAGTTCGTGGCGAAGGCTATGACAGTAATTGCTGCCAACTCGGATTGTCCAGTCAGTGTCAAATGCCGAATTGGTGTTGATGGCCATGATTCTTACAACGAGCTATGTGAGTCCTCTTTTTCTTCCTCTCTCTCTCTATCTGGAAAAGAAAAGAAGTATTAGTAGATAAACGATAGTAATATCTCGAAGATTAAACTCCCTAATAAAACCATCAGAAATCCTCATCGCACAAGATCCATCCCCAGAAACCGATCACATAAACTGTACAATAGACAGCGAAATATCTCTAAGATTAAACTCCCTAATAAAGCCGTAAAAAAACTCAAGATCTGCATTTTCCTTTCTCTTAAAATCATGAAATTCAATACGCAGAAATGAGCACAGTGAACCTGGACTAACCTATTTCTCCTGGGCCACCTTGTTCTGGTTCCAAAAATAGTGAGCACAACTACAATGAATGAAGAGATGATTGAGCACCTCATCAGAAACCTTGCATTTCACTCGCCATTTCGGCGACACACTTTTTAGGTCTGCAAATCTGCAATTTCTAATTCATGTTAATTTCATTAAGCACTAAAGTGCATATGAATGTTCTTATCTTGAAAGGAGTTTTTGACTTCCAAATAAAAGATGAATGGGGAAAACACAGTATTACCACGGTCTGTCTAATATTGGTGCCGTCAAAATTAACATTTTTTCTGGCGTGGTGTAATTGTTTATTAATAATTGATATTACATTGTTGCACGAATCTAAAAGTATTTCCTTGTCACACAAGATCTATCCCCAGAAACCGACCACATAAATTGTACAATAGACAGCGAAATATCTCGAAGATTAGACTCCCTAATAAAGCCGTAAAAAAACTCAATATCTGCGTTTCCCTTTCTCTTAAAATCATGAAATTCGATATGCAGAAATGAGCACAATGAACCTGGACTAACCTATTTCTCCAGGGCCACCTCGTTCTGGTTCCAAAAATAGTGAGCACAACTACAATGAATGAAGAGATGATCGAGCATCTCATCAGAAACCTTGCATTTCACTCACCATTTCAGCGATACACACTTTTTAGGTCTGCATATCTGGAATTTGTAATTCGTGTTAATTTCATTAAGCACTAATGTCCATATGAATGTTCTTATCTTGAAAGGAGTCTTTGACTTCCAAATAAAAGATGAAGGGGAAAAACACTGTATTACCACGGTTTGTCTAGTATTGGTGCTGTCAAAGGTAACATTTTTTTTCTGGCGTGGTGATTGATATTACATTGTTGCACGAATCTAAAAGCATTTAATTGAAAATTGTGCATGTTTCTGAATATGCAATGTGGTGATAGCAGGGGAAAAACACTGTATTACCACGGTCTGTCTAGTACTGGTCCCGGACTAGAGAGCCTGACCACTCACGACTCTCATTTCGACTCTGATGCCTGCTTCTGCAGCAGCCACCATCTTCATCCTTCCCCGCTGGATGGCCCTCCGTCACCGCCGCTGCCATCTGGTAGACTGTAGGCCTATTCGCGGCTTCTTCACAAGCTTGTTCATTTATTTATCCAAAGTTCCTCTAAGGACCTATTCTGTGAGGAATCGTAGGCCACAGGGTAAGATAGGATTACTTTACCTGATCAGGCGACTTTGGAATGTGAGCCCTTGTCTGGCGCTGTGTTTGCTGGTACATGCACTTGGTTATTAGAAAGAATCAGAGTAGAAGATCAATATCAGAAGGCAGATGAAAGAAAACGTACTGTATTTTTAGCGCCAAGATTGTATCTTTCACCAACTGGGTTTTCTAAATTAATCAAAATATGACCCTAATTTTGTAAACAAGTTCAATTTTAATCACTAATTAGGAAAATTTATTCATGGATATTTAGGCGTAGATCTTGGATGAGGTTGGTAATATATGGAGATATTTGGGCTTTTGCTTTGGGTTTGTTACAGTGGTGGGTTGTGAAAGAGAGATGATATTTTGTTGTTAGTTTGGTAGTGGATCCGTGGTGGTTGGTGAGGGACGCTGGTGTGGGAGTCGGGGCTGTGGTTAGTATGGTTGGGGAGGAGGGTAGGGGATTTAATTATGACTTGGATGGGCAAAAATTACAAAAAATCAAAAATGACTTGCTAAAATGCTCAAACACAAGTTGCATGTGCACGGCATGTGACAGTTATATGACTTTTCTAACAACAACAACAAAGTCTTAATCCCAAAATAATTTAGGGTCGGCTAACATGAGTCATCGTGTGGACGTTAATGAAGCTATGAGAAAACAATGAAAAAGTGGAAAGATGGTAGAATAATAATTCCAAATGTGTGAACACCCCCAAATTGGTGAAATTAAAACATCAGACCCCATTGTGAGAACACCCTCAAAACGTTGGACGCTATTTATCATTCACCCAGCTAAGGAATAGTTTGAGATATGTGTTGACGTTTCTACTTGTAGGGATGGATTTTGTTTGCTGCAGTTTTCTACTGTTTGAAATGTCCAGAAATTCCATCTAGTTTGAGCATTCCCTCTAGTGTTAATCATGTACCACAAAATCTTATTAGATCAGTTCGAATTTCAAAGATGCGGTTTTCTTGTTGCTGTAATAGTTCTTGAAAAAAGCACTTGATTTTTTTTTTTTTTGTGTGTGGACATTGTTTCAGTTGCTGTTTTAAATAGGTGAGTTGTATTTATATACCCGGTTTTCTTTCAGTATTCTTTGCTTGTCATGTGAAATTGCTGTCACTTCCAATATGCTCCGGTTTCTAACCGAACCTATATAGGTGCCAATATTTTTTTAACGTTAATCATAAGTAGATTCTAGGATTACGTGAAGAATTAACCTTGACAAGATCCTTTGGGGTTCAATTGTAATGCTACAAATTGCTATTTTGGCATTTTATTTCGTCAAATATGATAGACAATAATAATAATGATTAGTTTAATTTTCACTGCTTAAGAATTGCTAGTGTGGTGAGTGATTCTGTAGTACAATAGTGGATTTTTATAGGGGCAATGCTAGGGGAGCAAAAGAAGTTTACAAAAAGATGGATACAAAATGAGGAGGTGATAATTTATTGGGTGCATAAATTGTGGACCCGTCACACTCTAATTAAAAACACCATCACAATTATGACATATCATTTTGTAAACCAAATTTTGTGACTTTTTTTGTAACTTTAGTATTACCCATTTTTTAGTACTTATTTTACTGGTTTACTTGTATGCAGAATTTGACCAGGTTATTTCTGATCCTTATTGCCCTTTTCCTTCTATATTTGCAGGTAATTTCATATACAAGGTTTCTTCACAATCACCAACTAGACATTTTGTTATTCACTCCCGAAAAGCATTGCTGAATGGCATTAGCCCATCTGACAATCGTAAAATTCCTCCTTTGAAGTACGTCAAAAATTGGCTTTTCTTTTTGTCTTCTGTGAGCTGTTGTTAGTCTAGGGGATAATACTGATGATCTGGTTCTGCCCATTTCTCTTTTTTTTTTGGTTGGGAAATGTGAAGTATTTCAATTATTAGCTGTACAGCTATGTCAGATGTTTGTTGCCATGAAATAGTGTTAAGACTAGCTGATAATCTTTAATCATATTGCGTTTTATTCACAATTTTCTTGTTATGCCTAATTTGAAATTTATGTTGCAGATATGAGTACTATTATGCTCTCCTCCGTGATTTCCCTGACCTACGTTTTACAATCAACGGAGGCATTAATAGCCTCGATGAGGTAAGCAGATTTGGTTTAAACATGTAATTCACAGGAGTTGTTATTTGCGTTCTCAATTGTTTGACGATGTCAAAGGACATCCATGTTGGAGAACCACGATATCCTTGCTTGCCCTTCCATTCATATGTATAATCTTCTTATATAGCATTGTCTTAAACTAAGTTAGTATTGAACATGCTGTTTTTGTTTCAATCTATTGTTGACCAGTTATAAAAATTTGCATTATGGACAAACCCTGCTTCATTATTTTTCTTTGAAGCCATCAAAGTTGTCTTTCTATTTGTGGTTTATAATCTTCGATTTCTCTCTTTCATCTTTTTATCTGCGTATCATTTTAGCTGGGTTCCAAGTCTTTAAATCACAACCGGGTTGTGCATCTATTTGCAAAGGAGATATATTGTGGCACTATATAACTTTAGCTTCCAAGTGTGCTTATGCATCTTTGAGTGTTTTCTCTGAGATAGAAGCAGATTCTAGCAAAGTTATCTTTGCAATTAGTTCTCCACTATGATATATACTCCCGGTTGTTCAACTGCTGGTTTCCATACACACCCATGTATTGCTGAGATAAGTAGCAGATTTTATAGAGGTCTCTATACCATTGGTTTTTTTCCTTTGGAAATGGTTGGTATTACAGCTGCTGAAGAAGGTTGAACAGTTGTCTGGAGTACAGATTCGATCTACGTAGTAGGCAGTGGCGGATCCAGCCAAAATGTTAATGTCAAGATTCACGGTTTTGAATATGAAAAAGTATTTTCTTTTTTGCTAATAAATTAACAAAGTCTTGTCAGAAATCACACCCGAAACTATTTTTTAAAGTCTATCGGCTTGTTAATTCTTTTAAAATTATTTGATGCTTTCAGAAACCAATCAACTCAAAATTTCATTTAAGAGGCACTCTGCAAATTTGTGCTTTTATACATTTTAATAACAAATACTCCCTCCGTCCCAGAGAAATATGCACAAATAGGTTGGCACAAGAATTAAGAATAGAGGTGAAAAAGGTGATGGGTTGTGATTGTAGATGGTTGGATAGGAGAGAGAAAGTGAAGTGAGTATGACAAGTGGGTCCCATTTCCTTTTTAGGACTTTGCTGATTAATTTGGGACGACCAAAATAGGTCTTTTTGCATATTACTATGGGACGGAGGGAGTATGCATAAACATTCTTGTTATCTACTTTCTAAACATTTAATTTTACGATTAATGAAATGAATAGCCTTTTTTTTTTTTGAAAAAAATACGTTTAGGGACAGATTTTTGCAAAAAATGCATTCATTTTGGGACAAAAATTTCTATTCATTTAGGAACGAGAGTACAAATTTGAATATTTATTTTGGGACGGAGGAAGAATTATGTTTTATTAATTTTATTTTAAACCCAAAACCTTAAAAAAAAGGTTTTTTTAAAGGTGAGTGTGGGCTCGTCCTAATATGGATCCGCCATTGGAAGCAGGAATGCTTATTGTGAAATGAAGACCATAATTAGGATAAGTAAAGCACCTTATCATCTGACAGACTGAACGAACTTTTTAACCAGAGCATTTTTCATCCAATAATGAACTTCAGCTTAATCCTATTCCATGCAGCCGAGTTAATCGACTAGCATTTAAGCTTTTGGAAATTTTTATCCCACACCTAGTTTTATCTTCTTTCCACTCGGGAGATGAAGTATCAAATAGAAATGGATTTTAAAGCATTGGAACAGCAATTTTGTACATTAGCTGAAGTTTAGGAAGACAAAACTAGTTGAAAAAAGGTTATCAACTTGATGTTGTGCTTGTGAAGCATGATTGATGATAAGATGCAAAGTGCAATGATCATCCTGTTCCTCTTAGTCGGGAATTTACGTAATTCTAGAGTGTGTATCCTCGATGGTCTTCTAAAGATGCTAACGCTTTGCTTTGGTTGCTAAGCTAATGATTCTCTCATTTGGGATTTCCACCGCCTCATTTTGACTAAGGGATCACATCAATACCCTGATGCTATCTATAATAGACCGTGCTTGGTTGGTAGTAGTCAGAAGGATGCTCATATTTGCTGTCCCCTGGGGTGGGAAGTATGGTTTGCCTTGTGGGATGGAAATGTTAGAAGTTTCAATTTCAACAACATTTAATATTTTTCATCTAGAATGGCCAAGCATCCCTTAAGAGACGGAGAAGGTAAACAAGCTGTGATTCTTCATGTTATTTGAGTATTTGAGAATGGTTCTGAAACTTTGGAGCAGAATAAACGGGTTCAAATTTAGAGTGACTTTGATCATCAGCCAGCCGTGTCTCATTTAAGTCCACAAGCAATGGTAAGTGGCGTAGCTTGGATACAAACTTCTAGCCAAAAAAATCTAATGATGACTAACTCGTATTTGAAATCTGAAGGCTTCAGGATTTAGTAGAGTCATCATAACCTCTTTCATGCTATTTGATATAGCTTCTGCAGTAGAAACACATTTTGAAACTTAAAAAGCCTGTCCTCCTTGATTCAGAACGTCATTACCTAGTAATGTGATTAACTCACTGCTTGATATCAAACTCCAAGTCCAGCATCGAGCTACTTACAGAAGGCAAAAAAGGTTGACTTCTAGCTAAAGACAAAAGAATAGAACAGGCTTCAAGTGTAGGAACTTATGAACCATATCCACTTGATTAAGTAGTTTTTTCTCTTATTGTGGAAGCTAAAGAGACTGATACTGAAGATCAAACGAAGAGTTGAAGTGAATGATAGATGATTTACCAAACTAGTGAAAACGGTACTTGATGGAAGGCCTTTATGTACACATTTGGACGCTTCTACTCCTTCCCGATGAGAACATCCTATAATGTTATAGGTCTAGCATTTAATGTTACCACATATTTGTGGTAGTGCTGAAATTTTAGCTGAAAATGGCCGATGAGACAGTGGGACAGTATTGTGTTTGCAAGACGATGAAAGCTTTGCATGAAAGATTGAGATGGAGGACACACTCCTTATGATCTAACTCCATGAAGGGCTCCTAAGAGATTTCGAGGCAAATGAGAAGATGAGACTTACAAAAATGTTTTCTGTTGGGCTGAACTTAATAGATGTATAAAGGGCTAACAACCATTTAGGGTAGCGTACTATTCCAAAATTTACAAATAGACCAGCGTACTTTAAATTTGACAGATTTAGCAGCGTACATTCATTTTTGTTTTCAATTGAAGAAAAAACATGGATACCTTTCAAAAAGTAACGAAATAGTATGCTACCTTAGTCAATCCACTTCAGCAAATCCGTTATCTTCTTTAACGACATCCATGTTTTTCTTTCCATAAATAAAAACCAAAGTGAATAAAGCTAGAATTGAGGAGTAGATTGCTCTAATTTGTTAAGGCCTATGTTACAATAATGTGGGTCTGGGTACTTCCCTAGAAGCTGAATCCGTGGAAAGCATAAATATTAGGATAGGTGGAATCACATAAGAGGATCCAAAAATACAACACAGAATCTGGCTTATGGCTTTATATTGTACTCCATCCGCTAAGATTTAATTATTCATTATGGATATGATACAGGAATATCTGAAATAAAGTAAGAATTGGGAATCTATTTTAGAATAGTTAAAAATATTTGAAATTGAAAAATTTGACTGAGAGACTATTTATTTGGAACCCAATAAGGATCCCACTCCCATTGCAATGCAAGGAGCCCGAAAGTGCTGTCCATTACGTTTAGCCTAAACATGTCCCACTAAGCTCCTGCAGTAACTAGGCACACCAAAGACCCAGTCAAAAGTCTGTTGATGATTTTGGTGTCTAGTGGTAGTATGTAGTCACTTTTAAATATTTCTACATCTATCTGATGTGGGATTGGGATATCACAATCTGCATTTAACATCCTCGTCAAGGCCTATCGACACCTTGGGTGATGTAGGATTAAGGAGGTGGTTCTTGTGGCTTCTTGATATAGCACTCTGATATCATCTGTATTGTGGCTAATGCCCCTAGCCTGGAAGCCCAATTTCGCTATTCATGGCCCACATAAGTTCGAACATGGGTTAACTAGACCCATAACATAGCCATCTAGAATGCTATGTATGATTTTGGTGGCTAGTGTGGTGGGATAGGGATATTACAATAAATGAGGCTATAATCGAAGGTTTAGTGCAACTTTTCTGCTTTCATTCTATTACAACATGAAGACAAATATTCTATTTATACCAATCCTTCCCTATTGATAGTACCTCTGGAAAAAGGATTTCTCATCCATTTTGTAAGCTGGTAAAGTATATGCAAAATCTTACTTGATCTAAGTAAAACGATTTCCAGGAGCGTGGAGCCTTGGCTACCTTGAGTGAAAAGCGCCTTTGCAATTTGGTATCTTGCCGCCACTTACTACTCATGTTATGAATAAGAATCCGATAGTAGACCTATATTTTGCAACCTAACTTAGTCTCTTGGATTTGTTTAATAACCCTCAATATAACCTTACGAAAAGTCCTCCTGACATTACCTCGAGGGATTAGTTTCGGCAAAGCCAGAAGACTACTTGGTTGCTGCTATCATATAAAAGGGCATTAAACCATCTAATGTATTAGATTTTTCTTTGTCTAGAAATAGATATCCCTGTCGTTATGCTGGTTTTTATTCATTCATTATTATTTTTATTTTATTTTATTATAATAGCATATATCAGCGTTGAAGGGATTCATTAGTAGATTTACAGTCACACTCTTGCACATGTATTGGCTTTCTAAAAATGCATTATTTTTACGATCTCCCTTTATTTTGGTCATTTTACGGTATTTCTAAGCATTCTTACACTGACAGAGCTAAACTTTGACCATTTGTTTATCTTGAACTTGCATTTTGTTTTGTTACAAATATACCATTTCAAATACGTATCTTACTTCTTATTTAAATTCAACTACTAGGTGCATGCAGCACAAAGAGAAGGAGCGCACGGGGTTATGGTTGGACGTGCAGCATATTACACGTATGGATGAAAACTCAATAGTTTTTTTTTTTAATCTTTGTCAACTAATTATGCCTTTTTTGTATTTTATTTGTTCTGTGCATGCGTGTCTCAGCTCTTGCGAAAACTCCAGATGACTGTTGCATGTACATGATGCATGAAAGAAGTTATTTATGTTTTTTAAATTCATTCACTGTCAGTTTTTGCTTCATTTCGTTCTATATTCTGTGTTTAGTGGTTTTGTAAACCTCCGTATTGAAGAGCTTACCTGGCAGAGCGTAACTAGTTTATGTCCTTGCCACTCCACTGTCTTCAAAGACACTTCTTCGTATTAGAAGGGGCTAAGGAGCATTGTGAAAGTCAATAACTTTGCTTATTGGTTCCTAGAGGATGTGCATATGCAGTTTCCAAAATGAGAGATCTCAAGTTACCAATTCATCCAAAAGTTTAAGCTTTTATTTTGCTTGACAAACACCCCACCCCACCCCGCCACCCCCATCTAACCCATCAGAAGCCAAGTGCAGCAACTTGTTGAACTGCCAAAAAAAGGAAAAAAAAATTGTAAGCGGGATGAAAACTTCAATACCATGTCTATCATCACCTATTTGAAAAGCTTATTTGTTAGAAAGTGGGTCCAACAATTTGTGTCACACTTCAACAAGAATATTAGATATGGACATACTGCCCCTTTTGTCTTGGTATCCTTATCAATCTCTCTCCCTTCTTCTCTATCTCACCAATGCACACTTCACGCCTTCTTTTCCTTCATGTTTTTTAGACTTGTATATTCCATCTCCAAGTATCTAATTTAACCAGGATTTACAAACTTAACTTTAGCTCCTGAAACAGTGAATGTGATAAACAAGATCACTGCCGATTTTCAACTTTCATATTTTCGAGGTGGATTATACAAAATGGCACTGTATTTTTATTACCTATCATCGGTGATTCACATTTTTCTTATCTCATTTAATTAGTTGACTGAAATCCTTTTTTTTTTCCTTTCCGGCAGCCCCTGGTCCATTTTAGGGCGTGTTGATAGTGCAATATATGGTGCACCTCGTAGCAATCTTTCTCGCCGACAGGTTCTATATCAAGCTTGGTTCCCTAGAACATGTCTGTTAATCTCTTCCCCAATATTTTGGCACTACTAAATTATGTCATATAATTCCTGTAGGTACTTGAACAGTACCAGGTATACGGTGATTCAGTAATGGGAAAATATGGAAATGGCAGACCAGGTCTTCGGGATATGATGAAGGTAGGAATATTATCCAGTTGCTTTCTTTTTAAAGATTGTTTGCTTGAAATTGTACTACCTCCGTCCTTCAAAATATCCCTCTTTCCTTTTTGTTTTGTGCCCAAAAGTAGTCTCATTTCTAGAAAATGATACTCCCTCCGTCCTGGCCGAAGAGGCAAAGTTTTGGCCTTGCACGGAAATTAAGAAAAGTGATGTAGGAAAGAGAAAAAGTGTATAGTGGAATAAATGTTGTGAGTATGAAAAGTGATGTAGGAAAGAGAGTGGGGTATGGAATAGTTAGTGGATAATTATTGTGAGTAAGACAAGTGGAAGAAAAGTGATGTAGGAAAGAGAAAAAGTGTATAGTGGAATAAATGTTGTGAGTGTGAAAAGTGATGTAGGAAAGAGAGTGGGGTAGAGAATAGTTAGTGGATAGTTATTGTGAGTATGACAAGTGGGTCCCACAAATAAAGAAGTAAAAAAAAAATTTCCATTTTTGGGTTGTGCCTTTTCAAATGGGACACCCAAAAAGGAAATTTGTGCCTTTTCGGACGGGGCGGAGGGAGTATACATTAAATGTGATTTCAAGAAAGCACACAAGCATGCAAAACTTCATTCTTAAAAGTTGAAAAGTCAAATGTGACTACTTTTTTTGTGGACAGAGGGAGTATCTTTAAGGAACTAATTGTGATAATAGAGCAGTTCATATGTCCCAATGCTACCATCTATTTGAATTTACCTTTTATTCCACTAATTGTTCTGTAATCGTATGTCTATGCTTTCATGAGTTCTACTCCCTCCGTCCCAAATTGAATGACCATTTTTGTCCCAAAATGAATGACCTTTTGAAACTTGCTCTTCAAAAAACTGTCCCTATATGTTTTTTTTTTTTTTACCAAATTTCTTTTCATAGGTCAATACTTATTAGCAAAATTAAAAGTTGAAAGTAAAACCCAAGAATATTTATGTAATTTTTTCTACTAAAAAACAATATTTGCTAACTGAACCTTAAATGAAAAATGGTCATTCATTTTGGGACGGAGGGAGTACTAATATTTAATAGCAAGAGCAAGACTTGCAAGTATTCCTGGTGCATATATGTCATCCACTGGCGTTATCTTGAGTTATTGTTCTCAATTATGAGCTAGCATATATATATATATATATATATATATATATATATATATATATATATATGTATATAAATCTGTAACACCTTGCCTTATGCTTGAGTTACTATAGCTCTCATAAACCTGGTGCCCTGGAAGACTTTGACATATGTCAGTTTTCCAATAAATATCCATTTCCACATTTCTCCTTCAAAAACACTAAAGAACAGCCCTAGTATTCATTTTCATCCACCCAGATGATATGTTTATTCTACTAATCTGCAAATATTTTGCTCTATTGCAGCCGTTAATGACTCTTTTCCATTCGGAGCCTGGAAATACCCAATTTAAGCGCAAAGCTGATGCTGCTTACAAGCATTGCAAGGTATGTCATTGAGAATGCTGATTAGCTTCCAATGTAGTGTTCAAAGTTTGGTCTTTTTGTTAATATCTTAAATCATTTGAGGACGTTGGTTGGAGTTTTTATAACTTGATAGCTCCAGATGTTGATGACGTGTATAACAACATTACTCCAGTGCCGCAAAGGCTCCCACTTACGGTAGGGTAAGGGGAGGGGGGGATCGGGATGTACGCAGCCTTGCCCCTGTATTAAAGCCTAAACACAGAGATTGTTTCCAAATGACCCATAATGAAAATTGCGTTGAAAACTGCATGGATTGACTGATGCTTCATAACAAAGAAGCGCAGCAGTTTAGTGAGCCATTTTGCTTTATTCCATCATATTCCCATGCCAAAAAATAATGAGTCTTTGGCTCCATCGAAAATGATGGAAAGAGATGACGTATATATAAGGAAAAAAACTTAAATCAATGAAGACGAGAGTTTTGACTAAAAATCATTTTCTTTTTTTCTCGTGAAATATTACAAATCCTTATTTGACTTCATAGTCCTCAATAAAATAGAATCATCTCTTCCGTGAACATGAACACTAGGCAGGGTGGAAAATAGATGATGAGGATGGGCAAGAGTTGGAACTACTCGCTCTGTCCCGTAATAAATGTCGCATATGTTCAACTAAGTTAAACTTTGACCAACATTTAATGCTAAATTATTTATCTTCATGAAAATTTAAAATAGTTATGAATAGTGTTTATATTGGTGTATCAATAACCATTTTCAGAATAGTAAGAAGATAATCATTTTTTCATAACTTTTTGGTCAAAGTTTAACTTAGTTGATCATGTGCGACATTTATTCTAGGACAGAAGGAGTATTGTCGATGGTTTAATACTTTTACGGATCGGGTCCATATATGAGCACCACCACATGTAAATTGAAAAACGAAACCTATCCGATGGTTGGCATTATTATGTGTTGTCTACTATATATCGGAGTTGATTTGTTTGAGAATTGTGTGGTGAGGCGTGTAAATCTTGTTATGTTACTCCCTCTATCCCAAAAAAAAAGGTCGCACTTTCCTTTTTGGTCAGTCCCAAAATAAATGTCGAGTTTCTAAATAAAGTAATAGACTTAGTGCAAGTTTATCATCGTACAAACAAGTAAAACGCATTCCTTTAAAACGTTAACTATTCAAATGCGACATTTATTCTGGAACGGGGGAAGTACTATGATTTTGTTCCGCAGCTGTGATCATCAGGTGATGCAATAGCACCCTTGTACAAGTGTGCATCCGTATTTATTAGAATCCCTGGCCTTAATTCCCTGATCCCTCTAGTTCTGAGTTCAAATCAGAACAATTCAAAAGTTGCTAGGGTTGCAGTTACTTGAGGGTTATACCACGAAGCCCGCCCTACTTTGCGGTGAAAGTCTATTTGTTTTACACAACTCCCATTTTTTGTATTTTTTTTTCCTTCTAGTTTTGATGTTCCTATTAACTCTATATTTTGGTGCTAATTGTATTGTTTGCACGGTTCATGAAATTTGCAGACTCTCAAAGCTATTCTGGACGAGTGTCTCGTGGTCATTCCCGATTTTGTTCTGGACAAGCCGTTGTCGGCCTTACCGCCTACTAATATAGCTAATCATATCGACACTTTTGCTAATTCAAAGAAAATACTACCACCGCCTTGTACAAGAAGAGGAGAAGAAGAAGAAGAACAAGAAGAACCTGGTGCTGTGTGCTTAGTTTGAATCTTCTGTCGTTTCTTTTTTTTTTTTTAGAGAGAAATTACCATATTTATAGAAATATTGATTAAAATGTTTAAGCACTTAATTTCGTGTCTATTCATTTTGTAAAATAATTTTGACCTTAACTGAGATTTGTATACTGTTGCTTGATGGTTAATTCCGCAAAATTTCAGTGCTACAATTTAATCTACAAGAATTGGTACGTTTAGATGATCAGGCATTCATCGTACTTGTGAAATATGCCGGCGTGATACCCTTTCCGTCCCGTTAGGGCTGTTTGTACATTGATTTTATCATGGTAAAATTGCACGTAAAATTGCATCAACACGATTTCTTTATTTAGAATCGTGATATTTGATTCTTTCTGTACTTGGTCAATTTAGGTTAATTCCGCAAAATCTCAGTGCTACAATTTAATCTACAAGAATTGGTACGTGTAGATGACCGTGCATTCATTGTACTTGTGAAATATGTGGGCTTGATACCCTTTCCGTCCCATTAGGGATGTTTGAACATTGATTTTACCATGAAAAAATTGCACGTAAAATTGCATCAACACAATTTCTTTATCTAGAATCGTGACATTTGATTCTTTCTGTACTTGGTCAATTTAGGTTAACTCCGCAAAATCTCAGTGCTACAATTTAATCTACAAGAATTGGTACGTGTAGATGATCGTGCATTCGTTGTGCTTGTGAAATATGCGGGCGTGATACCCTTTTCGTCCCATTAGGGCTGTTTGGACATTGATTTTACCATGGAAAAATTGCACGTAAAATTGCATCTAACACAATTTCTTTATCTAGAATCGTGACATTTGATTCTTTCTGTACTTGGTCAATTTAGGTTAATTTCGCAAAATCTCAGTGCTACAATTTAATCTACAAGAATTGGTACGTGTAGAAGATCGTGCATTCATTGTACATGTGAAATATGCGGGCTTGATACCCTTTTCGTCCCATTAGGGCTGTTTCGACATTGATTTTACCGTGGTAAAATTGCACGACATTGATTTTGTCATGATAAAATTGCACGGAAAATTTCTTCATCTAGAATCGTGACATTTGATTCTTTCTGTACTTGGTCAATTTACTACTAAAAATTTGGTGTACATTTTCCTTCGTAGATATTGTTTTTTTTTTTTTTTAGGCAACGAGATATTGTCAATTTTTCTTTAATTATGTCGCTGTCCTTTGTGGATTATATTTCATTTATCTTACATATTTACATATGCCTATCAATTATGAGTTAGGAAACAAGAGTAGGTTTTGGGGGAAACTAGTTTCTCCCTAACATTATAAAAAGTCTTGTTTTAAAAATTGAAACAAAGGCACGTACAATTTTTTTTTAAAATAAAAAATAAGACTTTTTATAATATTTGGAAAAACTAGTTTCCCCCAAAATTTTCTGAGGAAACAATAGTTTTTCTTAATGAAAGCTCTATTTAGAAAGCTCAACCTCTTTTTATTTATTTATTTATTTATTTATTTATTTATTTATTTATTTATTTATTTATTTATTTATTTATTTATTTATTTATTTATTATTATTATGTGGGGTGAGCCATGCCTCTTGCAGTAGTGCAAGGCATTGGACTACCTACTCGCATAGGCACCAACATTAAGCTACTGCTGTTGTGATGTACCTTCCCCTCAATAAATATAAGATTAATATCATGTAAGCGGATGACCCACATATTTGTTACATATCGAAATTTGACAAGCCTTGCCTATAACATATAAAAATCGTGAGTCACTCTCTTTAACACCAATTGTTTTTGAGATGCAACCCCAGACTAAAAAAATATATTGTCATTTATACACTATTATAGAAATTATTAATAATAATTTTTAAATTTTCATTTGATAATTAAAATAAATTAAAATTATTGCTAAAAATTTCTTTATACTAAGATACAGAAAAAAGTGTTGACATTTATTATAGAGTACAAAAATTATTTTTTAAGCAAATGGCTAGTTGGTACCCACATTGCAAATCTTTTACTCCTGTCCCATGATTTTTCTATTTTTTTTATTGTTAACACGAAATTACTTTGAACAATAATAATTTTAAGTTGATTTAATTATCCGAATAAATATTTAAAAATATTATTGATAATATTTATAATGGTTTATCAATATCATGTTTTAAATTTTCATTAGAAGGATTAAAACAACCCAAATTATTACTCAAAATTAATACTTAAAGAACCTTCCTAGTAACGATAAAAAAAAGTGATAAAAAAAAAAAAGTAACAACCTTCTATATCATTGATAGAAGCACTTTAAATCAATGATTTCGGTGAACTCAACTTCGAGGACTTGAAAATTATTCATTATTTAATTTTACTCCAACGTAATCACGTCGTAAAATATTCTGAAATACATGTGTGGGCATGTGTCTATACATATATATACACACATATTGTGTCAACCAGCGGCGGACCCAAAGAATTTGGTGAGGGGTGCACAAACACACTATAAAAACTTTGTATGAAAAAATATAGCTTGTTGTAAGACTCGAACCCACAACCTCCGGAATAAAATTCCATCAATCTAACCACTAAACCACACGTCATTTGGTTTGGGGGGTTCACTACCACCCCTTTAATTACTCTTGTGTCCGCCCCTGGTGTCAACCAAATCGAACCGAAGCAATTCAAGACAACCAAGCAGGGAGAGAGTATATAAGGGTGCTGAAACAAAATGATATAAGGATAGTAGTTGAGGCATACATGTAAGCTCTCCAAGGATGCCTGCTTTCTCTCATGGCAATGAACTCAGCAATAAATGTAGAAACAGTACTCAGGCAACCACAGAATCCAGTCTCTAGTCCTGATGTCACAATTGCACAACTTTTCCCCATCACCTGCATTAAGTTGGAGGCATCTCAAGTAAAGAAAAATACATACCTACTCCCTCCGTCCTGAAATGATCTTCCTACTTTTTTTTTTCTCTCGTCAATACGAAAATACTTTGAGCAATGATTTTAGGTTGAAATAGTTATTCTATGAACATCTAAAAAAATTTAGCGCTGCAGGGTCTGATGGTTACAAATAAGGGCCCAAAGTTCGAGGGGGTGGGTTGTTTGCACTGCAGGGTCCGATGTTCCATTTTTGACGATTACGGATCCAAAGTCACCAAATGTTAGCAGTAAAGTTTTTTTTTTTTTTAATGATATCGTTAAAAATTGCCGTTAAATAATGGCAATTTAGGGTCTGAAGTTATCAACTATTAGCAAATAAGGGTCTGAAGTTATCAATTCTTAGCATAGGGTCTGGTTTAACTGAGATTTCTAACGATTACGTTAAAAATCCTTAATCAGTCATTTTTGATAAGTTTGGACCCTTAATCGTCAAAAATGAAACATTGGACCCTGCAGTGCAAACACCCCCAAACTTTGGATTCCTATTGGTAATTTGCCCTATTTATAATAGTGTATCAATAACAAGTTTCAAATTTTCATTAGGATAATTAAATTAACTTAAATTTGTCGTTCAAATTAACTTCATAATTACAAAGAAAAAAGTGGGAAGATCATTTTGGAACGGAGGGAGAATAATGATAAGAATGTCGTCTAAAATCTGACCTCTTTCTTCAATGTTGCAAGGGCTGCCATGATACAAGCTGCAGACACATTGGCAATTAAAGTTCCAAAAGGAATCCATTTAAGATATCCTGCCCTTGCTCCCAAGCCTCGTCCATTGAGCCTGGCTAAATAGAACCTTGTCCAGACACCGAATGGTCCAACTATGCACCCCAACCACAACTGAGCCGCAGTCACGTCACTGTTGTTGAAGTTCCTCTTTATCAATGCCCCACTCAAACCCCAAACCATGCCTAGTAGCACAACCAGAACCACAAGCACTATCATTTGATGCCTCCTACCATTCTCTATTCTCCAATTTTCATTAACACCAGTTTCCGATCTTTTTGTGTTTCTTTTTTCAAGAATCCATTTGAAACCCTTGGCCGTATCGACCCCAAAGGTGAAGGAAGCTGCCACAAGTAACATGCCTGCAAAAATATATTCTATTAGATTTAAACGATAAAATAAGTACTCCCTCCGTCCCAAAATGATCTTCTCATCTTTTTTTTTTTTTGTTATTACAAAGTCACTTTGAGCAATAATATTAGGTTAATTTGCTTATCCTAATGAAAATAAAAAAATTGCTATTGATAGTATTTATAATGGTGTATCATTAACACGTTTTGAATTTTCATAAGGATAATTAAATTTTAAAAAAATATTGATAAAAAAACCTTCATAATGACAACAAAAAAAGCGGGAAGGTCATTTTGGGAGAGGGAGCATGATTTTCTACCAGATAGAAACAAAATACGAGCAAGATGTTGTACCTATGAAAAAACCAAGTATAGCAAAAACCCACTGGCCTTCAACAGAGAGTTCAATCATTTTCTGGTTCCAACCACTAAATGTGGTAAGGCTGCCCAAGTAACCAGTTGTCAACCCTATGGCTAGCTGACTAGAAAACTTGGATATATCGCTTTTGAAAACACCTCCCAGCCAACCCATCAAGAATGAACCAACCTTTGAAAAGTTTAGCGAGAGAAAGAATGGAAGAATGTCAAAACAAGCTCAAGAAAATATCAAGAAAATGTACTCTTTTGTCATCTTTCATCTTTTTCCTCGCGTTTTCTTTTGCCAAGTGGATCTCTTTTGATAGATTAGTTTTGTATATCAGGGAATCTTGTGTGCATCAACAAAATATCTCAGATACAAGATATTTCAGAAATATTCAAGCTCATCGAATCTATCGCAGTTGAGTTCGACCATGGGGGTTTGGGGCTGTCATTGGATGACAGAAGAAAGTGAGAGGGTTGCGGGTGAAGGAGGAAACACCAAATACCCACACAGCCCTAAAGCTGGGAAAAAATTGAGTTCTAGCATTTTGTTGATCTGTGAATGGCTTTCAAATCAAATCTGTGAGAAATCTTTTTTCAATGTAGGGACCTAACATTCTTCTCCCGCACATTATTAGTTCCTATGCCCGCACCTGTGTTTACTCTTTCTATGTGGTTGTGTAATGCCAAACATTTACCCGCACAACTGATACGGAGGAAAACAGGGCTTTCGAGTTTTGGAGACATTTGAGCGCATGCGCGGAAACGAGCGAACTTTTGACTCCATAAAAACCACGGAACGTACCTCATATCAACACGAAGGGAATTTCGAGACGGACAAAATTCATCGGGCTTCGAGCCTTGAGGCAGGGTTTAAAAATCCCAAAACATGCTGTATAGGCCCCAAATGGGCTCGGGAAGTTTTATCATTTTTTTTGGATATTTTCGTAATTTTTACTTAATTAGGGTTATATTCGTTTTAGGGTTTTGAGACATATAAATTCTATGTTTTAGGGTTTTTGGAGGCAGTTTTTGCCGTTTTGATATTGAATCATTCTTTCCGATTTTCGGTACTCTTTAGAGTTAATGAAGATTGAAGATCAATTACTAGTAATCGTGCGCGATTCAACTGTAATCGATTTATTTTAAGTCTCTGTTGCTTTAACAACCTTAACCCGTAAAGGCCTTGGTACAAACACCCTCTATGTTGAACTCGACAAATACTCCTTCAATTTATTTAGTATAGCCATCTACTTAAAGAGAGATTCAGAGAGAGAGAGAGAGAGAGAGAGAGAGAGAGAGAGATACCATATTTGAAGGAAGATCATGATACATATAAGTTTGGTCGCTTGTGGCACCAACTACTCCCGGGCCAAACAGTTTCCCCAACAAATACCTTGTTAATACCTGTATAATACTAGTAAACATAAGTTCCTTGCTGGAAAACCTACTTCAGTCATCCCCTTATCTCAGAAATAAAAATGATTTCTCCAGCACATCAAAACCAAAGAGAACAAAAGTAGATACAAAAAGGAGTAAATTCACATGTGTGTATGTGCATGTAATAGATATTCTAGGAACCATAAGAGCAAGTCAGATGTACTATATGCACAAAAATGCAACAAGGATTGTGTAAACTAAATTGCGACCTGCAAAAACATCAACTTTACAACGAGTAAGTCCTCATGGAAAATTT
The DNA here is from genome assembly GCA_022495995.1 of Adenophora triphylla var. japonica. Taxonomy (NCBI): domain Eukaryota; kingdom Viridiplantae; phylum Streptophyta; class Magnoliopsida; order Asterales; family Campanulaceae; genus Adenophora; species Adenophora triphylla. The sequence continues at coordinate 337,513 of JAFEMH010001974.1, read as the reverse complement.
TCCAACATGGGTAAAGCTGGGAAATCTAATCTGAACTGGCAGAAATTAAAAACAACATGAGCATTATTTAAATAGAGATATGCAAAAAGGTAAAGGAAAGAAATAATAAGAGCATAGAAGAAATTTATTGAGCCGGACAGGGGAAAATATTGTGAAGTACCCAGTTTGGCTGTGAACAAGTGGATAATAGTATCAACCTGGTTGATTCAGGTTGTCATACAAAGCACAAGGATCGATATTACAAAGACTAAAAGTTGCCAAGTACAGAGGAATTGAGTGTTATGATTGGATTGGATCCTGAAGGATGTCGAATGTACATTGTTGTAACTTGAGTTGAGACGTTAATTATTTCTGTATCTTCTTCTTTGTATTTTCAGTTTGTTACTCCGACTGTCCCTAAATGAAAGTCCATTTTCAAGAATTATTTTCCCAAAATGAATGTCTTTTTTGTAAAAAACTGTCCCTAATTATTTTTTTACCAAATGTTTTTCACTAGACATTTTATACTTGCAAAACTAAAAGTTTAGAAAGTGGATAACAAGAATATTTATGCATCTTTGCCATTTAAATGTACAAAAAGCAAACATTTTCAGAATGTCCCTCAAAGTGGATTTCGGACATTCATTTAGGGATGGAGTACAGCTAAATGTATACTCCCTCCGTCCCACGTAAGTGTGGACCTACTTTTTGGGTGTGGGAATTAAGGAAAAGTAGGAGAGAGAAATAGGTGGAGGAGGTGTTTGTGAGTATGAAAAATTAAATAAGAGAGAGAATGAGTGGGAATAATAGTTAGGAGAGAGAATGTTGTGAGTGTAAAAGTGAAGTAGGAGAGAGAATGAGTGGATGGAATAGTGAATATTCGTTGCCATTTTTGGCAGTCCACACTGATGTGGGACGTCCCAAAAAGGAAAGAAATTCACACTCACGTGGGACGGAGGGAGTATATGTGATGTATCGAGACTCATTCAAATAAAAAGATAATTTTTTCTATTCTTGCTTTCAACTCAACGAGGGCGAGCCTTGGCGCAACGGTTAAGTTGCTCCTTTGGTGACCATAAGGTCACGGGTTCGAACCTTGGCGAACAGCCTCTTGGCAATTGTCAGGGGAAGGCTCTAGCAAATGGTTCCCTCTCCCAACCCCCCTCTTGGCGGGGAGCGCTTGGCGCACCGGGGTTTGCCCCTTTTTTTGCTTTCAACTCAACCTCTGTTCCTCTTTCATTCTCTCCTACTATCAAGGCCTTGATATTCATGTTGAATGTGAGAGATTGTAACAAGGTATTAGAGCTACTCTGATAGTGATACATCTCTTTCATTTCTTGAAATACCGTTTCTTCTACAATAAATGTTTTGTTTTATCCATTTCGAGCTTTTTTGCTTCAAAACAATGACAGAAAACATGGAGTCGACTACTGAGACTTCAACTCCCTTAACCCAGACAGAAACTTAGTGCTACTATATTGGAGAAGCTGCTCTTCAATTAAGACCACTTCATCCACTATCTCTGCATATGAATGATCATCCAGGTTTCAAACTGGTGAGCCAAGTTCTGACTAAAATCAATTATGCCCTATCAAATCGATAATTGGTAATTGGTAACTGCTTTGTCTGCAGAAATGAAAATAGGAATGACTGACGGTTGGTCTTGGGCTAAGGCTCAGTCTAATTCCTAGTATTACTCTCTGAGGAACCGATACAGTGATATGGTGATTTCCTGGTTACTGAATGCTCTTGGTGCAGATATAGCTTCCAGTGTTGTTTATGTTAAAACCATAGTTACCGGGAACTCCCCTCCCCCCTCGTCCCACGTCCCGGAACGCGAGTCCAGAATCGTGGGTTATTTTCTTCCCAGTTCACAAGGGAACTCGACCCAAATCGCTAGAACCATCGTACCAGAAAATAAAAGGTCGGCATTGTAAAAATAGCCTTTTCTTACCCAACTCTTTTGATACCTTAACAATATATATATATATATATATATATATATATATATATATATATATATATATATATATATATATATATATATATATATATACTCCCTCTGTCCCATTTGAAATTGCAAAATGTTGACAAAAACTGTCAATCTACTTACATATTGACCACGAAATTTTAGAAAATTTGATAATCCTAATGAAAACTTCTTAACAAGAGAATTCCTATTAATACTAAAAAAAGCCCCATTCCATTAAAAAAAAGGAAGAGAGCATTCAAGAGGCCCATTACATAAAAAAAACCGAAAAAAAAACCCATTCCATTAAAAAAAATTGGGAAGACAGCAAAATCTACACAATTGCGTTTTAAAATGAGAGATAATCAAACTAATCAAAGGACAAACTTAAAAATAAATGAGGTGCTCCTAGAGACTTCTTTGGAGCTTTAAGCTTAGGGACACAATTTGAAGGGCAGGATAATTTGCAGCAATCAACAATTGCAACCATATTGTGGCAGTCAAGTGTTGGATAACTAAAATGAGTTAACGAAAGCATACATTTTTGATCATTGATGGAAGTAACGTATAGAAGAGCATAAAAAGCAGTTAGCATAAGAAAATTAAACTGCACATTATAAGTCGAAAAAAATATCTGCAGCCTATCTATAAAGCTATATTAGTAAAAGGTTGGAAAAATACCCCAATAATTCCAAGTACAGCAAGATGAAACAGGCATGAGATGGAAAGTAGCAGGTCAGATAACTGGTTATCATTTTCCTGCATATTAAAGCATGATCAATTAAGAGTTATCTTTTGATACTAACAAAGGCATTCTGAATTATAACATCATCGAGGGCAAATAAAAGTTATCTAACAGTTAATATAACCAAGTTAACTAACTCTGGGTTGGCCGCAAGATAATAAAATTTAATAATATTTCCCCGATTCAAAAAAAAAAAAAAAATCAAATTTTCCTTTTACAAAGTTGACGTCAGACAATATCAAATTACTACTATATTACATACATTAATTATGTTTTAGATTGTAAGATTTCGACCGTTATAAGCATACTAGTAAACTAGCAATGACAAATATAATTTTGCAAGAACTAGGAAAGTTCCATTAAATGTTTGGTCAAAGTTTATTCGAAGTGACCAAATAAATCAAAATGGGATAATTGTATTTTTTTTATTTTATTTTTTTTTTGGGGGGGGGGGGGGTGGGCTGGGGTGGAGGGGGTATTACTAATAACTCACTTTCATCTTGCCTCCAGAGTTCAAAACTGTATTTGCTGAAAAAGGAGATGAAGTTTCCATCTGCAGTTGATTCTCTATATTGTCTGGGACGGGAACCACTCCTCTATTGTCTCCCAGACTATCAATGGAGAATCTTGTCGGCCTACCACTTCCACTGAACCTATCACTATGAAGTGCCCGATCCCCAATATCCCCTGCCTCTGAAACAGAGCGACTTTCTATGTCATCATCAACTTGAAGCTGGCCAGAGACTGATAAACCGAAAGAATGCCTCCTCAATGAGGAGTTTGTACTGCTCACCAGACTGAAAGATCTGCTTCTTCCTGGTTCCAAGAAATTTACCTCATGATCCATTATCCTTCCAAGTAACTGAACTTCTTTCGGGTTTTTTTTCCGGCAACTGAACTTCTTTTTTATTGCACTTATGTATCGAGAAGTAAAGTTAAAAATTACGTCTCTGATGGATGCAGTATTGTATGAGAGTGGGACAATGGGTAGTACTACTGCTAGAGGGGAAAATTTAACTGCATCATTATTCAAAAAACAAAGATCAAACTTCTGTATAAGCTATAGATCCACTGTCATCTATTTTAGTTGCAGTTTACAATAAGAACTAGCCAACTACTCCGCTTCAGAAAGTCAACAGATCATTTTCACGGAAAGTGATATCACCTATAGCAAAATGCCAAGTACAAATACCAATAATAAGCGAATTCTATATTTAAGATATTAAATGTATTCATAGCCATCCAATAATGACATGATATGATAGGAAAGATATTAATTTACAATTATAAATATAAAATGATAGATCAGCATAATGGTCCTATCATAACCAAAATTCAAACTTTCTAAAAATTATGCAAATCTATGGTACAGTCAAGAGTAGTATCACAGTAGAGCAAAAGGAAGGATACTTTTTCCACTAGTTTCATGACTGTGAACACATAAGTTCTTTCAACAAGGTTCAAGGAGCTGGCGCTCCCATTAAACATTCATTTTTGTCAGCAACTGCTAATAAGTTTCATTTATAAAGGATGCAGCAGAAAAGCTAGTACTAAATGCTACTCTCTCTGTCCCTAAATGAATGTCGAAAAAGTTTCAAATTTGTTGTTCATTCATTTAGGGACGGAGAGAGTAGTTTATGTAAATTTCATAAATTTACCTACAACATTCTGATACCTATAATGTCAGCTGAACAAATAGTGAATACTGTAGATCATGCCAGAAGAACCTTTTGAAACTATCAATAAATAAAATACCGTTAACTCGTTAAGCCCAAAGTAGATCAGATCTAGCAAAGGACTTCAAAAGTAAAACCCAACTTGTACAATGACATACATCTAACAACTACTCAATGAGCACCTAGTTTACTTGGTCAGGACTATCTTAAGAGCAAACATATAATACTACAAATATACATCGGAATATGCAATTTTTAAAGTTCAAAAATAATTTAGGAACAATTTTATTTATTTATTTGAAAATCGACGTTCATTTAGGAACAACTTCATTTTGGAAATTGAACACTCATTTAAGGCAATATTTTTTTAAAAGTGGACATTTCTATAGGGATGGGGTGAGTAATTGTTATTGATACAAATTTACTACTGTTTAACTTTTTTAAAATTGTCCAAATCAGCTTGTTTTGTTGCACGATGGAGGACATAAACTTCATGTTGAGTGGAACCCACGGGCCACGATTACCAAATTTATCTAGGTCACATAAAGTGTGAGAGAGACATGGACAACATATATGGGAGACACTCACTGTAGCGCGCAAAGGCATTTAGCAAAAGTGATCCCTCGTCCGTAATCCCACTAATCCTATATGAAAATCACTTACTTTTCACTTTTCAGAAACTTTAGTGGCAAAGGATGCATTAATACCCTTTTATTAAGTATTATTAAAGAGTGCTTTAGTAAAATCCTGGGATTAAATAAGTGGGTCATAACAATAGCCACAAAAAATTGTTTCACCTATGATTGTGAAAGGAGAACACATCCATATCTTATTTGGATCACCCTTTTACAAGTGTTCTAAAAGACCCCGCCTAAGGGCGCCTAGGCGCTAGGCCCCTCTCCAACGCCTAGTTCTAAGCCCCACCTAGGTCCCAACTAATCCCGACTAGTCCCCGTCTAGCATCTGCCTAGCGCTTTTTAGAAACTTTTATGATTAAAGTACTAAACTACTCACAAAACCACCTCCTTGTTCAAAAACTAGTCAAGAAATATTTACCTGTTCCATCATTGCCGTACCAAAACAGAAGATAAAGTAGAGACGTTGGAGTTCCAGAAGTTATATTGGGAATAAATTGAATGTTCAAAAATCTTTCTTTTGTCAGGGAACAATAGATAGATAATAGCAGCAAACTCCAAGGATTTTACACCCACGAAGAAGAAGAAGAAGAAGTTATGAAAGAAATTAATGGTGTACCCTAGAATCAATTTGCCTATTATGGTCGATCAGGACAGAATTAAATCAGAAAAATCTGAATCGATGCAGTACCCGTGACGAAGCAGAGAAATTCTTAAGACTGCGAACCTTAAATTAGAAATTGGAGACCATTGCTGACTAGGGTTTGGTGTCGGAAAATAGCAGCGATGATCCAGGCGGTGGTGATGGCGGTCGGCGACTGCAATTGGGACTTTACTCCCAAAAATCTATTTCGAAAGGGCAGACTAGATTTTTGGATCCAAAAGTTTGGGATATGTTCAAAATTGACATATTTTGTCACGTTAAGATTTTTAACTAGAATAATTAAAAAATCCATTTACTTGTCGTGTGCACCTCACGTGTAATTTAACTGGGGTTATAACTAACAATTTACCCCTAACGTTCAGACCCTAAATTAACAAAATCCTAACATTATTATTTGGAATGCATGTTTCATATTCTTAGGGATGGCAACGGGACGGTTTCTTCATTTCCCAAACCCGCCCCTATAGTGATTTGATCTACCATAACCCAAACCCGCCCCGCCCCGTGTTATGCGTTACCCGAGCCCGCCCAGTTTAACCCGCGCCCGATAGTTATTTAAGTAATTTCCTATAGAAACACCCATAATCCAAGGACCCCTCTAGTAATTTCCTATATATTCGGGGCATTTAAGTAATTTCCTATAAGGCCTATAAGGGCATTTAAGTAATTTCCTATATATTCGGGTCAGGGCGGGGCGGGATAAACTCGAACCCTCCAAAAACCGACGAGTTTTCAAATTTGCAGCCCAAATCCGGCCTATTAGGGGCGAGTTCGGAACGAATTCGGGTTATTTGTCATCCCCGCATATTCTATTGTATATGTTCAGTGTAGTGCTAATATATTGACCAATTGTATTTCTCTAGTGGCTAGATCTTTTGATAGTCCTCATATTTGAGTTGAACTACCAACAACAACATTTGTAGATGGTCAACTTTTATTACGTTTTTGCAATTGTTGCTAATAAATTTTGTTTTTAACAATCTCTACTAAATTTAATGAAACTCGTGAACTTTGTAACTTTCATATGTGAATTATATTGTTTAAGTTCGTTACTAAATATGTTTGATTGTTTCATTGATTGAACATTTGGGTGTGTATTCATTAAACAAGGTTGAAATAACACTCTTGTTAGGTTTTTAACTTAAGACCAACTTAAAACTGTCAATATCTTTAACTATTTAACAAAAACTCGCAAATGCCATTAAATTTCTAACAAAAAAAGTTGCGGTTCCATTAACTTTCTAATATAAAGTGGTGGGTATGTTATTTCCTAAGGGAAAATCATGTCTTTGCGTTAAATTTAACATTTAAACATGTTTTTTGCAATCTTTTTAACGTAATTTTAACTAGAGATTAACAAATTTTAGGACACAAACAACAACAACAACAATGCCTTAGTCCCAAAATAATTTGGGGCCGGTTAACATGAATCCTCATATCATTTTCAATTACTCTAATCCAAGTTTGTTTGGGTCTTCCCCCACCCCTCGCCATTTTATCATTTCTCCACTGATCCGGCCTCCTAACCGGTGCATCACTCGGTCTCCTTCTCACATGTCCAAATCACCTTAGACGATTTTCCCTCATTTTATCCTCAATGGGCGCAACTCCTACTTTACTTCTGATCACCTCATTCCCCAATCGATCATTTCTTGTATGACCGCACATCCATCGAAGCATACGCATCTCCGCCACATTCATCTTATGCATGTGACACTGCTTCACGGCCCAACATTCGGTGCCGTAAAGCATTGCCGACCTAATTGCCGTGCGCTAGAATTTTTCCTTTAATCTATTGGGCATATCGCGATCACATAGAAACCTAAATGTTCTTGCTTAAGATGAAAATATGTTTACAAAATATATTAAATTGTTTGATCTAACCCATCCTTCACATAATTTAGGTACCCTTTGAAACCTAAATGTTCTTGCTTAAGATGAACATTATAAAGCTTCAAGGTCTTTCATTTTTTTATTTATTTTTTAGATATGATATTTTCCATTCCATTAGCTCTTCAACTTAGATGGCATTTGATTTTTTTAAGTGTTAAGTACTGAAATCTGATTTTACGTCTGAATTTGGTTGAGGTAGCGTTTGAAGACTGATTTCTGAATTACTCAAACTATTTAAATATTCATCTGAATTCACATCTGAAATTAATGTTACGACATTTAATGGAGTAGAGTTATGAAATGAATGGTTATTGATCTAGTGTTTGGGTTGAATATTTTTGAAATTATGAGCTTATGGAAGAGATATATATAAAATAAATAAATTAAGAGGCAAATAAGTGATAGTCTTACATCTGAAAATTAAGTAAAAAATAAGAGGCATTCAAATCTGAATGAAGAAAAAAAAAATATACAATCTAAATTACATTATGTCTGATGTACCCATACATTCAAATCTGAATAAAAGCTGAAAATGAAAAACAAATGAGACCTTAAAATATCAAAATATCAAGGTCCATAATTTAGACATTAATTTTTGAAAAAAAAAAAATTGCAACAAAAGTACCCTCCAACTTTTCAGAACGAAGGGAACGTTAAATTCTAAAATTGACTGATGCCCCATTAAAATAATATTAATATCTTTTTTTGAATTTTATGGAGATAAATACAATTTCATAATTGTCCTTTTTGGTCTAAATGCAATGAATTTCATCAAAATAAGTACTCTCTCCGTTCAGCCCAAGCTTCACCATTTTGATGTTGGCACAAAGTTTAAGAAAATTGTTGAGTGAAAAATGATTGTGAGAGAGAATAAGTGAGTGGGTAAGACCAGTGTTCTAAAAAGCGCTAGGCCGCGAAGACGGGCCTAGCGCCTAAGGGCCTAAGCGGGACCTAGGCGGGACCGAAAAATTAGAAAAAATTTAAATATATTTCATAAATTTATATATATATCAAATATATATATATATATATATATATATATATATATATATATATATATATATATATATATATATATATATATATATATATATATATATATATATATATATATATATATATATATATTTATGAAATATTTATTTGTCCCACATTGAAAGAAAATTAAACTAAACAGCACCTAGGTCTTGGCTCGGCCGGCCTTGGCCTTGCCTTGGACAAATCCCACATCGCAAGAAAATTAAACTTAAACAGCTAGACCTTTGCCTTGCCTTGGCTCGGCCGAACTTGGCATTGCCTTGGACAACAGAATCCCACATCGACAAAAAAAATGAAACTTACATGTTCTAGTGGCTATATAATGAGCCTCAAGTAAAGGCTTAGCGTGTGTTTTTGGGTTGGGGGCAATTGGGCTTGGCTTTGGGCAATTGGGCTTGGGTAATTTAAATCCAAACCCCTGCCTAGTCAATGCCTAAGCCCGCCTAATCCCGCCTAGTCACGCCTAATGGCGACACCTAATTTGGCCGATTTGCTAAAAGATGCGGCGTTTGGTCACTGTCCAGCGCCTAGGCCGCGTTTTAGAACACTGGGTAAGACAAGTGAGACCCATAATTTATGAATGTGAGTATGAGAAGTGGGGTATGTATAATATAATATTAATAAACCTTTTCCATTTTAGGAAAGATGAAGCTTCTACCGAAACACCCATTTGGGTAAAAGGTGAAGCTTCGGGCGACGGGGACACCCATTTGGGTAAGGGTGAAGCTTCGGACGGGACACCCATTTGGGTAAGGGTGAAGCTTCGGACGGGACGGAGTACATGAGAATATTATGGAAAATCGAGGCAACATTTTTTTTTTGGGGTGATTGTTTACAGTTTGGGGAAGAAGGGGGGCAATAATAGAAAGAAAATGAAACTAAGAGGTCAACGTTTGCATAACGCAGAACCTACACATATAAAAGAATACTGTTGCGGAGGAAGAAAGCAACTCAAAGTAATGGAAGAAACCCAAACTCAACCAAACACCAGCGACAGCACCAGTAGTCGGCGTCCATGGAGTTTCGAGTCGAACTGGACCATCTATGGCGGCTCTCTAGACGCTTCCGTCACCGTCGAATCCTTCGATCTTCCAATTCAATCTGATAATACCACTCCCAAGCCGCCTCTCGTCCTCCAACCATCCTCGTCCGGATCTGGACCTTGCGAGATTAAAAGTGAGTGTGTTTAATTTCATGTTTCCTTTGCGTTTTTGTTCAATTTTCGGGAAGTACCATGTTTGAAATTAAAAGTGAGTCAGTGATTGTGTTTAATTTCCTGTTTCCTTTGCAATTTTGTTCGATTTTTGTGAATTTTACCGTGTTTGAAATCGTATAAAATTGTAAACCTGTTTGGCCAATAAGTACGTGAAGTGTGGAATTGTTTTTACAGAGTTCGTTCTATTGCTGCTTAGTACTTAGTATTGAAGCAATCAACCTGTTTGGCTATTTTCTGTATATACTCACATTCTCACACACACACACACACACACACACACACACACACACACACACACACATTCTTCTGGAGAATTATTACTGAGTACATCTGAATAAGCTGTAGGTTGTGATGATTGATACAATCAAGCCGTGTGACTATTGGGAGAATAGATAGGTACACACTGTTAATCAATTGGTTAAATGTAGCGTATATTCATCCGTACTGTATCTAGGTAGTCTATTATGGTGAAAAAGGATAAGAGACTGACTCTAGCTGTTTGTAGCCATCTTTGTAGTCTTGAATTTGACTCATTTTGATGGATGAGTTTGTCTCTTGTTGTATCATGTGTAAGTCTAATTTAATTTGACCTGCTAGAAACATTACCACTTACATTAAGTATATAATCTAATTCAGATAACCTTACTGATAGTGATGTTGTTTTGCCTTCTTCTCGAGTGGGTTTGAAATCTCCCTTCAATGTTGTTCTGTGAAACCGAAGCCAGGAAGGGATGGAAAAGAATGGGTTGAAGACTACATATGTAGTTCAAGATCCTAATCTGATTTGTAAATTAGATCTCAGGGGGTTACCACTTTTTTATGATGACATGGATCTAGCTCGAGCTATGGTTGATAGAGCATATTGATGTCCTTCGTTGTCTAACTATAGTGGATGTAAAAAGGCTTTTCTGAGAAATGCTAGTATTAAACAAGCTGTTCCAAAATTAGGTGGTTCAGGTCCCTTGTTTGATGGTTTCTCTGTGTTCATTTCCCAATCCTGCCTGGCCATTATCATGTGAGTTAATGTGTATATTTTATGATTTATCCTTTAGAAGGGGGTTGCTTAGACTGTTAGTTCCTTTACAACTGTATTCCTTAGAGAGTAATCTGTACATTTAAAGATTAACTATATGCCCCCTAACATGGTGAATTGCATATTTCAGATAATAGTTTATTAATAATGTGTCATCAAGGTGGTTGGTATTCATTGTTATGAATAAAAGGGTGGGCTCTGAGACAAAATCCAAACCTCAGGGGCTGCACTTGAATTTGGCCAATCCTCATGGGTGGGTAGTGGAACTAACCCAATGATTAATGCTCTTGAATAAAAAACTGTTTGACGGATACCCATTATTTTTCCATAATTGTTGTGCTGCTTAGTTGATTTATGTCATGATCATATCTTATATTTAGACAATTGATTCAGTTCATTGTTCATAATCTGGTATTTTTATGATTTTTTCTTTAAATATGTAACGTAGTTTAACATCTTGTAGTCTTTTTCTTCTTCTTTTTTTTCCCTATTCCACTCTCCAACTATTTGTACTCAAAATTTTGAATAACTGATATTTTGATGTTAAGCATCTTACTTTAATTTCTGATGAAAATGAATTTTAATTTTGGATAATGAGCTTTAACTGTATGTTTGTACTGTTTTTGTTTAAGTAGGCCCTCAACTCACCAAAAATCCAGGTTCCTCTTCTGGAATTACAGCATGCTCTGTTACCAATTTAGGTGTTTGTTTACAACATTTTGTTTCTTTAGGATCTTATGTTCTGGCATTTAGGGAACAAACTGCTAGAAGGGTGGAATCACACCTATTTTAAGTGTTAGGATTACTTTAGTTCAATCTGGCCTTCATCATTCCTGCTTATTATCTTGCCTTTAATAGTGAGTGTTGATGGGATTGAGATGATTATGAGGGACTTTCTACCTCCATTTTTTCTTCAGTTAGACTCAGTCTCTATACTATAATTAGTGAATCTCTTAGGGCAACTCCAATGGTGGTCCTAGTCCTAAGAGTCCTAAAACCAAATTTTGATACCCATGGAGACTTTTTGCAAGGTCCTAAAAAATCATCTCCAACAATGGGTATCAAAAATTAGGTACCAAATTAGTTTTTTTTTAAGTTAATAACTTTATTAATATTTTTAATATGATAAATAATTTTGAAATATAATAATTATTTTAATTAGTTATTTCAAAAAATAAAATTTTATAAATAATTTCGAAATATAATAATTATTTTAATTAATTATTTTTTTATAAAATTTAAAATTTTATAAATAATTATATAAAAATTTAAATAAATTTAAATCAAAAATCAAAATTTTTATGTATAATTAAATAAATTTAAAAAGAAGTAGAACAAATGTAGAAAGAAAATGAAAAGGGTGTATGGAAAAATATGAAGTAGCAAAGTCCTAAGCAAAGTCCTAAATATGGTACTTTGCTAAGGACTTAATCAAATTTTGATACCTCTAGTTTTTGCCATTGGAGATGCAAGGACCTTTGTGTGGGTATCAAAAATAGGTTTTAGGACCATTGTTGGAGTTGCCCTTAACTTCTTCAGTCTTCTGAATTCATATTTATGTCCAAACAAGTCTCTTGCTTTTTATAATCTTCCGTAAGCCTTCAATCCCCCCCCCCCCCACGCCCCAAAAGAAATCATGGTTCTAAAAGTTCATGTAGGGAGGCCAGCCTTCTTAATGCACCCTCACATAACATAATTTGTGATTTCTCTCAACTGGTGTATTCATGTGGGAATTATAATGTTATTCTCTCTCGAATGCTTTTATGTGTATTTGTCATTTTTATGTATCATGATCATGATTTAATTGAAGGAGAATCACTTCTGTATAAAAAAGGCAAGTACAACTCGTATATTTGAATCTATATTATTTAATACTCCCCGTCCCTGAATGAACGTCCATTTCTCAAAAAAAAAATTGCCCCTAAATGAATGTCCATTGTTTTTAAGAGAAGTTACCGAAATCTCCCTCATTAATCATCATGTTGTAATTCAAACTTACAATTATGGTGTTATATGGTGAGGTCATTAACATTTCTATGTATTAACGCTATTAAAAGTGCTAAAGAAATCAACCTTCTCAAATGTATCTCAAGTTGAAAATTGACATTCATTTATGGGCTAAGGGAGTAGTAAAATTTGTGTATTAAAGTACCTTTCTGCTGTGTTGGATGTGTTTTTGATTCTTTATTTATGTGTTTTTCCTCAAGTAGTGTTTTTCTACTATAAATCTTTACTTGACTTGCTTTGATGGACAAATATTTCTGCCTTTTCAGTAAGCTTTACTCAAAAGCATGAAATCCGACAAGTTTATGTTCGAAGTACGGCTCGTGTATATGAAATATACTATGCATCCTCTGCCCAAAGTGACAATGAATATCTGTGCACTGTTCGCTGCAGCATTGCCGATAAAGAGAATGATTTACACCATACAAGTGCTATTCAAGGAGCGTCTACCGGAGAACCAGCTGAAGGGGAAATGGTTGGTGGGAGTAACATTTCCCCTAGAGAAAATGATTGGGTGGAGGTCAAAATCCCCACTGCCACAAGAAGCTTTAAGGTATGTTGTTTACAAGAATGAACCCTTGGATGCTGCTTGATCTAGTCATTAATGAAAAAAAAAAACATTTTTTTAAATCCATTTAAAAAAGGGTATGTTCTTTACGTTAAAAGGGGCATTAAAGGAATTAAGATAAATGTGGCGGCATTATGAGTCTTTTATTTCCTTTCCTCTTCTGTTTGATTCAAGAACACGGGGTATGCTGAAAGGGGAATGTTAAGATGACTGTGTGGTAGAAGTAGTACTTTTAATGACTAATTTAAAAGATAGTAGAAATAGCAGTTATAGGGAAGGAGGTAGGAAGAAAAATCACCTTAGAACAGTTCTTTCCCATACATGATCAAGCAGTATATAGTGCATATCTTAAGAAGTTGGATACACCATCAAATGTATAGTGGTGCTAGAGGTAAAGAACAGTACGGTAAGCTGTATGGCCCCTTAATTCATATTTATGTAAGCAAGTACTCCCTCCGTCCCACCTCAAACCGGACTATCCAAAATGACAAAGAATCTTCACTATTCCTCCCACTCATTCTCTCTTCCTACTTTACTTTTATACTCACAACACCAATCAACTTACTATTCCCCCACTCATTCTCTCTCCTACTTTAATTTTCATACTCACATTACCTCTCTCCTACCTCACTTTTTCTTAATTACCGTGCCCAAAAAGTTAGTCCGGTTTGAGGTGGGATGGAGGGATGATATATATATATATATATATATATATATATATATATATATATATATATATATATATATATATATATATATATATTTATTTATTTATTTATTTATTTTCCTTGACAGGAAAAACAACTTTTGTTAATATACAGAAGAAGAAAAGATAAAATTCACCCAAAGTGGAAATAGTTATTACAACCAGACCTAAAACAAAAAGAAAATCACCTATGCCATCACTGGTATAGCGTATAAGCTAGGAGGAGCATCTGAACCCACGATGAACTGAAAGACGAGCACTTGTTAAAAACGTCTGAGCCTTTCTTTCTGTAGCTGTATTGGACCTACTCCCCTAATTTACTAGTTAACTATATAGATACATTAACATTATGAAGCGAAGACCAACGGCTCTGCTATATACTCCCTCCGTCCCACCTCAATTGGTCCATTGAGGTGGGACACGGTTTTTAAGAAAAATTATTAAAGTGGGTAGAAATTAGAGGAGAGAGAATGTAAAAGTTAAATGTGTGGTAGAGAATAGGAGAGAGAATGTAAAAGTTAAAAATATTTAATAGGAGAGAGAATGAGTGGGAGGAATAGTAAGTTAAAGTGGATATAATGAATGGTTTTTTTGTAAATATATGAAGATGATAAGGGTATAAATATATGAAAAACTTTCCATTTAAGGAATGGATCAATTGAGGTGGGACGTCCCAAAAAGGAAAGTGGATCAATTGAGGTGGGACGGAGGTAGTATTAGATATATTAGTACTTTCAGAATGTAAAAGGTAAAATGATTTCGGTGCGTTGGTAATCCTACAGGAGTGGTTCAAGAATTTCTTTTGAAATATAAGCAAACTTCTTTCTTAATAAGATTGCACAATTTAATATTTTGTTCCATCACAATATGGAAAGAAGCTCGGTTGCTGTCTGCTTGTGCTGTTACTTATTTTCCTCTACTGTAATCATTATTTTAATTTGGTCATTTCCATTTGGAAACTGTGCAAGCAAGATGCTATCTCATGATTTAAAGGCTTTTAACCTCCCCCCTCCCCCCCCCCCCACACACACACACTACTTGTCCCCCAAAATGTGTGTTGACTGAGATATCTGTGAAATTGATTCCTGGCTTGTCGTAATTCACAGGATTTTTATGAAGCTACAGCAGAGATTTCTGATGTGGATCCTTGTATGTCCATTACACTTCGTTTGTTATCACTCCAGAGCAAAGGGTGTGTATATGTCGATGAAGTGTATGTATTTGCGGACACCGTTGAGTCAGCCGATTCAGAACATCAGGCAGTTCAGGTGGAAAATTCTGCTGGAACCAATCTTATGGCCATGCTTGTTCCTACACTTATGCAGTTAACCAAGTCTCGGGCTGCTGGCTTGGAAGATAACCGTGCTTCAAGTTCCAAGGAAAAGCAGGTATACCTTGAAATTGAGTCAGGAAAATCGAGCTCAACCAAAATGGCTGGTGGAATTCAGCAGGCAGAGCAGTCTAAGATAACTGGTTTGCAGCATGTGGGGTTGCTTAACAGTCAGGCCGGCCCTTTCTGGGATCAGCCGTCTCCCTCGCAACCCAGGCTGCAGCCGGCCCCCACCCAACCTCTGGACCCGCAGACATATGGGGCTACACTTGAACCGAATCACTTCCAAGTTCCGGCAGAGGTACCAAATAATGAGAGATCTAATATGGTATCAAAAAATGCTCATTCGTGTAATCAAGTCGAAATAGTGCTGGAACAACTGGTTTCACGAATGAGTAGAATTGAAGATATCTGCTTGAGATTTGAAGATAATATGGTAAAGCCTATAAACAGCATGTTGGAGAGACTCGAAAGGGTGGAACAGCAGGTGGAAGTTCTTGCCAAGAACTCACCACAGTGTCCTCGGTTTCCGTCTGGCACAATATTTACAGCCCCTGAGTTCTCTAACGAATCCAACTCCAGCTCCTTTAATGAGGGAAACAGTTCTCAATCTTGTGGGCCATCTGAAATTGAAAAAAAGAATATCACCACAACCCCAGATATCTCTAGCCAACCGGATGATAAATCTCGGTTTCTACCAAGTCTTATGGTTACCGCTCCAGAATTTTCATGCTGCGATGATGAGGAAGAGAATGTTGTTTTGGAACCACAAAAGGGATCTCCTCAGGGAAAACCAAAGCAAACCTTGTCAATTGATGATGCTTTAGCTGCTGCACTAGCTGGATTTTCGTCTACGACCCTTGCCCCGAGTCCAAATGATACAGAGGCTTTTACAACCCCAATTCCCAAATTCGCAACCGAGGAAAATGGTGGTGACATACTTCTAGAACATTCCGAGCCCCCTGTCGTCAAGCTGAGTAGTGGGGTAGCTGACAGTGATGAGCATGTAGTGTTCAAAGTAGCAGCTCCTGATTTTACTGGCGAAGAAAAGGGTAATGAGCTAGCTGACAGTGATGAGCATGTAGTGTTCAAAGTAGCAGCTCCCGAGTTTACTGGCGAAGAAAAGGGTAATGAGGAAAAAGTCAGTGAACCTAACCATCAGAAAGGAAAGCCTTTAGGTCCTTCTGGTTCCTGCAGAATTGAAGAAATCGTGTGTGAAAATCATTCAATTTCAACTTCTACTCATGCTGCTGCCATAGAAAGTCCAAGGCAACAAATCTCAAATCTTGTCAATGTGCATGTGGAAGGAACTTCTGAAATAGTTGATTGTCCGTCTGCTGAGGAAGATGATTTTGGCCTTACATCCAATGAACCAGAAAAGAGCAACTTAACCAGCAAGATTTCAGCTTCTGACAATATCTCTGACAATGCACACACTGTATACCAGATAAATGATGGCTCTGACAGTGCACTATTTGGTGATAACCCAAGCATAAGAGACACTAAAAGTCCATTTGATAAAGAAATTTCCCCGGTTATAACCAGATCGCCTTATCCATCTATAGTAGATTTTGAAATTCCTATCCTTGAGGTAAAATTTGTTTCCGGGGATAAGTCCAGTGCAAACTCTACTCTTGAGGCCCTTTTGACTGACGTGACTGAAACTCTTGTAAAAGATCCTCAACAGGAAAGTAATGGTGATCTGATTTCTCGGGAAATGAAGACGGAGTCCGTTGAGAATGGAGAAGCAATTAGTTCTCGTGTCGGGAACCATCTATTGGTGGAGTTGGATGGTTATGGTGTGGAAGAAGTGTCTATAAAGATGGCTGGTGATGGAATGCAGGATGATCAAACATGCATCAACCAGGTAACATTTGCAAGTCTGATCTAAAGGTATATAAGTAAATCGACAGATGTTTACTACTTTTGCACATATAACTGGTGTTGACCGTTTAAAGAACCGTTTTGCATATGAATTTACTTAAATATTCAGCTGAAGTAATTACTTACGCCCAGGCCCGGCTCTTGAGGGGTGCAAGAGGAGCTTCCGCTCAGGGCCCTAAATTTGAGGGAATTTGCCCCATAAGTTCCTTTTGGAACAAATCACTTCCCACTAAATTCCTCATTGTATTAAAATGATCGGAAAGTTTTTTTTACAAGTGAACTTCCAATTTTGCCCTCACAACATTCTGAAAATATAATACAACATTCTAAAAATATAATACAACATTCTGAATTAAATTTTTTTTTTTTTTTGAAAATATAATACAACTCTCTGAATATAATACAACATTCTGAAAATATAATACAGCATTCTGATTTTTTAATTTTTTTTAAAATTTTTTTTTTTTTTTGAAAATATAATACAACATTCTGAAAATATAATACAACATTTTGATTTTTTTTTTAATTTATTTAACTTTTTTTTTGTATTTAATTTTTTTTATTATTATTAATTTTTTTTATTTTTTTGAAATATAATACTCCCTCCGTCCCAGATCAAGAGTCCTACTTTCCTTTTTGGTCCGTCCCAGACCAAGAGTCTCTTTCCTTAAATGGAAAATTTTCAATATATTTATATCCTTATCATCTCCATATATTTGCAAAAAAACCATTACTATTCCTCCCACTCATTCTCTCTACTATTAAATATTATTAACTTTTACATTCTCTCTCTTATTCCCTACCACACATTTAACTTTTACATTCTTTCTCCTATTTCCTACCACACATTTAACTTTTACATTTTCTCTCCTAAAATTTTCTACCCACTTTAAAAAAAATTCTTAAGAAGCGTGAAATCCCCCCCGAGGACCCTTGATCTGGGACGGAGGGAGTACAACATTTTTTTTTGGGGGGGGGGGGTTATTTTCGTCCAAAATGACAAAAATTATACACTCATTTAAAAGGAACTTATTGAGCATAGATTTAAAAAAAAAGGAACTTATGGGGCAATGACCCTAAATTTGAAGAGGGCCCCATTATATATCTATATTATAAATCACACCATTGTTTTGAACAGTGGTGTGAATAGTTTCATCCGCGGAAATGACCATTTTGTCCTCACTATTCACTCATTTTCCCATTTTGCCCTTTAAAAAAATATAATTTTTTTTTTAAATGTGGCCTTGGACACGGGCATATTTAAAAAAAAAAAAATTAAATTAATAAAAAAAAAAAACAAAAAACGTGGCCTTGGACACGGGCTTAGGCTAGTATATATATATATTATATTTTTTGTATTAATTTTTTAAATATTAGGGGCCAATATTCATATTTCGCACATGACCCTATAATTATTGGGACGGACCTGCCACCAAAAAAGTGAAAAACTGTGTCATCACTTTGTTTTTTTTTTTTTTGTGCAAGGGGCCCGAGATTTGCAGAGTAGTATTTGGGAGGCACGTTGCGGAACTAATTCTGGCCGCCCATTTACCAAAAATGGAGATATGACTTAGTCGTGACCAGATGCATATAATTCTTTCTTCATCATGCAAATTAAAGAAAACATTAATTAATTAGTGATGGATGTGGTTTTATCTATCCAAAAGATATGTTTTTAAGCTTATTTTCTGTTCAAATCTTGAAAATTTAATGTGTTTTATTAGTGTTTTGAAAGTTCAGGGGCTAAAATGTAAAATATTGAAAAATCAGAAACCAATGTGCAAAAGAGGAAAGTTCAGCTTCAGGAACGTAAGTGCAAAAGCTAGGAAGGAGAAGTTGGAAAGGCAGAAAGAAAACAGCACGACTTGTATAGCACGACTCTTGCTTGTAAACCGAACGACTTTGCCAAAAGTAACGACTCGTGCCACGATTCGAATCCAAGGATGTGTTGGGATAGAGGACCAACCGGGTTAGACATCGAAGCAAGGGGGAAGAATTTCGTCAGAGGTTCCTGGGGTCAAGAGCGGTCGCGCTGGATATATGCGCGACCGCGCTCTTGGACAGAAACATATGGTTCGGGGGATTTTCTTCAAGGGCGACCGCGCTGAAGGGAAGGGCGACCGCGCTGGAGGTTTTGTCAAAGGCGTTGGACTTACTGGGCTCCAGAGCGGCCGCGCTGGGCCCGATTTCAGCAGTCCAGAATCCTTGTTTGTTTAGGGTTTGGTTTGTTCCATATGTCATATATAAGTAAAGTTTCGCCCCAAAACTTATTATAACACAAATTCTACATACATAGTGCAAGATCCTGGCTTGGTAGTGCCCCCAGACCTAGCCAATCAAATTGGTGAACTGGGTTAACAATTTCTTGTGTTCTTTTTCTGTTTCTTTGATTTCTTGTGCTTGGTTTGTGTGCTCTAATCGTTCTTGTAGGTTTGCTTGGGCTGTGGAGGGCTATATATTCACAACAACTGGTATCAGAGCTTTTGGTTTCAAGATCAAGGGAGTTGTTCCAAGCAATCAAGAATGGGCAAGGACAAACAGGCGGTTGAGAAATTCGATGGGTCTGACTACGGATATTGGAGGATGCAGATTGAGGATCTTTTGTACAACAAAGACCTCTATAAGCCTCTGAAGGGTGTCAAACCGGAAGACGAAGATCAGGAAGAATGGGAACTCATGGATCGGAAAGCCCTAGGGGTGGTTAGATCTACTTTGTCAAAGTGGATTGCGAAGACTACCAGGAAGGCGACAACCACCAAGGAGCTATTGGATTATCTTACTGAGAGATTTGAAACTCCATCTGCTGCAAATAAGGTTGATTTGATACGTAAGATGGGCAGTCTCAAGATGCAAGAGGGAGGATCCTTGGCTAAGCACATCGATGAGTTTATGGATGTCATAGATTCATTGACAGCGGTGGAGATCAAGTTCGATGATGAGGTTCATGCGTGTTTGTTGCTAGCTTCTTTATCGGCAAGTTGGAACGGAACGGTGACAGCAATCAACGCTTCAGCAGGTAAGAAGAAATTGAAGTATGATGATGTTAAGGACTTTCTTTTAGCCGAGGAAAATCGCATGAAGAAGTTGGGGACATCGAGTGCTTCGGGATCGGCTTTGGCTACTACTAGCAAGGGGAAGCCGGGTACTAGCAAACAAGGGAGAACCGAATCTAGGGAGAACGTGGTGAGTGGTAAGGGCAAAGCTGATGAGAACAAAGACAAATCGAAGGTTGCGAAGGGATCTGTTCAGTGCTATTATTGTAAGGAGTTGGGACACTTCAAGAGGGATTGTTCAAGTCGTAAGGGCAATCAGGTGAATGTGATAGTCGAAGGTGATGATGTACTGGTTCTGAGTGTTAGTAGTACACTAGAATCATGGGTGCTGGATTCGGGGGCATCATTCCACTCTTGCGGGCACAAGGAAGAGATGAAAAACTACACTTCTGGTGATTTCGGTAAGGTCTATCTGGCGGATGGCGAGCCTTTGGAAATCAAGGGGAAGGGGGATGTTAGAATAGGAGCATCAGACGGGAAGGCCTTACATCTGAACGGGGTCAGGCACATTCCGGGTTTGAAAAAGAACCTACTTTCAGTTGGGCAATTGGACGAGGAAGGTTACAAGGTGACATTCGGCTGCAGAAACTGGGTTATTATCAAGGAGGATTGTGAGATCGCTCGGGGTAATAAGGAGGGGACTTTGTATTTGGCGAATAACACCAAGGACAGTATCGCGGTGGCGGCAGCCAAGGGTGATACGGATTTGTGGCACTGTCGATTGGGTCACATGAGTGAGACATGGATGAAGGTGCTTTGTTCAAAGGGACTACTACCGGGTTTGAAGACAGTCAACGTGGGGATCTGCGAAGATTGTATGTTTGGCAAACAAGGGAGAAATAATTTCTCAAGGACAGGTAGGGGTTTGAGGGAAGCAAAGTTAGAATTGGTTCACACGGACTTGTGGGGGCCATCTCTGGTTACGTCTCTAGGTAGTGCGTCATATTACATGACTTTCATTGATGATTCTACAAGAAAGGTTTGGGTCTATTTCTTGAAGGGGAAAGATGAGGTTTTCGAGGTGTTCAAGAAGTGGAGGGCCTTGGTGGAGAATCAGACGGGACTTAAGCTTAAGTGCTTGAGATCAGACAATGGTGGGGAGTATGAGCTTGGTGAGTTTAGGGAATATTGTGCTGCGAATGGCATTCGTATGGAGAAGACTCCAAAGCGGACACCACAACTCAACGGGGTAGCAGAGAGGATGAACAGAACATTGAATGAGCGGGCTAGAAGTATGAGATTGAAGTGTGGACTTTCGAAGACGTTCTAGGCATATGCAGTTGACACGGCAGCTTTCTTGATCAATCGGGGACCATCGGTACCATTGGGGAATGGAATTCCAGAGGAAGCGTGGAGTGGCAAGCAGGTAAATCTGTCCTTTCTTCGCATATTTGGCTGCGTTTCTTATGTTCAATGCCGATTCTGCTGAGAGAACTAAATTAGATGCTAAATACTGTTAAGTGTACATTTATTGGGTATGGCGGGGATGACTTCGGGTACAAGTTTTGGGATGACCAAAATCATAGAGTTATTCGTAGTCGAGATGTGGTATTCATGAACAGGTTTTGTACAAGGACGAAAGGGGGCATCGATGACACTAGTTCGGAACCGAAAATTGTAGAGGTGGATATTCCTAACTCGGGTGGGAGCAGAACGGTTCATGATGACCGTGGTCGGGAGGTCACTGAAGATGAACCACGTACTCCGGAACCGGATATTCCGGCTGCGTAGATCCGGCGAGGTTGCGTGGATCGCCCGACAGTATACTCCATCCAATTATTATTTCTTTGTTGACGAGATAATGGGAACCGGAATGTTATGCGGAGAGTCATTCGTAGTGACACTTTGTAACAAGTGGAAAGGCTGCGATGGATGATGAGATGGACTCATTGAAGGCCAACAAAACTTGGGAGTTAGTGAACTACCTAAGGGGAAGAAGGCACCGCATAACAAGTGGGTTTACGGGATCAAGGAGGAAGCAGACGGTAGCAAGCGTTACAAGGCAAGGCTGGTGGTAAAAGGGTTTCAGCAAAGTACGGTATTGACTACACAAGTATTCACTCTGGTTGTGAAGATGACCGCTATCGAGAATGGTTACGGGGATAGTAGTGGCGGATAACTTGTTGCTTGAACAGATGGATGTGAAGACGGCCTTTCTTCGTAGGGACTTGGGGAAGAGATTTACATGGTACGACGAGAGGGTTACTTGTCTAAGGGTAGCGGGGAGCTAGTTTGCGAGATTGACTAAGAGCTTGTATGTCCTTAAACAAGCTCCTAGCAATGGGTACAGAAGTTTGATGGATTCATGCATGACATTGATTTTATCGATGTGAGGCGGATCATTGTTGCTACTTCAAGAACACGGACAATGGGTATATTGTCTTGTCGTTATATGTGGACGACATGCTAATAGCGGGCTCTAGCATTAGAGAGGTAAACAGATTGAAGACTCGGTTGTCGAACGGTTCGAGATGAAGGATTTGGGAGAGGCCGAGAAAAATCTTGGGCATGCGGATTGGCCAAGGGATAGGGAGTCGGGCAAGTTGGTTCTTTCACAAGCGTAATATGTTGAGAAGGTCTTAGCAAGGTTTTGTATGGAAGAGGCGAAGCCAACAGGACGCCATTGGGTTTGCATTTCAAGCTATCCGAGAAGGACTCACCTTAGGGCAAGGAGGAGCGTGACAAGATGGAGAGAACTCCATATGCTTCAAAGAATGGGAGTCTCATGTATGCAATGGTGTGTACAAGGCGGACATTGCATGCGGTGGGAGTAGTCGGCGGTTTATGGGCAATCCAGGAAAACAACATTGGGAAGCGGTTAAATGGATCCTACGTTATTTGAAGGGTACTGCTGGTAAGGCTCTGTGTTTCTCGAGCAAGGAAGTGGTGTTAGCGGGCTATGTTGATGCGGACTTGGCATCAAGTGATCTTGATAAGAGGAGGAGTACTACGGGTTATGTGGTTTACATTGGGTGGTACGGCAATCTCTGGGCTTCTAAATTGCGAGAAGATCGTGACGCAGCCGATCGGCTAGGCGAAATATGTGGCAGCTGACAGAGGCGAGTAAAGAGATGGTATGGCCGCGTAACTTCTTGGGTGAACTTGGGAAAACGCGAAGTGGTAACGTTCTCTACAAATGACAATGAGTGCAATACATTTGGCAAGAAATTCGGCGTTTCATTCGAGGACGAAGCACATTGAACTGAGGTTTCACTACATCAGACATCTCTTGGAGGAGAAGATCTTGGGGCTAGAGAAGATATTGGGATCAGAAAATTCGGCTGACATGTTGACAAAGGTTGTGAATCTTGATAAATTGAAGTTGTGCAAAGCTTCAATTGGGCTCGGAGAGTAGAAGAGGAGGATGGCACTACCATGATCGAGGAGAGCACTAGGAGGACACCAAGGATGAGTTGAAGACGGATACGGGGCTTATATGTGTGGTTGATCTCTAGGTGGGAGATTGTTGGGATAGAGGACCAACCGGGTTAGACATCGAAGCAAGGGGGAAGAATTTCGTCAGAGGTTCCTGGGGTCAAGAGCGGCCGCGCTGGATATATGCGCGACCACGCTCTAGGACAGAAACATATGGCTCGGGGGATTTTCTTCCAGGGCGACCGCGCTGAAGGGAAGGGCGACCGCGCTGGAGGTTTTGTCAAAGGCGTTGGACTTACTGGACAGTAGCGCGATCGCGCTAGGCTCCAGAGCGGCCGCGTTGGGCCCGATTTCAGCAGTCCAGAATCCTTGTTTGTTTAGGGTTTGGTTTGTTCCATATGTCATATATAAGTAAAGTTCTGCCCCAAAACTTATTATAACACAAATTCTACATACATAGTGCAAGATCCTGGCTTGGTAGTGCCCCCAGACGTAGCCAATCAAATTGGTGAACTGGGTTAACAATTTCTTGTGTTCTTTTTCTGTTTCTTTGATTTCTTGTGCTTGGTTTGTGTGCTCTAATCGTTCTTGTAGGTTTGCTTGGGCTGTGGAGGGCTATATATTCACAACAGGATGATGTCACCGGTCGCTTTTGAGTTATTTTAGAAAGCCTTTTTTATTTTCTTTTTTTTTCCTTTTAGTATTAGGTTATTGGGGTGGAGTATAAATAATTTCTTTTAGAATATTATTAGGATTGACTTTTTACTTTTCTTTTGGAGGCTTCAAGTCTAGCAAGAATTGAAGTTTTTTTTTTTATCAAGATTTCAGGTTTTATTATTTTAATTTAATATTTGTGATTGATATCATGAATATGCTTGGTTAATTTCTTTGTTCATGGATTGGGTATAAACGATGTCAAAGTTTTATGCTAAAAATCTAATTTCAATTTTAATTAATTTCTTGTTTTCAAAGTTGTTCTTCATAATATTTAGGATTTTTAATTAGATCATTAACGTGAGTAATAATTATCGGATCAATCTTTGTGGATTAAATTTAATCGGTTACGTAACTGTATCGAGAAGATCTAGGTTCGTGTATTCCTTGAATTTTAATGCAATCTTAAATTATTAAGTGACGTAACCGAAAACTTAGTAATTGAGATTAGAAGGGTTGTAAATCGCACACCAAATCGTCTCAATTCTTGAGTTAGTGAATGAACCCTTGAAATTGATTAAATAATATCATTTCTTAATAGCATATTACTGCGACACTGTGAAATCTCAATCCGTGAATTCTTTTTAATCTGGTAAATCTCTTCAATTACTTGTTTTCTTTTGTTACTTGCTCTATTTCAATTATTGTCCTTAGTTGTTAGGTGAAATTCAAATCATAACCTAGCATTGGCTAAATAAGCTCGTTCTCACTCAGTCTATGTAAATTCGACCCTTGCTTGTGCATACTACTACAACAGTAACTTGTACGCTTGCGAGAAATTTTAACTAAGAAAAATATTCATCAATTAGTGACTTTCCAAAACATATGCTACATTGGAGGGAACTCAGATTTGGAAAATGTTGTATTGCTTACTCAAATTGTATGGACTGATAAAATTCTTTATGGTATCAGAGCATTTCCGATCCAAACCTAAAACCTAAAAACCATATTGAGCGAAAATACAATTGAGGGTGGGAAAGATGTTAGCAGCTCGGGCAAGGATGTAGTAGTTGTCTCTCCATACTACTTGCATCCGTCCGATAATCCTCGAATGATTATTTTCCATATTCAATTGAAGGGAATGAACTATGACGAATGGGCACGCTCCGCGAGGAACACACTCAGGGCCAAACGAAAGCTTGGATTTGTTGATGGTACGGTGATCCAACCAAGTAAAAATACAATTCTCCTAGTTCAAAATAGATGTCATTTTAGAGGTTTTTATATATTTTAAGAAATGCAACTATTATTACAAGTTTATGAAGTACCCTTATTTGATTGTTTTTCTCTCGTATGTTATCTCACTCAAAAAGTTGTAACGGAAGAAATTTCAATATAGGAATAAAATTGAAATCTAAAGGATTTAAGCCGAACAAAAATTTTGAATCAAATTTAAAATTCCAAACCTACATATATTTTGAACCATCATAACTAAAATAAAAACCCATCTGACTGTTTTTCATGAACTCCAAGTTGAGACTAAGGCTCCGTTTGTTTGGGGGAAAATGTTTTTCAAAAAATATTTTCCTCATTTTTTGGTGTTTGTTTCGCATCAGAAAATGGGAAAATTTTATTTTTATCTTATTTTTCAGAAAACATTTTCATTTTTCGAAAAATATTTTTTCGAAAATCATTTTTCGAAAAATATTTTACGCTAAACAAACGGAGCCTAAATGCTGGAGAGAGGAGAGAGGAGTCAACTGTTTTCTCCAAACTGGAGGGCACGAAACAATTGCGTGGATTTGATTGATGCTGACTTTCTTTAATGTTCATATTCGTACCGCTCCTTTTTTTTATTTTATTTTTATTATGATCTTGCTTTTGCGCCTTTGCTTAATACTCCCTCGGCCTCCGTCTTTATTTTCTTTTTTGATCGTTTTTACGTGAGTAGTAGAGACTATTTAAAATGATAAAGTTTTTTACACAATTATTCTCAATTTGATAAAAAATTAATTATCATAAAAAATTAAAACTATTATTAATATTATTTTCAATTGTGCATCAACAATAATTATTTTTTAAAATACATGAGAAAACTTTATATTTATGCAATCAAAATTCAATTTTTTTTTAAAAAAAATAATATTGATTATTATTTTGAATAAATAAGTGTATCACATTGTTTATTTTAAAAATAAATAAACTAAAAATTTAAATTTTTTAACCTGAGCCTAGAATACTTACTGTTGCTGCTGGGGACATCTTGAAAAGACAATTAAAAACAACCCACGTGACACCAGTTATTCAATCACCTTATTATTTACTATTATTGTTCATGTACATACAGTGAAAGGACAATTATAAATCACCTTTACCTCTACGGTTGAAAAGACAATTAAAATAATCTGTGACACCAACTAGGCTCCATATGAATATCTTTTTTTTTTTTTTTTTTGTCCTGTTAGTCTGAAAGCGCTTCCTTTTTATCTGGGAAGAAGACTCCATGATGGATGGATAATCAAGGTTCCATATGAATATCTTTTTTTTTTTTTTTTTTTTGTCCTGTTGAATCTTAGTCTGAAAGCCCTTCCTTCTGATGTTCTCGTTTATGATATAACTTTCTGGAAAGCTTGTTGTCTTTCAATGTACAGTTAGTAATATGAATTTATTTCTCTTTGTTAGAGGTCTTGAAGCAGGTTTGGGATTTATCAGATCAAGACAACGATAGTATGCTTTCCTTTAGGGAATTTTGTATTGCTCTCTATCTGATGGAGCGATATAGGGAAGGTGTTACTCTTCCGCCAGAACTTTCCAGTAGTAAATAAATGAAATTAATTTATTGATTTTTTAAATCCCAAGTCATTAATTTTAAGAATATAATATAATTTTATTCAAGTTTAAAATAATACTCCCTCCGTCCCAAAATGTTTGTCCCATTTGACTTTTTTGTTGAACTTTGACCACAAATATATGACAATTTAATTATGCTCATGAAATTCTAAAAATTTCTATTGAAAAGACAATCCGTGACACTAAAGGCTAGTATGAATAGACAATCTGTGACACTAAAGGCTAGTATGAATAGACAATTCCCGTGACCAACTAGGCTCCATATGAATCTTTTTTTTTTTTTTTGTCCTGTTAGTCTGAAAGCATCCTTTTATCCGGGAAGAAGACTCCATGATGGATGGATAATCAAGGTTCCATATGAATATCTTTTTTTTTTTTTTTTTTTTTTTTTTGTCCTGTTGAATCTTAGTCTGAAAGCCCTTCCTTCTGATGTTCTCGTTTATGATATAACTTTCTGAAAAGCTTGTTGTCTTTCAATGTACAGTTAGTAATATGAATTTATTCCTCTTTGTTAGAGGTCTTGAAGCATGTTTGGGATTTATCAGATCAAGACAACGATAGTATGCTTTCCTTGAGGGAATTTTGTATTGCTCTCTATCTGATGGAGCGATATAGGGAAGGTGTTACTCTTCCGCCAGAACTTTCCAGTAGTAAATAAATGAAATTAATTTATTTATTTTTTAAATCCCAAGTCATTAATTTTAAGAATATAATATAATTTTATTCAAGTTTAAAATAATACTCCCTCCGTCCCAAAATGTTTGTCCCATTTGACTTTTTTGTTGAACTTTGACCACAAATATATGACAATTTAATTATGATCATGAAATTCTAAAAATTTCTATTGAAAAGACAATCCGTGACACTAAAGGCTAGTATGAATAGACAATCCGTGACACTAAAGGCTAGTATGAATAGACAATTCCCGTGACCAACTAGGCTCCATATGAATATTTTTTTATTTTTTTTTGTCGATTTAGTCTGAAAGCCTCCTTTTTATCCAGGAAGAAGACTCCATGATGGATGGAGAATCAAGGTTCCATATGAATATCTTTTTTTTTTTTTTTTTTTTTTGTCCATTTGAATCTTAGTCTGAAAGCCCTTCCTTCTGATTCTGATGTTCTCGTTTATGATATAACTTTCTGGAAAGCTTGCTGTCTTTCAATGTACAGTTAGTAATATGAATTTATTCCTCTTTGTTAGAGGTCTTGAAGCAGGTTTGGAATTTATCAGATCAAGACAACGATAGTATGCTTTCCTTGAGGGAATTTTGTATTGCTCTCTATCTGATGGAGCGATATAGAGAAGGTGTTACTCTTCCGCCAGAACTTCCCAATAGTAAATAAATGAAATTAATTTATTTATTTTTTAAATCCCAAGTCATTAATTTTAAGAATATAATATAATTTTATTCAAGTTTAAAATAATACTCCATTTCAAAATATTTGTCCCATTTGACTTTTTTGTTGAACTTTGACCACAAATATATGAGAGATTAATCATGTTCATGAAATTCTAAAGGTTGTTGATAATATTATTAATGGTTAATCAATAGAAATTTTTAGAATTTCATGAGCATAATTAAATTGTCATATATTTGTGATCAAAGTTCAATAAAAAAGTCAAATGGGACAAACATTTTGGGACGGAGGGAGTATATTTTAAACTTGAATAAAATTATATTATATTCTTAAAATTAATGACTTGGGATTTAAAAAATAAATAAATTAATTTCATTTACAAAATGTCATATTATAATAAAATAATATATTTTAAACTTGAATAAAATTATATTATATTCTTAAAATTAATGACTTGGGATTTAAAAAATAAATAAATTAATTTCATTTACAAAATGTCATATGAAAAATGTAAAAAAAAATAATGATAATCATTTATCTATAAGAACATAAGCTTTCATTAAAAATCAGAATTCATTTAAAACATTAAAATAAATGTAAAAAATAATTTGTCTTAACAAAATGTCATTATATATATATATTTTTTTGTTAAATATTAATGTGTGTTTAATTGAAAGTAAGGACTGTAATGGAAACTAACATCCATAAAATGATGAACGCTGGTGCTTAACAAACGCAAATTGAACACGATTTGTGGACCTAGTGCATGAAGGTGGGTGTTAACATTAGTTAACTTTTGTTAGCTTTTGTTAAATTTTGTTAACAATTTTGGATGACATTACGATGTCGGGAGATAGTGAAAGCATACAATTGTTAAAACTGCTAAAAAAGATACTCCATCCGTCCCGCCCGGCAGTAAGTTCACAGTTACTGTTTGCACGCAAATTAAGAAAAAAGTTAGTGGAAAAAATGTTGTGAGTATGAAAAATGAGGTTGGAGAGAGAAAGTGGGGTAGAAAATAGTAATTTAATTGGTGTTGTGAATATAAAAGTAAAGTAGGAGAGAAAATATGTGGGTGGTATAGTAAAAATTCATTGCCATTTTAGAAAGTGTGAAGTTTGTAATGGGACACCCAATGAGAAAAGTGTGCAGGTTGTAGCGGGAAGGATGGAGTAATAATAATTAAACTCGAAGATTAAACAAGATTTAAAATGAAGATTGGCTTTTCTCTCTAACCCTCTAAGTCACAGTTTGACTTGGTTTGCTAGCCAAAGAGTTCTTGCTCGAGCGAAGGACAGCATTCGATGTCCCTTAAAGCACGAGAGATCAAGGGTTCGAACCATCGAATACAATTTCTAGCACTTTTAAGTGTCAATCTTGTAATAAATCAAGTAATTCATTAATAGAAAAACCCTTTTTTAAAAGGCTTGGTTTGCTGGTTTATGTCCTGTAGCTACCTAAATCTACAGGCTTACATTGAGTTGCACTAATCCAGGCAAGGGAATGGAAGTGCATTTGCCAAAATAAGTTAGAAGTAAACTCACATTGTGCAGAATCGGCTCGAGGATGATACACTTGAATTATACAAGCGATTATCTTGCAATACCGCAAACTGGACTGCTTCAATTTGAAGCTTAAACCGGGACGAATCAAAAAAAGAAAGTAACAAGCTTAAACCGGGACGGACGAAGGGAGTACACGTTTTGTTAAATCGAGACATGCTCATTGAAATACATTAATCAAACTGATAAAATTTCAGCCTGTTTGTGTAAGGCCAATTTCATCGGGTGTCAGGCCGATATATGAATTATTAAAAAGGACTGTATTTGAATTGTGATTTTATGTTTATTATAGAAGCAAATGAAAAAAAAAATATATAACGATTTAAAAGGTGGGCAAGCAGCACAACCTAGAAGTAACAGTGGGCACCATCCTTTGTTGTTGCACCATCCAGCAATGTCTGATGCACATGCAACCAAGTCAACCCTTCGGAGGCCTTCTTGCCCTGATAGAAAAAAAACATAAGCATATCAAGAAACTTAGACTCCTTCCGTCCCTAAATAATTGTCCGTTTTCAAGATTTTTTGTCCCAAAATGAAAGTCATTTTTGTAAAAAAAAATAAAAATGACTTTGTACCTAAATGTTTTTTATCAATTTTTTTCACTAGTCATTTTATACTTGCAAAATTAAATGGTTAGAAAGTGGAGAACAAGAATATTTAGGCATCTTGCCATTTAATTGTATAAAATTTAACATTTTCGAATGTCCCCTAAATGAAATTTGGACATTTAGGGACGGAGGGAGTAATAGATTACAGCATTACAATCTTAAAACGTACCTCTGAACTTAATACAACCGTTGTCACACAACACTTCTGTTGTTCGCCTGCATTATTCAAAGACTTGTTAGAGACTCAAGAAAGACGATATAATAATAGCCTCATCCAGCTTTGCTCACCCTATATTTGTTGCGTTCATACCTTATAAGAATTGGGTCAATTGCAATTCGGTGACCTAAGTTTTACACATACTTGCAATACGGCAGCCAAGAGTGCAATTTAGTCAATCAATGCCCTAAGTTTGCAATTTTTAGCAAATTGGTATAAAAACTAATGAAATCGTTAATTTTTTGACGAGATGAAATTATGTACCTTTCATGTGAGTATGTAAGGGGTAATTTCGTCATTTCATGGTCCATGTGCAAGGCAAGTAATAAATAATAATAATAATAATAATAATAATAATAATAATAATAATAATAATAATAATAATAATAAAATAATAATAATAATAATAATAACATAATAATAATAACATAATAATAATAATAATAATAATAATAATAATAATAATAATAAAATAATAATAATAATAAAATAATAATAATAATAATAATTATTATAAAATAATAATAATAATAAAATAATAATAATAAAATAATAATAATAATAATAATAATATAATAATAATAATAATAATAAAATAATAATAATAATAATTAAATAATAATAATAATTAAATAATAATAATAATTAAATAATAATGATAATAAAATAATAATAATAATAATAATAATAAATAATAATAATAATAATAAATAATAATTATAATTATAAAAAATAATAATAAAAAAAAAATAATAATAATAATAATAATAATAATAATAATAATAATAAAATAATAATAATAATAATAATAATAATAATAATAATAATAATAATAATAATAATAATAAAATAATAATAATAATAATAATAATACAATAATAATAATAATAAAATAATAATAATTATTATTATTATTTTGTATATATTTAGAACATAGAGAAAAAAATATTAAAAAAGACAATGAGAAATAAAAGGCAAAAAAAAAAAGGAAAAAAATAATAAAAAAACAAAAAACAAGAAACTACTTCTTCTTCTCCGGTTCAGTTCAGGCCACATATCTCGTTCCCCCTTCCCCTCACCACCCCATCCCCGTCATCATCAACAATGGAGAGCTTCGCTCTCCAAGCTCCGACCACCTTCTCCTCTTCCTGCCGATTCTCCTTACACCTCCGATCACGCCCCCCTTCCCAACTCCTTCTCTCTAAACCCACCTACTCCCGCCTCCTCTCCTCCTCCCTCCGATCATCTTCTTCCCATTTCTCTCTCCTCAAGAAAACCCACAAATTTCCCCTCTTCAATCCCCTCCCACAAAACCCCATTTCCCGATTTCCCCTCTTCTTGAAAGAAATGAAAACATAAAATACTCCTTCCGTCCTCCATGACAGTTTTGTTTTCTACTAATTTGATTAATTTTTTATTTAAAATTTAAAATTATTATTGGTGGGGATGGGGTTTTCAGATTAGAAGAAGAAGAAGAGTTGCCCAGATTTTTTTTTGTTTTCTTTTTAACGATTGTTATTTTATTTAACGATTTCGTTAGTTTTTACACCAATTTGCTAAAAATTGCAAACTTAGGGTATTGATTGACTAAATTGCACTCTTGGATGCCGTATTGCAAGTATGTGTAAAACTTAGGTCACCAAATTGCAATTGACCCTATAAGAATTGGTTTGAATCAAGAGAGATAAAAAGAAAGACCTACCTAATACACATCATTTAAATAAAGCCCAACTCCTTTTTCAATCCAATGTACTTTAAAAAATGTTTCGCTTTAACCATTATACTTTTTTCTTTCAATAAACCGTGTAGTTTGGAAATACCATTTTGACCCCAAATTTGTGCTTAAATCCGTACTGATCTATGCCTAATACACATCATTTAATAAAGCCCAACTCCGTTTTCAATCTAATGTACTTTAAAAGATGTTCCGCTTTAACCATTATACTTTTTTCTTTCAAGAAACTATGTAGTTTGGAAATACCATTTTGACCCCAAATTTGTGCTTAAATCCGTACTGATCTATGCCTAATACACATCATTTAATAAAGCCCAACTCCGTTTTCAATCCAATGTACTCCCTCCGTCCCAAAATGTTTGTCCCATTTGACCTTTTTGTTGAACTTTGACCACAAATATATGACAATTTAATTATGTTCATGAAATTCTAAAAATTCCTATTGATTCACCATTAATAATATTATCAACAACAACTTTTAGAATTTCATGAACATGATTAATCTCTCATAAATTTGTGGTCAAAGTTCAACAAAAAAGTCAAATGGGACAAACATTTTGGGACGGAGGGAGTACTTTAAAAGATGTTTCACTTTAACCATTATACTTTTTTCTTTCAATAAACCATGTAGTTTGGAAATACCATTTTGACCCCAAATTTGTGCTTAAATCCATACTGATCTATGCCTCAATTCACAACTTTGGGGGGTTGAAATGATATATTTTCCAAACTACAGTCATATTTTTGAAAGAAAAAATATAGTATAATAGTACAAGTGAAACACCCTTAAAAGTACAATGGCTGAAAACGAAGTTTGGCCTTTAAATAATAAAATGATTGTTCGCCAAACTCCCCAGAGAATTTCAGCTCTAGGAGGGGTAACTACTGAAGACCATCCATTTGAAGTGAAGGATGGTTTCTTGAAAACTGAGGATTAGTTTCATGACAAAGTGACCAAGATCAACATCAGTCATTCCGTCCAGCCTAAATCGAAGTGGTCCACTAAATGGTCTACTTCACAACATTCATGAAGAACATGTGGAAAGGCACTCAACCATTTAATCCATCAAGCTTGACCTCCAAGGCCACGATGTGGCTCAAAAGCATATTGAATGGTTTAGTTTAATATCAATTACTAGTAAGAAGCTGGTGTGTAAATTAAAAATTGCAACTATATCCCACTAAGGTGAAAGAGGGCGAGCCTTGGCGCAACGGTTAAGTTGTTCCTTTGGTGACCATAAGGTCACGGGTTCGAACCTTGGCGAACAGCCTCTTGGCAATTGTCAGGGGAAGGCTCTAGCAAATGGTTCCCTCTCCCAACCCCCGCTTGGCGCACCGGGGTTTGCCCTTATCCCACTAAGGTGAAAATTTAGTGTTACGACTCTTAACGAAACAAAGTAATTGGTGTATGAAATTATTTGAGGAACTATATATAAAATATAAATTGTAGGGAGAACATGTGAAGGTTACTTTTGCATTAAAGTTAAAACTCAAAAGAACTTCCTTGAGTTTGTCTACAGTATAGATATAGATGGTCAACCTTGAGCGCAATTCTGGTAGGAAATAACTTTCAGTCACCACACATATAATTAACTGTACTGCTGCAGGATGTACCAAAAAGAGTACAAATTTCAAACATCGTATAACAGGCTCAAACTCATGTGGATGATGGAGTTTGATTTTCCTTCTTTTTTTTTAATTTCTATTTTTCCAAATTTTCTTCCCACTTACTTTTTTCAATAAAATTTTCTTTCTTAGCTTTCACAAAATAAAATCCACCTCTCCCATTTTTCCTTGTTGTAGTATATAACAGGCTCAGAACTAGTGTAATCATGTGGCATAATAGAAAAAGGCTAGAAATTATGACGTGATTAAAGGAAAAACATAGGCATCAGAGGTAAGAGCACTGCAAAAAAATTCCCAGCAGAGAAAGCCGTCTTACCAGAAAGCTCCCACTTCTTGAACTTCACTAGCCACGAGTTAGAATCGATCTGTTCAGGTAAGACTTGGTCAACCCAAGTTCGAAACTGTTTCCCCTTTTGGTCTCCACAGCAATTTTTCAAAGAATTTATGCAATCATCTAGAGATTGCTCGATGCCAGTTGGATGGATAAAAGCACCAGATGGATGCTGTTAAAAGAAAAATAAATAAAAATAATTAATGCTGAGAACAATTTAAAAAAAAAAAATCTGTGTCTAATTCAGATCCTGCGATAGAGGACAAATCCTCACGGATAAAGCTCAGACATTTTATAAGCTTATCTAGCATAAGGATATGTGCCAAGTGAAGGCATTTGGTTTCAAGTGATTCTACAGGTTGATTCAGGTATCAATTCCCAACACTGTTTGAACCAACCAAAACTGATCAGCTTTACGAAGTCACATTTGATTAAGCTTCAATTATAATAAATAAGACTAGTCTTAAGCAACAATTTCCGGAAAATCATAAATCTTAAGCATAGTAGATTATGTCTCTACTCCTATGCATAAAAGGTCCGGAAAAATGTGCTCTACGAATTGAACTACAGTACATGCTGCAGCAACAGGGGTACTAAACGTACCAAAACAGCTTTCAGATTTTCCAAGTACGGTTCAGGATTCTCAACTTCTGCACGCCTCCACTTCTCAAAGAACAGGTAAAATTTCACTACCTCGTATGCAGGATCAAAGTTCTCCAACTTAGAGTCTGAAAAGTTAGTCACATCCCTAGGTGATATATTTGGACCGAGACTAAAGTGACCAATTGCTTGTATGATACCCGCTGCACATCTCTCAGTTGCGTGAATAACCTTAGGGTTATCTTTGGCATGTGCAGCGTGCCACTGCAACAATTCTTCCTGTGCATTGCTGACCTGCATAATCAAGGAGAGATTTTTTTTAAAGAAGTCACGAATCCAAAAAAAAAAAAAAAAAAAAAAAAGGAGAGAGAGGATATGATTAAAAAAAAGGTGAATCAAACCATGACACCATGCACATCTGGAATAGTAAAGAGCTCAGCATCATTTCCAGAGTCTCCACAGGCAAGAGTTGTTATTAGGCAACTTCCCCTCAGACTTCAACTTTTTAAGCAAATATGCAAGAGCTTGCCCTTTTCCAGCACCTTGTGGCAATATGTCCAAATCCATTCCTCCACTGTAGATTATTTTAACATCCAACTGAACCACCACCAAAGCAAAATTCAGTGAGAAAAAAAATTAACGTCGCTTCCTGATAATGATACAGCGGAGTGCAGAAAATACAGAAATTTGACATTAAAATAACAGAAAAACACCCAATCAACCTTCCTTAACCATTGACTAAGAAATAGTAAAGGAAAAATCTATTTCTTACCCCTCGTTTACCCAGTCGTTCAGAAAGAGCTTTCGTTACTTCCTGGGCTTTGTCTTTCTGAACATAGAAGCTCGCCTTGTGTGGACGTTGCTCAGTTTCAGACTGCATTAGCAAAATTATTCAAATAACGTATAAATTTCTTGCATGAGAGTTTCTTCAATTCTCAAGTGCCATCAGATGGATACAAATCTATATTAACAGATGATATTTAACCAGCATAATTCATCAATAACCAAATACTGTTGTATACTTGTATACTGAGTATACCTGAAGAGTAAGTTCAGAAAACTTGCTTGTTTCCTCTGTGACTATGTTTTTATCCCATTTCTGATTTAAAACCTCAACCCAGCCATCATCAGGCACCATCAAATTACCATAAGTTATCTCTGTTCCCACAGACATTATGGTTACATCAGGGGTTAGCATAGGCTTCTCTTTTCGCAGCTGCTTGTAGAGTGTTGGTGATCTTCCGGTTGAGAATACTAGTAGCGAATCATGACGATATTTAGCCTCCCACAAGGCATTAAACCTTAGCAAAGATAAGTTTTCAGGATCATGATGATCAACCTGCAATGCATATGCTTTATTGAACCATGACAGCTTATAATCTTTTTACTTGCACTTAAATAATCATTCCATTCTATACCCACCATTGTATGGTCAAGATCTGACACTATCATGAGACGAGCAGGACTTGAAAGACGATTCATGATTGTTCTAGTCACCTTAACCCTGTAAAATAGTAAGTCATTAGTGTCATTGATGTAAGAACTTTAGAGATCTTCATACTTAAATTAGTAAGTAACAACATTTTGGTTCATCAGTGGTCTGCAAACAGCAGCGAGAGGGGGGGTGGCAAGGAGTACGTGGAAAAGCAGCTAAACGGTGTAAACCAAGGAGAATGGGTTCAAAAGACTGCGCTGCAAACAGGTTCAAAGGCTTAAAGTGTATAGAGAAACCATGAAAAATGAAGAATAAGATGTCATGCTCTAAGCTTACATGATAGTGTTAAGAGTATCGATGCAAAATAAGCTGTCAAAAAAATCACTCATCACCTAAAATTAAACATCAAAAAGATCCAGATTGACCACCAACTAACCAGCTCTCTTTTTTTTTATTATTAACTGAAGAATCATCTCTCACTGAACGCTGATCTAAAACATCAGGTCCGACTTACTTTTCTCTCTCTTTCCCTAAAACATCAGGTTCTCCGCTAGCTGTGTGTCAGAGGGACCCTGACAGATATAGAACTGGCTTTGCATGTCACAGACCCTGGACAGCTGACATTTAAGAACCAATGGCAGAATCAAGATTTAGAGATTTAGAGAGACAGAGAGATAAAGAGGAGAAAAACTAAGAGTTATAACTCCTTTACTGCTAACTTGATGTCCAGACTCTTTCTCACTTACTTTCGTTTCTTAGGAATCAGGTAAGACCTCTATCTAAGTGAAAAATGAGCACCCCTGGTTTTCATATATGAATGCTTTATAGTCACAAGTCCTTAAAGGAGATTTTGATTCAGCAGGTGGATAAACACGAATCCAATCTGCGACGAAATGGATAAACCCATGTCCCTTCTGCAATCCTTTAATAAGGGCTTATTTCCACCCAAACAGGACTGTTGACCGTAAATATGGGACAAAACCACACGTCCAATCCTCAATACTTGAGTTGGAAGGGTTTCAGTCGCCCAAAAGTGCGCAGTGGAATAGAATCCAAGACCCTATCTTATCAAATGGATCACTAAGCTGTAGAAGAACATTCTAGATAAACTACTTCGCATGAATGCGGATATTCTTGAATACTGTGAATATAAAACCTCCAGATTTGCACTTTACATTTCCCAGGTTGTTCACTTCATGAGCAAAACCATCAAAAGGAACATTTACTTTTACTCTTTTGAATGCATACAAAAAAACCTTTTTCCAAATTGACTCACCAACTTTAAGAAGGTGAAAACAATTTAACTTAAACCAATTCTAAAGAGTTCCATAAAATGGATTGAGAAAATGATTTTTACTATAGAAATACAAAAACCAACACAAGGGAAGCCTTGGCGCACTGGTTGAGGTGTTGCCGTGTGACCTTGAGGTATTTCACCCTTGTGGTGGGGGCCCTTCCCCGGACCCTCTCTGCGCAGGGATGCTTTGGGGCTCCGGGCTGCCTTCAAAAAAAATACAAAAACCAACAAACCGCGAATGAGCCAGAACACCTATTTCACTCTACTTTTAGAAATATTACACAAGGCTATAAACATCATCTGATTACAAACTTCAAGCTTTAAGGCTTTGAGGAATCAATCTAGTCTTGTCTTGATTCCCAAACCAAGCTCAAACTCCCAAATTTAGTGATAGTGATACATGAAAGAAGAAAGGTTGAGCAGAAGTTGCCCGGTAAGAGACTCTATATCACCGCTTGTATAAGAGGAAAATACTCTATGAATGAAAAATATATCAAAAGGAGATAAAAAAAAATTACCAAAAGGAAGGTTCAAAGAGAAAATCAAACAACAACTATGAATCAAATTCCATAACGCTTGAGCCTGCCAACTGCTCAAACCAAATGACTCAAAAACCAAAGTGCAAGTGCATATGACACTTTAACCAAGAGCCTAAAAACAAATTGACAATCGGTATTATAAAGTCAACTGGACACTGGTAGAGCCCATAAGAGCCTTTGGGGGTAAGTGTTAGCCAAAACATTACAACAGATTTGTTATGTTTATTCAAGGGTTATATAAATGGTGCTTACATAACAATTTTCTTAAAAAAACTCTGTATAATTTGATAGCTCTCAAAGAAAAAGCAAGGATTATAAAAATTGAATAGACCATGTTCCATGTTTTGAAGTATCATCATATTGATTATCAATCTCATTTTGCCTCAAAAACAATTTGAAGTAATACTATATTCTCCAAAATATATTATTTCATCATTAATGAAAGTCCATTCCATTATACTCCCTCCGTCCCAGACCAAGGGTTCATCTTTCCCTTTTGGGACGTCCCAGACCAAGAGTTCATTTAATTACTAATCCCTATCACACATTTAATTTTTACATTATCTCTCATATTTCCTACCACACATTTAATTACTAATCCCTATCTCACATTTAACTTTTATTCATTTTTTAAAAAATTTCTTAAGAAGCGTGAAATCCCCCCCATATACCCTTGGTCTGGGACGGAGGGAGTATTAATAAAAATTCGTGAGTAGCAAAGATGCATAAAACCTTTCATATGCAAATTATTAACTTTTGAATTTGCAAGTATACGTAGAAATATGATAATTCCTAATGTTGAAAGTTCACTAGGGATAATATTTTTTGACATTCATTATGGGAAAAACTAGTATGAACTAAAGATAGCCCCACATAAAAAAGTCGTTAGCTCCCCTTCTACAACCGGTGACTATCAAACGGTACCATCATTAACAAACTAAAAGGATATATGGTAAACAGTGTTCTAAAAAGCGGCCTAGGCGCTAGGCGGTGGCCGGGCGCCGCGCTTTCCTTCAAGGCGGGGAGATTAGGCGCTGGGCGGAGCTGGGCGAGCAAGGCGGGTACAGAACGAAATCGAACAAACTGAGCTACGATCTGGACCAAAAATCAAACTTTCTAACAAAATCTGTATGAAAAACCCTAAATGTAGGCTGTTTTGGTGGGTACAGAACGAAATCGAATTGATTTAAACAACGATGTGGGCATGAAATAAGGAAAAGAAATCAAATTGATTTAAACACACACAGAATCAGCCCCGTTGCGCATAGATGTCGCCCTTCAATTCTTCCGTCTTCGTCGTTAGTATTTTTTGTTCTCCCTTGTTGCTGTTTGTTTGTATTGTGCGCGTGTGTGTTGTGCTATGTATCCGCCACTGTATATAGTTCTACCCAACTCTCACAGATATGGCTGCCATGGCAGCCTAAGATTCATTTTTGCGTAGCTAAACAAAATCAGAGTAGTTGATTTCACCAAATTTCTCGTCAATCAACAAAATCCAGCAGTAAATTCAAAGGCAAAACATTTCAAATGTAAATGTTTAAATAATCCTTAATCTATCTTCATAAATAACAAAAAAAAAAAA
Organism: Adenophora triphylla var. japonica; assembly: GCA_022495995.1. Lineage (NCBI taxonomy): Eukaryota > Viridiplantae > Streptophyta > Magnoliopsida > Asterales > Campanulaceae > Adenophora > Adenophora triphylla. The sequence goes on along the minus strand of JAFEMH010001974.1, from coordinate 297,348 downwards.
AACACAGATCGCACACACAAATGTAAACAAAAGGAGAACTTACAGATTTGCGATTTCCTTCTCTCTCTCTCTCTCTCTCTCTCTCTCTCTCTTCTCTCTCTCTCTCTCTCTCTCTCTCTCTCTCTCTCTCTCTCTGTAATTAGAAATGATTGTTGCAGGCAAATGGCAATCCTCTGATTTTGGAATTCACCACCACTACCACACAGTATATTGCCACGTGTCCCCAGGGAGGGAGGGGTCATCTGCAACTGCCTTTTCGCGTAGCTAGGTCACGTGATTCGATCGGCATATTCCCGAGCAATGGTGTGTACCGTGGGAATTTCTATTTTTGCACAAACAAAATTCTATTTGCACAATGTTTTTTTTTTTTTTTTTTTTTTTTGTGTTCTCATTATTATTACAAGAAGTCAAACTTGATGAGTTATTTAATTTTTTGAGGGCTAGTTATTATCCCATTTACCCAAGTAAATATCACCTTTCTCAATATCATCCAACACTTTTTCTCCATGATATTAACACTTACCAACATTTACTATCTAGTAAATTGAAAAATATTTTGAATTTATTATTTGACTTTAAAAAATTTAATAAAAACAATTTTTAACTATTATCTTGAAAATGAAAAACTATTTGGAGTATTATTTGACTTAAAAATCTGCAAAAAATAATTTCCAAAGTTAAATTAATTATAATAAATTAAAGGTGATTAAGTGTGTATATATATTACACTTCATAATTTTTCTTCAGATTTTTCAAGTTGTTTTTCAATTGAGATTGTATTCTATCACAAAAAATTGAAAAAAAAAAACAGTAAAAGTAAATTTCAAAATGGATGATTAGAAAGAAGATCTATTAGAATCAAGTGATAAGGTTGATTTTTAATTTAATTTACTATGCAACGCTTTTGAAATTTTCTTGTACTGATTTCAAATTTGTTCTGATATTGTATATACTCCCTCCGTCCCACCAAAATAGATACTTTTAGTCAAAAGGGTGTAACTTTGACCAAGGGTTTATATAAAAAATAATGTTCCTAATAAAAATCTAAAAATCATTATTGAAAGTATTATCAATCGTGATACAATAATAATTTTTAAATTTTTATTAGGATCATTATTTTTTATATAAACCCTTGGTCAAAGTTACACCCTTTTGACTAAAAGTATCTATTTTGGTGGGACGGAGGGAGTATTTATTTGTGTTTATTAAGGAGGATGACATATACGCAAACGAAATGGATATATATGAAAATCAATTCAACGTCAATGTCATTCAAGGATTTGCAACCAACCAGGTAAACAATAGTAGTAGTCACTTGATAATTTACTTACTTTGTTAAGCTTGATGTCCCATTTGATATAGGAATTTGGTCAGTTTGAATTTTATCAAAAATATAACAACTTAAATTATTTTATCAAAAATATAACTACAACTTAAATTATTAGCGTATTTTGATGGTTCAATTTTATTTTCCTTGACAATTATGTGCTCATTTTGTTTGTCTCAGTCCCATTTTTTTGTTTAGATGACACTAACTCCATGAAAATTCGAAAAAAAAAATCAAAAAAACCACCAAACATTTGCTCTTCATGAAATTTGCATTTCATTCGTACCCTACGCCAACCAATAACAACCAGTTAATCAACATTATCAAACATCACATAAATTCAAACATCACAAATGAAATTACATTTTATTTTAAATTTTTAAAAGAAATAAATAAGTTCAAATATTATATTTTATTTTAAATTTAAAAACAATATTTAAAATATATAAATAATATTAATTAGTCTAAACAAAGATAAATCAGTAAGATATTTTTTTTAAGAAAAAGGATAGTTAAGAAAGTTAAAACTTACCTGTATGATTTTTTAAGCAAGAAATATATTTAATTTCGAAAATTAAAAAAAACAAATATTATGTAACAATTAGTTCTAAGATATCAATATTTCTTTTACTAACAAAGAAAATTCAGAAAGATATCTTTTTAAAAAAAATGATAATTAAGAAAGTTAAAACCTATGAATTTATTTAAGTTTCATTTTAATTTCGAAAAATGATAAAGAAACTAAATAACATGGAAAATTTAGTTCTAAGATAACCATTTTAAAATAATAAAACAATAAAATAAATTTGATATTTTGAAGGACCGGATTCACGAACAAAAAAAACCCACAAAAATTAAGAATGACAAAGAAATATTATGAAATATTTGAATTACATATAAATAAATCCAAAAAAAATATTTTTAATTTCCAAAAATAACAAAAAAAAAATCAAAAATTATGAAATATGAAATATTTTGTTCTAAGAAACATTATTATTATTTTTTTGAAGAACAAAGATATTTCAGAAAAAAATCATATTTTAAAATTTAAGCGTAAGAATTTAAACTAAAGACATGAGTTCAACAGAAAATAATTAACACTTTATCTAACAAAAAAGTATTTGAAAATAAAATAAAAATAAAATTTAAAAAATTATAGCATATTAGTAAAAAGAAAATACACACAGAGATGAACATAAAAGTACAATGTGATATTACATGTTCTAAGCAATGCAGGCAGCATGACGTACTTACCGCTCCGATCTAGTCCGCCCCCTTGGTATCAACAAGTTGCTATTGCAATCAGACACGTTAATGATAATCATTACGTCCAAGTAACAATGACAGGAGGGTATCAAATGCCTACTCTCATGCCACAGTGGGTTTATTTCAGATATGATTGTGTAGGTGCCTGGGCTACTCCATATTTGACTCGGTTTAACAATTATCATCAATATTTACACTCTAATCGTACTACTAAATTTGTTGTAATTGATTGACTCAAGGAATGAAATGAGACCTTATTTTTATTTGAATGCTATTGTTAAATGATTTTTTTTAATTTATTTAATTGTTTAGTATTAATATAATATATTTATTTAGATAAATATATAATATAAATTGTATAGTATATTCCAAAAATAAAATGATATAATATATTTAAGTAAATATGTAAGTGAACTATCTTCATTTTAAAATTAGATACACTTGTTATAATATTTCACATTCTCACTTAATTTTTACATACTAACTCCGTCCCACCCAATTTAGGAGAATTTGCGATTTTGGGCGTCAAACTCAACTTATGACATTTCAAAATGACAATTTTATATTATTTTTATATTTTATTCGATACACTTGTTATAATCACAACAAAATTCTCTTACGATTCATCCCGCTCATTATCTATGCTATTTTACTTTTTATACTCACAATACCTTTTTCACTCATTTTCTCTTCTTTTATTATATCAATATTTTTTTATACTCGTGCCAGAAAAAAAATACTAAGCCGAATGGGTCGGAGAGAGTATTAATTAGATAGGTCATTAAAACATAATATATTCAACATTACCACCCAATTATAACTAAGAATATACAAATGGCTTCAAAAATGGATTTATATTTTAAAAAATCTCATTAGTTGCTCTCGAAATATAATTTATAACCCCCATAAGTAGTATAAATATTTATTTTAAATTATAAATTGTTGGTTGCAATTTTATATTTTGAATAATACCCATTAAATACAAACTTAAATTTATAATATATAAATTCTCATTAAAAAACAAAAAATGAAAATTGCAATTTCAAATTCAAATTCAAATTCGGACTCTAATTTGATTTCTTGTTCAGTTGCATTTTTTCCATCTTCACTAAACAAAATTTTATTTATACTATTCGATTTTAAATTTTATGGGCTTAAGTGCATTATCTGAAAGCTTATTTCTTTTTCGTTTTCACAATTTACCTTGGGTTGGAGTAGGAGTAAAGCCGAGCCACGAGTCAGCTAGTAAATGACCTCAGCTTTACTTGGATTCTTTCTGGGTTTTTTATTTTTTATATCAAAAATGCTAAAATAACATTTATTTTAAATTAGAGAAAAAAGTGAACATTAATTAAGAGAAATGAGACACTATAATTATTATTCTTATCACTCTATTCGAGGAGTAGGAGAGCTAGAATAGGAGAGTAGGATTGAGGTTTGGAGTACAAACTTTTCATGATTAAGAAGATGATGTTTATTATTTCAAGGTTGTTTGCACATTATTTTAATAAAAAAATTGTGTAAATAGTAGGACCCGTACCCAATACTATACTCCCTCCGTCCTATTCGAAGCGGATATCAAAATTTTGGGCACACAGATTAAGGAAAAGTAAGAAAGATAAAAAGTGGAAGAAAATGTTGTGAGTATGAAAAATTAAATAGGAGAGAGAATGAGTGAGATGAATAGTGATTTGATTGGTGTTGTAAGTGTAAAAATAAAATAGGAGAGAAAATGAGTGAGAAAAATAGTAAAAATTTTCTTTCATTTTAGATAGTCTCAATTGAACTGGAATGAATCAAAAAGAAAATAAGTCTCCACTAGAACACACGGAGGGAGTATGTTTAATGAGTGGAGCTTATTTCGTCATCCCAGCCCTAGCCCTAGTGGATCACAATGTTTTTTAACTGAATCCACAAACACAAACTTTAAAGCTTACTCCCTCTTCCCTCTCTCTACTCTCCATTCCAAAATAATTGTAATTTTAAAATTTTTCACACAAATTAATAAATATATTTAATATATATCTAATAATAGACTAAATTACTCTGAAATTTTTCATTTACCTAGTCAATTAAATATTTTTACAATAACAACTACCTTATTATAAATAAGGATAATTTAGGCAACATGTGTCAAGGTCTTATAAAAAACTTCAAAACTGTAAATATTTTGGGGCAAAAAATATCTCTCATAACTAAAAGTATTTTAGGACAGGGAGTATTCACAATTATTTATAAATTTCATCAAGAAAAATAAGTTTTTATTTATCATTAAATAGAGGATAAATTTAAAGTTAGTTAACAAAAAAGTTAAAATATGATACTTATTTTGAGATATAGAAAGTATTATTTAGCTAATAAATTAGACAATTTGTTTAATTAAATGGATTCACTTACACTTCTATTTTATACTGATATGATAGGAGTCGGAGAATTTGGGTCGAAGTAGAAATATCTGTGTTTAGTGATTTGAACGTATCTAACACAACGTATCAAAGAGCGCGTTAAAATTCAATCGAATTTGATCCTTACTCACCCTCAGGTGTGTGAATAAGATATCCAAGGAATGATTAACTGATAATAAGACGTGAAATTCATATGGTGTGTGCGTTTAGGTTAAATCATGTATCTTGCCTTAGGGGGTGTGAGGGATATTTATAATGGAGACAATATGCGAGAGGGATGTCTAGTGTCACGTCCTGGTTGGTGAGTGCAGAGAAAAGACACTATCAGGATAGTGGGATGTCATTGATGGACATAAATCACAAAGCACAATCGGACGCACGTTCGACGCCTGATACACGCATAATCCCCATTAAATGTGATGTGACAGGTTTGATAGTGGTGTTAGGAGGGTACAGAGTTTGCAAATAAGAGAATGAGGGCTTATGACACGATAGAGGCTGACTCGAGCTTGGGAGACCGCGGTTCGACAAGTGAATGGTTATGGACTGCTTGGTCTATACGCAACATCGTTGGGATCATTCCGCTAGTGCAGGTTCACCAATAAATAAATTTAGATCCATCCGACTACGAATACATGGCAAAGTCAGGATTTAAATGAAAATGATCAAAATTATTATATATTGTTATTTTTTTCAAATTTTAAAAGGCGTCAAAATGACATAATTCCAAAACGAAGGTTCATCGAATGACCTCCATTGACTATGTGGCTATTGACATGTCGAGGGGGGACTATCCCATTGTGGACTCCCTTCTCGGCACTAACTCGTAGCACCTTCGTAAAGGGGATCGAGGACTGCGCTTCTCCCTCTTGTTGCTCTCCCTCTTGTTGCTCGTGCAGCGCAGTGGGCCATCCGCAGCTCACCACATCCACTTTTTTTCACCTTATGTATAATATGACCAAGACCGAATTTAGTAAAATATGGCCACTTAACACAAAACCATCACATTCCTTGAGCTAGAGGTGGCCATACGGTTATAACCGCCGGTTAACGGTTATAACCGGCGGTTAAAAATTTCGTTAAGTCCTAACCGTAACCTAACCGTTAACCGTGTACTAACGGTTACGGTTATACGGTTAACGGTTATACACGGTTACACGGTTAAAAATGTGCCTTTTTTTTCAGTTTGGTCCTTTTTTTAACGGAATAGTTAAATGTCACGGTTAGGCGATTATAACCGCCGGTTAGTTAAACAGTTATAACCGGTTAAATAACCACCGGTTGCCGGTTTTTGAAAACCTTAACCGAACCGTGTAACCGCCGGTTTCGGTTAAGGCGGTTACGGTTAAGGCGGTTGACGGTTATAGCCGGTTACGGTTACGGTTATTAACCTCCGATTAGCCGGTTCCGGTTAGATTTTGGACACGTCTACCTCGAGCTTTACAAGAGGGTATGTGGGTAAACTGATACCGCTCACTGCAGTGAGGGTAAACTAATACCGCTCACTGCAGTGAACGGGAGCGAATCGTTGAAGCAGCGATGCCAAATCTAGTGTAGAATATTACGATTCTATAAAAAAAATTGAAATATGTAAAAATCTTCAACGATGTTTTTGCACCAAAATGAATTGCAGGACAGCTTCATTGTCATTAGGCAGTCTCTTACGAAATCAATTATTCCCCTCCTTCAAGAAAAAGAAAACACAGTAAAACGTATAATGCTCAGAATGTTCGGTTTACCCCGTTCAACCCTTGTCAACAAAACAAAAATAGGAGTGTCCAGCACGAGCGCATCAGAGGGTATGTGGGTAAATTGATACCGCTCACTGCAGTGAACAGGAGCGAATCTTTGAAGTAGCGATGCCAAATCTAGTGTAGAATATTATGAATCTATAAAAAAAAATGAAATATGTAAAATCTTCAACAATGTTTTGGCACCAAAATGAATCGCGGGACAGCTTCATTGTCATTAGACAGTCTCTTACGAAATAAATTATTCCCCTCCCCAATCTTCAAAAAAACACAGTAAAACGTATGATGCTCGAAATGTTCGGTTTACCCCGTTCAACCCTTGTCAACAAGACCAAAATAGGAGTGTACAGCACAAGCATGACCATCCCTATTCCCTTCAATGGGAACAATAATACGCTGACACGCCAACACTTAAACGAAAATTATCAACTGCTTTCAGTAATCTCTTACCAATATGAGGTTGAGAAAAGTTGAGCTTAAAAAGAGACAGACCTGAGAAAGAAAAAAAGATCATAATTTTCATTCAGTTATTTAACAGACAAAATAAAAAGAAAAAAAAAAATCCATAACCTAGTTCTCTTTTTTACCGGTCGGTCATTCACATTGAACAAACAGTTAAATTCTAAGACCAAATACTTACAAGATGAAAAGATATGAAACGAGGATATTATTTTAACCTGAACTGAAAGGGAAATAACGACGACTAAACCAGGAACGGAGACTAAAGAGTATAGAGACAGTAAATGTAAGGAAATAAGTATGTAATCATCGCTCATTCCAATGTTTTCAGCAACCTAAACAAGCCAGCTGCTTCCCTGATCCGTGAAAATTCAATGCAAAAGGCCTGCACCTCAATGAAAAGGTCTTGAACTGCAATCAACAATATATGACAATCATTTAACATACGGAGAAAAAAAAAGTCAGTTTGGAAGAGAAAAAAGGTGAAGCAATATATCACTAGTATTAGTACAGATCTAACCGAGTCTATCCACAAGATTCAATGATATTTGATACACACAATGCCATGACACGAGATTCTATGAAGATTGTTGCTCGTCAAATATTGATCTTGTTCTAAGGAAATATATATATTGATATTTGATACATACTCTCTCCGTCCCGAACTAATCTTCCCTGATTTTTTAGTTGTTAACCCGAAGGTACTTTGAGCAAAAAAAAAATTAAGTTAATTTAATTATTCTATTTAAAACTTGTTATTAATACACAGCTATAAATACTATCGATACAATTTTTAGATGTCATTAGGATAATTAATTAAACTTAAAATTATTGCACAAAGTACCTTCGTGTTAACAACAAAAAAGTGGATCATTTCGGGACGGAGGGGGTATATCAAATAAGAGACTTCGCAGAGTTTGATGAAGTAAGGTAAGAAGAAGGGGCAAGGAAGAGAAGCTTTATGTCAGTGCTTGATTGGTTGCTTTCTCCCACAACCATCAGTGTGAATTGTCAAAGTCTTAAGGTGCTAATTTGCTACGCAAGAATGGTGAATCTGTTCAATGCTATTTGAAATAGACCTACATGAAGCCTATGTTATAATGAAATGGAATAGAATAAGCCTGGAAATGATATCACTAATTATCCAAAAGGTAATCTCAGGATATTGAATAGATAACGTACAATGGTTCTTGCAAGCTCACTCAACTAGATAAAGCCAAAGGTACATTTATGCAATCAGCTCATCAAAGCAAACTTTATTACTCCCTCCGTCCAAAATGAATGACCAAAAAATTTCCAGATTTGCTCTTGATCAAGAGTAAATTTTAAATTTTTTTGGTCTTTCATTTATTAATTGTATTGGAGCCTCGTAAAAGTAGGTTCCAACAAGTAGAATGGCTTGCTTACCATTGATAATTTTATTCCGAATCAAGCTCTGCAAGAAAACGCATACAAGTCTCACTAATCTGTTCTGCATGTACTTATCCTGAAAATGAAAAACAGATTTGTCAATGATTCTGTGGGGTGTAAGAGTGGTTAGTGCGAACAAAGTACAATATACTCCCTCCGTCTCGAAATGATCTTCCTACTTCTTTTGTTGTTATTACGAATGAACTTTGAGCAATAATTTTAGGTTAATTTAAATATCATAATTAAAATTAAAAAAAAATGCTATTGATAGTGTTTATAATGGTGTATCAATAACAAGTTATAGATTTTCATTAGGATAATTTAATTAACCTAAAACAATTGCTCAATGCTCCTTCCTAATGATAAAAAGTAGGAAGATCATTTCGGAGGCATAGGCGGAGCAACTGGGGGGCAAGCAGGGGAAACTGCCCCCCCCCCCCTTAACTCCTTTTTTTAAAGCAATGGTGTTTTACTGCTTCACCATACTTTATAAATACAATCATACACCCTCCGTCTCACTAAAAATTACACTTTTGTTTTGGACACGGGGATTAAGGTATGGATCTCATTGAATAAAGAAGTATTAAAGCATTTCCATTTTAGAAAAGTGTAATTTTTAATGAGAACCCAAAGAGATAAAAAGTGTAATTTTTAGTGGGACGGAATAGTATATGTTGAAGTAAAATATTTTCTATTTATGATTTTCTTTTGGTAGGTCAGATATGTAGATGTTTTAAAAATTGTATATATTGAACCTTTTGGTACGTGTAATTATGTTATACATGTGTTGAATCGTATGAGTCTACGAGAGACCAATGCATGTATTATTGTCACTATTAAAGTAGGTACTTAACTATGGTTGTCTAAAATTCTATTGTATATGGAAAAAAAATAGTCATAAAAAAAAAAAAATCGGGGGCGCTGCCCCTGAAACCCCCATTCATCTTTCGTTTGCTTCAAATTTTCTCCCCCCCCCCTCTTAAATTCCTGGCTCCGCCAATGATAGAGGGAGTATATAGCAATCTAAAGAAATCCACTTACATGGTCTACAAGCGTGTTGAACATCATTACCCTTGACCTTAGTATAACCATACTGGACCTAATAACCCTGAACACAATTACACAACAAGAGCTTTCTGAATGACGGAAGATAGGGTAATGGACCATAGTTCGGAGAGAAAACCCAAATACGGAAGGAAGAAGCGACAAGAAAAATCACCGAGCCCTCCACCATCCAAGAGAACCAGACATGAGCGTCAATTTACCCTAAGAAAGAATACCAAGAGCTTTTTTGTCATTTTCCCCTATATATATTTTTATTTACTTTCATTATTATTATTATTTTACTTCTTTGCTTTTTTCAAATTTTATTTTATCCCCACCTATTTCTTCTTTTAACTCTCTCTCTCTCTCTCTCTCTCCTCACATCTTTTCTTTCATGATGACATATGAGGATTCATGTTAGCAGACCCCAAAATTATTTTGGGACTAACGCTTTGTTGTTGTAGAGAATACCAAGAAGGTTGAAACCTCCTCGACCACCCTATCATTCAAGCTGCAAAAGTTCAGAATATAATTAGCGTGAGCTCGGTGCCCTAAAATTTACAGCCCTATCATTCAAGTTGTTCGCATATTTCCATTGATTTTGCTTTGATGGATATAGCATTAATGGAACTATCAAAAACTACTTCAAAGCAAAAGAGATGGGTCCACATTGTTGCTGACGCAGGTTAAGAAAATCCAGGAGAGAAAGTTGCTAAGTGAAAATATAAAGGTAATTTATGCATCAGCATACAATGGCAGCATTTACAATACTGAGACCAAAAAGTGCTGCCCAAGGCTGCTACTACCGAAGCAACATCAGATTTCATATCCCTTTTCAGTTATTTTGGGCTGATAGAGCAATATACACAAGCTCTTGAGGGAGGGTGGGTGTAAAGATTGGAGTTATGCACGACCGCCCATAAATTAGCGACTGAGGTGGAATTTGATGGACATTTTGAGGGCCTATTCCACATTTTTACCCTTAATCATAAATCACAGTTATTATCAAGCCTACCGCATGTAAGATCTGTGGACCAACTGTAACAGAGACAGCTTGAATCTTATAACCCACAAAAACCCAATAAAAAGACAGAATAAAAGTGGATGAAAACGAGCAGAGTGAAAACCAGACCTTGATGTTCTCACAGGCTGTTATGCAGTTAGTGATGTACATGTGCACAAACTCAGTGGGAAGTTCAACTGCCGTGGTGAGTCGGTTAACAACCTCCATTGAATGAAGACTCATGTCCATATTCACAAGAACTGTAAAGTATCTGTGCAAAGATAATTAATGAATCAAAATGTGAACAAATTCAGCTGTTCAGAAAAATAGAAGCGCTAAAAAAGCACAAGAACGCACTCGGCAATTTCTGGTGAATTCATCAACTTAATAAGAACTTCAACGGCAATGAGTGGATTATTCTCCACCAGTTCCTGATAGCGAAAACCACTTTTAAATATCAAGGAAGAATGTAGAAATATCTCTTAAAATGCACTACATGCTTAAAGAGACCGAGTACCGGTAGCTTTCTAGGTGTCAATCCACAGTGATATACAAGCTTTGGATCACTAGTTAGCTCCATCACAACTTTCTGCGAAGAGGAGAAAAAGCATCAGCCATCAAATCCGCTTTTTCTTCTTCAATTTTCTGCTTTTTTTGTCTTTACTTCTATTTCGACCAAAAAAAAAGATGATTGCAGAATATATCAAAGTGGATAAGCTATCCAACCATTAGAGAAGGAAGACAAAGTAAAAGGAAAAGATCCACATTATAACTCAAGACTGGCCCCCAATGTCTACCCTGGTCCATCAATAGCTATCAGTTCTGCTACTGACTATTTGAAAGAGAAAGAAAGTTGCATAAGATGAAACAGTTTTGCAAGTCCTTCGCGCATTAACCTTATCCGGCATCATTAGGTTATACATGAATGACTCAATGGGTCATTGAACAGGGCTTATATTCCAACTAATAGTTATTCGAAAAAGTTTAAAAAACTAAATCTTAACAGAACGCGGAAATTGCACCAATCATTCATTTACGTTGGAACTTACTCAAATTAGTGCCTGTACAACGGAAATGCATGCCGATGACCAGAGTTCGTTTTTGCACACCATATATCCCGATGCTAGACGACGTCACGGGTTGCCCCGTTATCAAGTGCGTATTGCATGAGCAAATTTAAAATGTGAAATGGTTCACTCGTGCGCGATTAGTCTGTAAAGGTTTTACTTGACAGTTTAATTATTTTCTTTACAAGGAAATGAGTTTTCTCAACTTTATCAGCTGTCCACCGTTGTAAAATTTCTTAAGCTTCTTCATTTCAACTCCAGATCGATAAAAGCAGAAAACCAAATTGGTAAAGAAAAAAAACTGCAGCCAGAAAAACAGAGAACGCCCTTGTCTCTCTCTCTCTCTCTCTCTCTCAAGCACATGCACAGACACCGATACAGCTCTGTATGTCTCAATTTTCCCTACAACAACCCAGTATGATACTGAGGTGACTAAGCTCAGTCCCTTCATACCAGAGGTAGAAAACACTTTTGTATAGACAGCCGGGTCAATTGTAGCGAGCAAAGGCAAATATTTGAGGCATAGATCCGTACTATCGGGCAGACCTCCTCCACTAATGTGTATCTCATATCTGCAATACATCCGCCCAACCATTAAACCCTCAATAACAATATCAAGGATGTGCCCACTATATGGAAAAATCCAAGAGTCCACCAAACATCAAACTAGCAAACCCCATCATCAACTAATATGATAATTATGGAACTTACATGTCCCCTGCAGGAGACATTGATATCGCGGATAATGGCTATATAATGTCTGGACACTAACAAATATCAGGTTCTATCAAAAAATTGTTTCTAGAAAAGTGCCATTGTTGCCCTTTCATCAAAATTACTCAAAAAGACTATTCCTACAATCCATCACATCGTATCCAAACAGAGTATTAGCAATGGCACTTTTCTAGAAACAATTCTGATATATCCAGGCAAAGAGACAGAAAAACCGCTTAATAGAATGATCCGCCCATAAGTGTACTATATATGTGCACACACACTTAAATATGTGTATCTATACATATACTCCCTCCGTCCCACGTGATTGCAAATTAACTTTTTGGGTGTGGGAATTAAGGAAAAGTGATGTAAGAAAGAGAAAAAGTTAAATGTTGTGAGTATGAAAAATTAAATAGGAGAGAGAATGAGTGGGAGGAATAGTGAGGAGAGAGAATGTTGTGAGTGTAAAAGTGAAGTAGGAGAGAGAATGAGTGGGTGGAATAGTGAATATTCTTTGCCATTTTGGGAATTTTGCATTTACGTGGGACGGACCAAAATAGAAATAAGTTTGCATTCACGTGGGACGGACCAAAATAGAAATAAGTTTGCATTCACGTGGGACGGAGGGAATATATATATATATATATATATATATATATATATATATATATATATATATATATATATATATAGGTAGGTGCTTAAATGAGAACCGTGAGAACCACTTGTATACACTTGTTTACAGTAGATATTTAGCTACTGTATACATATACAGTCTACTGTATATGTATACAGTAGTTAAGTATCTACTGTATACAAGTGTATAACCACACGTATACACTTGTATACAGTAGCTAAGTATCTATTGTATATGTATACAGTCTATTGTATATGTATACAGTAGCTAAATATCTACTGTATACAAGTGTATACAAGTGGTTCTCACGGTTCTCATTTTAAACGGTTCTCATTGGAGCGTGACCCTATATATATATATATATATATGCTTTTATCAAAACTTTGTGGGTTGTTGGGGTGTGAAGAGAGAGAAGAAGAACCTCTTGTTGAGAAGGAGCAAGTGGCCCCTTCAAAGCTTTCGTAATGAGATCCCTCACTGCAGCCCCTCTACTAGTATCAGCGCACATCCTGTAATCCCAAAGAGGCTCATGGCTGTTGTCAGGATTAAGCCATACAAGCTAAGATAAGAACCAAAAGATGATTGTTGTCAGTAATAAGATACACAGCTGAAGAAAACCTAAAATAATGCAGACACATAATTAATTGCACAAATTTACAGAATATTCTTAGTCAACATTTCTCTTACCTCCCCATCTTGTACTGGAAGCCTAGGTGGCCGAGGTCTAATCCAATGAGGACCTAATCCTTCCAATGATAAAGTCTGCAGTAAGCCGATTATTGTCTCATCTCTATCACCAGACCCAATTTTTTCTACAGCTCCAGGCTGCAAATCAAACCTGAAATTTTATGCAAACGCTATACACGTAAAACAATGGGTAAAGGACAAAAAGATGAAATGCAAGCAACGATGAAACAGTAGGGATCCATTGCCATAATTTTTAAAGAACAAAGACACAAAAACATCATATATTTAAGAGTCATGTGTAAGATTCATACTCTGCTGAATTAACATCACAACCATGGGGTACATCTGGGTCTGGCACCACATTTTTCACACAAGTGTTCCTGAATAAGCTTTTAAATGGTTCTGGATGATCCTTGTTGCAATACTGCTGCAGCAACTGCTCCCGCTGTGGGAAATTCTGATAGTAGGAAAAGAATCAACCAACTGGGGTGTTGAGCAACAGAAATCTAAAGCTAGAAATAATGTGTAGTGGAGCAAAAGAATAAATCATCATTAATAGGTAGAGTACCTAAATTTACTGTTTCTTTATAATACATGTTTTACTTTCAACAATGACTGATAATTACAAAGTTGTCAAATGATTAATTAAGTAATCCCCTATATTCAATTGATGAATTACCGTGCTCTCTACTTCTAGTTCAAAAACCATAATCATGTACTATGATAATGCTACGAGATGCATATGCATCTTACAAGCCTATAAAAGCTTTCTGTCGATAGGTAAAGATAAGCCTTTAAAAGCACTAGAAGGCGAATGGGTCAGTCCATTGCCACAAATTGTGATGCTCGGACTCTTTGGTTTAATCCGTTGAACCTGTGTCGAAACAACTTGGTTACGAGTGTCCTACACGGGTACAGCGGCGTAAACCAAAGAGTCCAAGCATCACACGTCACAAACATGCATGTTCAGAGCTTACATATGATAGTGGATCAAATTTTTGAATGTACTCTCCGGCAGATAGTTTGAGAACCTGCGAGGAAAAAAAGAAGAAAAAATGGGGTATGAGCTGAGGATGAAAAGGACAGACATAAGAACACTGCATGAACATAAATGGGAGATCACATAGACTAGCACAGGCAGCTTCACGAAGGGCTGAGTGGGGGGCCATGGCAACCACTGGATTTTCAACCAAAAAAAAAAACCAACTAGAATATGATGGAATAAAGCAAAATGGCTCACTAAACTTTTTGTGTGCTTCTATGTTATTAAGTTGCAGTCAGTCCATGTAATTTATGACGCAATTTTCATCTTGGTTCATCCGGAAACAGCCTCTCTGTGCTTTAATACAGGAGCAAGGTTGCGTACAACCAACCCTCCTTTACCCACCGTAGGTGGAGCCTTTGCGACACCGGGGTAATGTTGTAGTTGTTGTTGTTGTAGAAGTATCAATTACATTCTAGCAATTGACAAAATTAATCACTAAGTCATGGTTTGCTACAATGGAAAGTCATGACATTTTTGTTGTTATGGTCGTGGGTTCATTACCCACTAAGTGCAAATTTTATTTTGTAACAATGATAGAATAGAAACTTAAAAAATTATATATTTTCTTTATTTGCCATTAAAATGAAAATATTGAATCTGAATTAAATAATACTCCCCCGTCACATAATGATAGTCTCATTTGACTATTCAAACATTTTAACAACTTACTTTCATTTTCATCACTAACCTTAATGAGGTTTACATATTAATCTACTACTCCCCCTTCTTCCATGGTTGGCTCTCATCATCTTCTCTCTCCTCTCTCCTCTCTCCCTCTTCTTCCTTGATTGGCAAGTTAGGAAGCTCAATGATTTTACATAACAATTATGGAAATGGGACAATCTTTTTGGGACAAAGAAAAAAGGCAAATGGGAACATCTTTATGGGACGGAGGGAGTAATTTATTTTCTAGTCCATCTTTTTAAAGAATAGAAATAAGAAAATTCTTATGAAAAATGAATTGTGTGATCAACTATAATAACAAAGAATACAAAAAGGTCAAAATAATATCATTCCAACTAAAAGAAGTGATTAAACTTATCTCTATATTTCTACCGGATAGTGTTTAACTTATCTTTTTATATTGAGATTCCTTCATTCAATCGTCAGATAATTGACAAATCGTCACATATTTATTTTTATAATATTCATAATAATGATGAAGGATATTAGATTCCACTTAAATTTTAACACCGTGTTGAAATCATAATGAATACAAAGGAAATGCAAGAGTCCCAAGTAATTGCTAAATTAATAAAATTTTAATCAGGATTTTTATTTTCAATATAATTTAACATTTTCCATTTATCTCATTTTCTTTTTTACATTAAATATTCTTAAAAAAATAGTAATTGGTTTGAATAATGTCTCTATGCAAAATAATTTTTTAGGCACCCACTGAAATGATTCTTGGATCCGCCATTGTAGACTAGATATACATCAAAAGGGGGCATATACCTCGCAACAATGTAAAGAGGTAGCTTACATAACCACAACATAATGAATATAGCGAAGTACACTTATCAAGTCCATTCCAATATCTGAAACCAGAAGAACATTTATGTTCCCAGAATGATGAAGACCATAAAGATTTGAAGAACGTCAGTCTTGTATTTATCATGGAGCAGTGGCCAGCTCATGGTTTCGCATGACCATTATTCTTACGCAAAAACACTCTTGCAACCTGATTTCCCACCAATATCAAATAATATAAAAACTACTCCCTCCGTCCCTAAATGAATGTCCAAATTCAAGATATTGTTGTCGCGAAATGAATGTCTTTTTTGCAAAAAAACTACGTCCCTAAACGCTTTTTTACCAATTTTTTTCCGCTATTCATTTTATTATTGTTAAACTAAATTTGTTGAAAGTGGATAACATGAATATTTATGGATCTTTGCTATTAAAACACATAAAAAGTACACATTTTCATAGAGTCCCTTAAAATGAAACTTGGACATTCAATTAGGGACGGAGGGAGTATTAAGGACCATTTGATCTAACAAGCTTTCAAAAGCATTGCTAAACCCCAAGCTAATGAATTGGTAATATACAAAATACATATTACAAAACAGCAAAGGTGGATAATGCAATAATTATATAATCACACAATGCATAGAAACTTGTGAAAAAATGGCACACATCTGAAATAACAACATAGCTCTTTATTAAAGGACAAAGAAAAAGAAAAAAGAGAGGGAGGGAGGCAGTGAATGAAACAAACCTCTTTACCACTGGAAGAGGTGGCAGAGCCTAAAAGATGAAGAATAAATGCCCTTTCAAAACTTTCAGCCTCGTTATCACAAGCTGCCTGCATAAGCAAGCAAAAAATCATCACGTAAATACAAGGATTAACTCAAATTCTGTAATATATAGTCCCAACAAGAAACCACATAAGAATACATACATAATTTTAGAAAATATCATATCAAGTAATATCAAAGAAAAGAATAATCTCAAAAAGCATAAAAACAATCTGGTAAGGCCAAAGACAACCACAAAGCTTGAAGCTTACACTTCAAGCAAAAAAAGGAGGATAATCACACAGCCTTTCTAAGACATTGCACGCATATGCATGTATGTATACCTATAAAGCTTCCAAGAGATATCAGTTTTAAGCACTTGAAATCTTGGATGCAACAACACTATCTCGCTCTATATAAGTAACAAGCCATACTTTCTCGTGTTGGCATGCCCTTATCAGCAGATCGAAAATTGTTTTTTATAGTATTCCATAGCATGTGTTGACACTAATTCAAACTTTTAAAATCGTGCTGTAATTTGTACTCCCTCCGTCCCACCCGAATTTGGACAAATTTCCTTTTTGGGCGTCCCATCCGAATTTGGACGGCCCAAAATGGAAACCTTAAATCACTATTCTCTCCACTCATTCTCTCTCCTACATTATTTTAATACTCACAACACCATTATAATTTACTATTCCCTCCACTCATTCTCTCTCCTATTTTTAAATTACACTCACAACATTTACCTTTTCCTTAATCTCCGTGTAAAGTAACTTTGTCCAAATTCGGGTGGGACGGAGGGAGTATGTAATTTAGGCTCCTCAGAAAAAGATTTTGCAGTTAATTAATCCAAACGTTTAAATCATGCTGTAGTTTGTATGTACTTTAGGCTCCTCAGAAAAAAAAAATTGGGCAGTTAATCTGATTTTGGGTGCTTATAAGGGGGTGTTCTTGTATTTTGGCTCATCCGAATCAGAATTTTTTCATTAGCCAGCACATCAGCATCGAGCTGAGAGTGGCTGCACAGTTCTCTTATATAAACAAGCTCAAGCAAGCCCGAGAAAGAGTTTAGAAGAAAATGTCCAAATCCGAGTCCAAAGTTGATTGTTTGACCTTGCCAAAAGCTGTAGTTTGTATGTACTTTAGGCTCCTCAGAAAAAGATTTTGCAGTTAATCTGAAATGTTAGATTTGGGTGCTTATAAGGGGGTTTTCTTGTATTTTGGCTTATCCGAATCAGATTTTATTCATAATCCAGCACATAAGCATCAAGCTGAGAGTGGCTGCACAGTTATCTTATATAAACAAGCTCAAGCAAGCCTGATAGAGTTTAGAAGAAAATGTCAAAAGCAGAATCCAAAGCTGATTGTTTGACCTTGCCGCAAGCTAGAGCCAAGAACAAGCAACCTAGAAATCTGGTGAGCTGAGAGCTTGTTAAGCAATGCAAGCTATCCAAGAAGTCAGTTCAATTACAGCTAATCACAAGTGGAGATATGACCATGGCAGAGGTTTTAGCAGAAAAAGGGACGACCAGATCTCGTGGGTCTGTGATTTATTTGCAATGTATGGTGTACCTGAGGAGTCCTGAAGTAGAGAATAGTTTAAGGACAATATTCAAATGTGCAACTGCTGAAGGATACATGTTACAGTATTTATTTTTCATAAAGGAATGAATGTCATTACTTGACCACTATCTAAGAATTAGATGACAATTATTGATACCAAAAAGTTCTAGGAACTATTACCAATAAATAATACATTTAGACATTGTGCCGCACCAACAAACATCATAAAAGAAATATGGGTACAACAATAAGTATACTGAAATCGCATTCTATTAACAAGAGAATTGTTGTATAGCAGGAGAGAAAATATTTTTACCAAAAACTTTTCCCTCACCTGAGAACTTTTGCTCATTACTTGACTACTAACAAAGACCCCGATGGGTTCTAACTCTAAAGTAACAGAAGTGTAAACACTTAGCCACATGGAAACGCCCAAGGCAATCTAGTACTCCTTCCGTCCAAAAGAAGTATCTATTCCTCATCAGGTTGTCCCAATTGAAGATAATAATTCCCTTTGAAAAAGATGAAAGTGAAGAAAGCAATCTGGCCCGATGCAATTCCGATTGAAGTATGGAAGTGTCTAGGTGAAGTAGGGGTGGGTCACATGGCTTACTAACCTCTTCAACAATATTTGGAAGACTAATAAGATGTCAGACAAGTGGAGAAAAAAATACAACTATGTCACTTTATAAAACAAGGGTGATATCCAGAGTTGCACAAACTATCGTGCTATATAAAGCTCATGTATCACACAATGAAGTTATGGAAAAGGATAATTGATTCTAGGCTAAGAAAACACATTAGTGAATCGGAAAACCAATTTGAATTTATGTCGGGACAATCAACCATAGAAGCTATCAATTAGGAAAGAGTGTCTATCAAGAATATCAAGATAATCAAGGATATGTAAGACGAAACAATGACAAGTGTTAAAACTTGTGGAGGTGCGATGTCAAGATTTATATTGGTTTACACCAACAATATGTGTTGAGACCATTTTTGTTGGCCGTGGTGGTGGATGAGCTGACTAGAGACGCTAAATTGAGTTACTGGACCATGCTATTTGCAGATGACGTATTAATGGGTGAGAGAAGAGAAGGGGTCAACGCAAAGCTATACATGTGGAGGAGACACACTAGAATCATGAGGTATTAGATTGAGCAGTTCGAAGACCGCATATATGGAATGCAAGTTTAGTACTAGTTCGCATCGAGGCTCTGGGATTGCTACACTTGAAGGACATGAGACACATATGGGTAGTCATTTTAAATACTAAGGTTTTCTCATTTCAAAAGAAGGAGAACATATAAATATGTTAGAATACAAGCAGGTTGGTCGAAGTGGAGAAGCGCCATTGGAGTGCTATGCGATCGTAACATGCCATTACGACTAACAGGAAAGGTTTATAGAAGTGCCATAAGACCAACTTTGTTATATGAGACATATTGTTGGGCACCTAAGAGAAGCCACCACGTACATAAAATGAATGTAGCAAAGATGTGCATGCTTCGCTGGATGTGTTGTAAAACTAGAAAAGATAGGATGAAAATAAATACATTCGTACCAAGGTAGGTGTGACGGCCATCGAAGAGAAGATGCGAGAAAAGTGTATGCGATGGTTTGGACATGTACGACGCAGGCCTATAAGTGTGCCCCTGTCTAACAAGTGAAGTTGATGGATTGGAGTCCTTTTAGGAGAGCATGTGGGTGACAAAAGAGGACTTGGCAGGAAGTCATACGTAAAGATATGGAGGATAAGTGATTATGAAGACGTGATGAACGAGAGAAACACATGGAGAAGGCTGATAATTGCACCTAGCCCGTGGTGATTCTACTTTTGGTTCATATAGACTATCCTGATTACAAGGATAAAAGGTTTTGTTAATGTTGTTTGTTGTACCAAATTGACTATATTGACCTTCTTTTCCCGCCTAATTAGAATTCAAATATTACCAGCTAGTTTGAATTCAAATTCTTGTTTTTTTAGAGAATTAGTAGATTTAGACAATTTTTTTAATTGGCGTGTTAAATCAATATACTTCATTGGAACGGACTTGGTAATACATTGAGCAATTTATGGAGTTCATCCAGAGCAATTTGCATATCAAGCATAAGCATATCAACTTACATTTATTAGCAAGGAAATAAATGGGTGCAGAGATGGCTCTTGAGAAGAATAAGCTTGATGAAGTATTGCAAATGCAATCAAACGCTCGCTGGATCTAAGAAATGGAGGTGTTTTCTGCAATAACATAGCACAAGATGATCGTCAATCTGTATCTTCATCAGCATTATGTAAGCTACATTGTGTAAATGAATATACTTGCAGCCACAAAAGAAACATATCCCGAACAAAATAATGAGTCATCCCAGCCAGTTTACATGCAAAAGTAAAAAATCGTAAATTTAAGAAAGAAGAAAATGGGTAAAGATTGTGGCTAGGACAATTCAAAAAATAGGAAAATGTCAATGTATGGGTCATTCACAGCAAACTAAGTAGGTGCCACCATTAAATAATCTTGTCTTACTATCTCCCTCCATCTTTGGGGAATCCATGCAAACCTAATTCACTTGCTATAATAAGACAATACACTGCGATTATACATATGATGAATCATGGGATGTGCAACATATCCCGCATTCTACATGTATTTATGGAACATTCTTCTCAGATATCTTCAACTCAACTGATGCCAAAGTAAGTTTTAAAAAAGGAGGGTAAAAAGGTGTCGCCCGCCTTGCCTTTTTAGTCGCCATTGGGGTTTGTCGCCTCTTCGCAACAAGGCAGGCGGATGGTAGCCTTTTTAGGGGAAGTTTCGCCTTTCTCGCAAAAGGCGAGAGGCATGCAAGGCGTCGCCTTTGGGTAAAGGCGTGAAAGTTAGATCACTTCTAAACTAAGTCGTTGTTTTCAAGTCAACCTATGTCGTTTCTCTTTTTTATTTCAGCGCTTTTTTTAATCCCACCTCCCTAAATGAATGTCAATTTTCAAGAACTTTTCATCCCAAAATGAATGTCCTCGTTGGAAAAAACTTTGTCCATGTTTTTTTACCAAAATTTTTTCACTGGTCAAACTATATGTTTGGAAATTGGATAACAAGAATATTTATGCATCTTTGTCATTTAATCGTATAAAAATTAAACATTTTCAGATTATCCCCTAAATGAAAATTGGCATACATTTAGGGACGGAGGGAGTATATATATAATAAACAACGTTGAGTGATACTCATACTTGAAAAACAATCATAAGAGATAACGAAAATAATTGAAAATTACATAGTAGAAGGGTTCAATTGAGACCCAAAATAACAAATTTAAAAATAAGAAAATGGAAAATTCAAGTTGTTGTCGTTCAATAAACTAGGTCACAAATGATTGAGTAATCAGTACATACAACAAGAGGGCGGTGGATTTAAGTAACCCATCACAAATCGTGAAACCCTAAAACCCCAATAATCACTGCCATTCAATAATTCGCCTCAGATCGATAATCACATACATATATAGAGAGAGATACAGCACACGCATACTTGCCTCTAAGAGAATGACGAGCGAAGAGTAGCAGATTGAACGGTGGCTGGGTTCGATCTTGGAGAAGAATTCGGAGGTAATTTCGTGAAATGGGCGTTGCTCGCCATCTTTGAGCAGTGAGTATAGGATATGTCTTGCTGCCTTTTCCATCATTCTCTCTCTCCTCTCTCTCTCTCTCTCTCTCTTTCTCTCTCTCTCTCTCTCTTCTTCAAATTGGGGCACACTCGAACTGTATACAGTTTGCTCAGTCGTTCTGCTGGAGTATAATTTATACTCCCTCGGTC
Organism: Adenophora triphylla var. japonica; assembly: GCA_022495995.1. NCBI lineage: Eukaryota > Viridiplantae > Streptophyta > Magnoliopsida > Asterales > Campanulaceae > Adenophora > Adenophora triphylla. The sequence goes on along the minus strand of JAFEMH010001974.1, from coordinate 274,906 downwards.
GAATTTTTTTTCAAATAATTCTTTTTTACTTTTTTATTTATCAAAATGACTCACTGTTCAAACTATTGCCCAGATTATCCTTTTTTTTTGAAAATCGCTACGTGTAGCGAGTTTGACTTAGATCTAGTAAAAACTCGCTACACTTTTTTTTTGAAAATCGCTACGTGTAGCGAGTTTGACTTAGGTCTAGTAAAAACTCGCTACACCGTGTAGCGAGTTTAGAATAATTAAGTTTGACCGCTGAGATATTAATTAGGGCATTTAATTAATTAAAACTCGCTACACCGTGTAGCGATTTTTCAGTCAAACTCGCTACACCGTGTAGCGAGTTTTAATTAAACTCTTTCCCTTCTCAGTTCACGCCTTCAACCAAACAAAATCAAAAAAAACTTACAACTCCTCCATATCCGCCGCAGGAAGGAAAGGAAGAAGAAGAACAAAGCCTTGATTTTGCCAAGTAAATTCAACATTTTTCCTAATTGTAAGTTTAAATTTCTATATTATGTTGAATTTTAGCTTTGAGTTTGTTATTTATTTACTTATAATTTATGATTTTTTTTATGACATTGTAAAAATTTTTTGATTTTTAATTCCGAATATGTGACTAATTTGTATTCAAATATGTGACTAATTTGTATTTAATTCCGAAATTTTTTGATTTTTTTTATGACATTGCAATTTAGGATTATTTTTTTTGGTTAATTCCGAATTTTTTTGATTTTTTTTATGACATTGCAATTTAGGATTTTTTTTTTGGTTGAAAATATTGTTATTCCCATTTTATTGTTTGATTTGTTGTTGAAATATTAACTTGTATTACAAAAATGAAAGTCATAATATTTGTATTGATTATGCCATACCCTACACATAATTTAAATTCAAAAAAAAATTAAATTCCAAATTTTATAAATTTCTTAAAGTCACTGTTAGTAAGAAGATAAATAAAAATTGAAAAAAATAATGAAGAAGTATATATATTTTTGATATGTTGTAAGTATAAATTAGGATTGAAATATTGGATTGTAAGAAGATAAAATTTTTACAAATTTGTACATTTGTAAAATTTGTAGCCCTCAGTCCCATTTTGAAATTGAAAAATAGGACTAAGATGTTGTTGTAAGTATAAATAATGGGAATTATTAGTGAGATAGAAAAATAGGACTAAGATGTTGTTGTAAGTATAAATAATAGGATAGGAATTATTAGTGAGATAGAAAAATAGAATAGGAATTAATATACATATAACAACATCCCAAATCTCATATACTTATACCCTAAACCCTAAATCAGATAGGTCTACCCCAAACCCTTAAAATATGATTTATTGTTCAAACTTTTTTTATAAAAAAAAAACTGCATCCTATTTTTCAAAATCGCATGAGGATTACTTTTGAAGTATTACTTAGTATATAGGCTGAAAACCAAGAACTTCCCCACAGGCACTTCTTGGAAGTGTGGGATAACTTTGGATTACAATGCCGCGTACTAATAATTACACTTTTGTATTCTCTTATTTATTTTCTTGCCTCGTAGAACAATGACCAACCTTGATATTGAAATAAATAGATGGAAGCTTTCATCGATCTCGGGCCTATCGATGCCTCTGTTCTGACCCGGCATGCGGAGCATAGGGCTAGGTATATTTGGGTCGGGTGGCAGGTTTCTAGTCCCCTCCATTTTCGTCATGGTGCCGCCTTGCCAGGCGAATTAGCTCCTGTTATATTGTTGAGACTGGCGGAGTGCGGTTTTACCGGAGTACACTATATAGGTAGGATACAGTATGATTTTCCATTGCTGGAGGCTTTGATCGAGAGATGGCGTCCAGAGACCCATACGTTCCATCTCCCGGTTGGTGAGATGACGATCACCTTAGAGGATATCGGCATGATATGCGGGTTGCCGATTGATGGGGATGCTGTTACTGATGCTGGGTTTCCAGCAAATATAGACTGGCGGGCTGAATGTCTGCAGTATTTAGGGGCTGTCCCTGGTGACGGAGATATAGATGGGAGCAGTCTTACTTAAGCTTAGGTGGATTACGTTACATTTCCCACACTTTAGAGACCTCGATGAGGATACTGCTCTAGAGATTGTGGATCAGTACGTACGGGCGTATATCTTGCTTGCCTTGGGTTCTACGATCATGCATGATCGTACGAACAACAAGGTTAAGCTATGTTATCTCCCTCTACTTAGGGATGTTTCTAGGGTCAGCCAGTACAGTTGGGGGAGTGCTGCCCTCGCTTTCCTATATCGAGAGTTGTGTAGTGCGACTCACCCTGAGACAAAACAGTGCGGAGGATATCTCAACATTCTACAGGTATGTTTATTTCATTTTAATGTTCATTAGGTTGTTGTTTTTTAGTTTTATTTCAAATTAGCGGCATTATTTATAGTATTTGATATACATTTATTTGATATAGATTTGGGCTTGGGAGCGGTTGAGTGTGAGGCCGCAGATCCGTTATCTATTCAGAGAGCAGAACTTCATGCTCATGCCCTCGGATGCAGGTATACATATATCATACGTTATTTTCGCTTTCCTTAATGTTTTTTTTTTAACTAAATCTTATAATTATTCTGTTTATGAAATTTCAGCTGGACCCAGGCATCACTGGATCTGAGAGAGGTTACTGCACATAGCCTGCGAGGCTATCCGGGATCATGCCGCTAAACGAGGCTCACGTGGACGGCAAATTTTTGAGGGGAGATATGCTCCGCCCTACTGCATTCAGGGTGAGGACATATGGTTGGCGAAGGTCCCTCTCATATGCTTTGAGAGGGTCGAGTGGCATATGCCTGATCGCGTTATGAGGCAGTTTGGGCTGAGGCAGTTTGTCCCACCACCGTGCGACACTGACCTGGAGTTGCACCGTTCTGATCGGCGGGGAAACAGGTTGGTGAGATGGAGTGACCGGCATCGCCCACTTATTGCACGATGGCACCAGCGGCACGAAAATTTGGTCACCGGGGAGTACGGCTTCCACGATATGACTTACACCGATCCATATATGGTTTGGTATCAGGACATAACGTGTAAGTTTGTGCAGCACCTCACTCAAATAGAGGGGGATGGTTACCAGTCGCCCACTGCCTTAGAGTTTATGGTAAGTTTTTACATTTTTCAAGTTTTTATTTCTAGTTTTTTTTTTTTTTATTTTTAACAAAACATCAATTATTTACTTATATATATTTTTGATATGAAAACAGGTGCAGACCCTTCAGCGCTTGCATGTCGACAATGAGGCGGAGGAGCATTCCAGACAAGCTTCAATGCGGGCGAGAATTACACACGGGTTCACGGGAGTGAGGGAGCTCCATCGCCTTCAGGCTACTGCACCTCCCAGCCGGTAGATCGCGTACCGGGGGTACAACCACCTCGACAACGTCGGGTTAGACGTCGTGAACAGGTAGAACCACCACCCGAAATGGACTTGCATGATGAGCCCGAGCCCGAGCCCCAGCAAGAGGCTCAAGCGCAGACCCAGACCGAGCTGTATTATGAATGGTCACGTCAGCGATCAGCCACAAATGGGGGAGTTGGAGCGGGGGTTTCGGGGGGACTGGGACTCCGGGTGCCGGAGGGAGTGGGAGTGGGGGTGGCTGGGGGGTGGGATTGGGAGTGCCCAGGCAGACCCTTCCCCTGGACCATCCACTATGGGCTTCGGGGCTTATACGAGTGGAAGTGGGTTGAGGACTCCTATATCACATGCAGGGCTCCGCCCCTTCTCCGATCCGGCTCAGATTACCCCTGCTCAACGGCAGGAAGAGATGCTTAGAAGAGGGTCTCGACTCCGGAATCCGCCTGATCTCTACACCCCGTCTTACTATGATAATAGGTAGAGAGTTCACTTTTTTATTATTATTATTACTTAATGAAACTTTGTTGTATTGGTTTAGTTTTTATTTGAATGTTTTTTATTTGTATTAAAACTTTGTACTATTAATTTAGTTTTTATTTTGATGTTTGCATTTTAGTGTTATTTAAATGTTTTATATTTGTTATATTTAATTTGATTGTTTACAACAGATTTTATGATTTGTAGTTTGAGCAGATTTTAATCTTTTTCTTTGGTTTTGGTTTTGGTTTTGGTTTTGGATTTTGGTGTGATTGTTTGCATCTGCCCAGCTGGGCGGTCGCCCTTACATTCATAAGCGTTCGCCCAAGTAAACAGAGAGATTTACAAAGGAACGTAATTTGTTTTGAAATGCATAGGCCCAGGTGTAGCGATTTCTTCACTAAACTCCCACACGGTGTAGCGAGTTTAGTGAAATCGCTACACGGTCTAGCGAATTCAAAATAACATTTACGTTCCTTCCATTTCCATAGTAAGTTTCTGCCAAAAGGGAGCGTCCGCTCCCAATGTGGGGGGAGCGTCCGCTCCCAAGCTGCCTATACTATACTGAAAAAAACTAACTGTTTTTTTCTTAACTGACTTTTGTAACGAATTTAATTAATTATAATTTTTAAATATTCATTAGAATAACTAAAGTTATTTTTAAAAATTGGAAAATTACATTAAACTCAAATATAAATTATATTCAACTTTTCTTGTTTAATGAAAACTACATAAAATAAAACTGCAATTGAAACTGAATCCAATTCAAATCAAACATAAATTACATGAAAAACATTCTACTACTCCCTAATGTTCGGGCATCTACGACGATTGTGCCCTTCTTGATGACATGATGAACACAGAGTCTTCCGCTTATCTGCTTGAAAGTCCATACAATTACGGAAGCGTCTTGATCTATGTCGTCCGGACTTCGCAGAACGTCGAAGTAGGGGATTAGGGAAGAAACTGGGCACCAAACCATCCACCCCCAACTAGTCCTCATGCTCGATTGGTTCGAATGTCCCCTTCCATGTCTTGTAGTATTCCCCAACAGTGTAATATTCAGAAACGAAATCTCGACCATCAAGATTTTGTGCAGAACAACAAGCAAGAAGATGGGAACAAGGCATGCGATAGGCAACCCATTTACCACGTGTGCAGGTACGCTCATTAAGTCGGACAATCTGTATATTTCCTCCGTGATCACCCTGACGTGCGGTTGTCACTTGATACACCCCCATTTCGTGATTGTTGAACCTCCTGACGTGATGTGTTGCCGCTTTTGTGGTGTTCTTCAAGTAGTGATAATTGACTTTCTGGCTGAATTGGTGTCGGGGATTGATGTTAGGGTTATCAGGATTACCTCCTAAGGCATTGATTGAAAATCCATGCCTTACTTGAAAGTACTCCACACAACGGTAGAAGGCAGTTTCAACAATTGCTGTGATTGGCATCCCACGAGCTCCCTTCATCACACCATTGAAAACCTCAGACATGTTGGTAGTCATGATGCCATACCTGTAACCACCATCGTGTGCCAATGTCCATTTTCTGGCATCCAAATGCTGAAACCATGCAATTGCCTCGGGGTTAATTCCACGGATACTCTCTAAGATAGATTTCAATTTTCTATCTTGAGTTGCTCTACCCGCTCTCCAAAACAGATACTTCAACCCTTCCCCTCTATGCTTTTCCAAGAAATTTGCTCGCATATGTCTCAAGCAATATCGATGATGCATGTTTGGCCACCACGTATCTTCAGCTACAGTCTTCAGAATGCCCCAATGACGGTCAGATATCAAGCATATTTCACGACTCTTGATAATATGCTTGCAAACCAGGCATAAGAACCAACGCCAGTTCGGTCAGTCCTCCTTTTCAACAGCGGCAAATGCAAGCGGAAGTATACTGTCCTGGGCGTCAACACCCATGGCAATCAGTATTACCCCTTTACCCCTTTATATCTACCATTCATAAATGTTCCATCCCCAGAAATGACTGGCCGACAATGAGAGAAAGCTTCAATGCAAGGTCCAAATGCCCAGAATACCTGTCGAAACATGGAGGCCTCACCGACAGGAGGAGGAGGTGTAGAGTACTCAACAATTGTCCTCGGGTTGTATTTTTGAATGGCTACTAGGACGCGGGGTAACCTCTTATAAGATTCTTCCCAATCTCCAAAAACCTCTGCAATGCCCTTTCTGCTTTCCACACCATGCCTTCTTGTAAGTAATTACCTTGTTGAACCTACTAGAGATGTGTGCAATAATGACTCCAACCTTGACATCTGAATCAGCCTTAATAACACCAACGACTTCCCGCCCGATAAACTTGGCATCCAGATTGGGGTGATCTTGACTTGCTCCAGAATATAAGCAGCAGTGAGGAGCCTTATAATTGGTCACTTCCCAATATCCAAACTTCTTCCTACTCACACGAACATAAAAATTGCATGGATAATTTTTCAATAGACACTCAATTACCCATGTGTTCGGTGTGCTCTTTCTTACCCTGAACCTGCGATTGTTGTGAATATGGAACCTTTTTATATCAAATTGTGCCTCGTTCTTGCCAGGAAAGCCTATCCCTTTAGCAATCGCCTGTTTTTTCGGGTCCCAAACTGGAAAACTATGTGCATGGTCGTAATCAATCAAGCCTTGTTCTTGTCGAGCAGATGTACCAATATCACTGTAAAAGGGATAATTCCCTCTCTTATATCTTCGATTTTCCGGCACTTCATAGTGAACAAGAGCTGCTTCCACATCATCATCAATCGGCCCATCATCACCGGCTCCCAAATCGACATCAGAATCACTACCACCCTCCTCATATTCATCATCATCATCCTCTAGCATTGCATCTACATCAGTATGTACTTCCTCTTCTTCATAGTCAACATCATAATCATCATTAACATGATCATTATGCCGAAATGCCCAATCATCATCATTAACATGATAATTATGCCCAAATGTCCCATCATCATAATTTGGTGTTTGAGTTGATACAAGAGTTTGGGAACTTGGACCAACCCCATCATCACGGTTACCTGTTGGAGAAAACCTGAAAGTACTCTCTGTGTGATGTGTTTCAAACTCTGGATTGGGTCGATTTTCAATTAATTTTACAACCACATACAGCTGCAAATTTCCAATCCCCCCAAATTTAGCAAACTGATCGAACATTACATCCATACACGCATCATCTTCAATACAGAAAGGAAAGTACTCACCAATCCCGCCATCAAAAGAATGAGGGCATCTGTAAATGACTTCAAAATCAAATTGAGACGGATCTAAGTTCGCCTTTTTATATAACTCATCAATCAAGTCATTGTATTTCCATCGGCAATTACCCCTTATTGCACATTTTTGCCCTTTTTTGAAATGAGGACCATCAAACGGTTGTTCATCATCACCTCCCCAATAACACATAAAAATGATTGGACCCCCGTTCATCTTTAACCCTACATTACGAAATCAAAGTGTTAAAACCTACATAACAAAACTCTAACATTTATATCTACAATATAATAAAATACAATTAAATGATTAAATTTTATATCTAAACACAAGTAAAAACAATGATTAAGATGATGTTAATTTACCTTGATTCTTGATCTTCAACAATTTTGATGAAATTAAATAATGTAAAAAAAATATTTTGAAGAAAGATTATTGAGAGAAAGATGATTGAGAGAAAGAGAGAAAGAGAGAAAGCTGAGAAAGAAAGAAAGAAAGAAAGAAAGTTGAGAGAAAGAGACAAGAAAGCTGAGAGAAAGTGGTAACACATGAATCATTTATTCACGAATTTTGAAAACTGACATTGGTAGCTGGAAAGTGCTTTTTCTGACCTAAACTCGCTACACGAAGTAGCGAGTTTGACTAAAGTACAATTAAAATCGCTACACTGTGTAGAGTTTTCAACCACAATGAAACTCGCTACACAGTGTAGCGAGTTAAAGCCACAGATTGACCCCCACTAAGTTTCAACATTTCTTATTTCTTTTTTTTTTTCATTCGCGAAGGTATTTTGAGCAATAAATATAGCATAATTTATGTATCATAATGAATATCTAAAAATTGTTACTTGAAGTACATATAATTGTGTAACAATAACAACTTTTAAATTTGAATTTGGACAATTAAATCAGCTTCAATTTCTTGCTCAAAATAGCTTCGTAGTAACATCAAAAAAAAAATTCGTTCGCGAAGGTATTTTGAGCAATAATTATAGGTTAATTTAGATATCATAATGAGTATCTAAAAATTGTTACTTGAAGTACATATAATGGTGTAACAATAACAACTTTTAAATTTTAATTTGGACAATTAAATCAGCTTCAAATTGTTGTTCAAAATAGCTTCGTACTAACAAAAAAAAAATTTACATGTGTTAAAAAATTAATGACATGTGGCTGATTTTTTTTTTAAATATTTTTTTTTTCATGTTTTAAAACAAATGATGACATGTTGCTGAATAAAGTTTTTCTTTCAAATTATTATTTTTTTGATGTGTTAAAAAAATATCTCATGAATAATTGCAACAAAACCAAACACAAACTGTACAAAATAATTTAAAAAAATCTAAAATAACATCACAAAAAACAAAAATATTGTCAAGTTAGTGGCCACATCCCGGACGCATAGGAAATATTACATTAAATTCAAAATATTCAGTGATCACATCCCGATCACATAGAAAAATATTACATAAATTCAGAACATATTAAATCCGACAGAAATTCAAATATTACATGTCCAATAACAGAAATTAACAATCCTTGGGAAACACCTTAGAAACATTGGAAGTAACAATGTTAAGTATTTTTTTTTTGAGCGTGAGGGGGCCCAAACAACAACCTAATAGATCAACAAAACAAAACATTTAGAACAAAATGTTAAGGAATATAACCTTAGGGAGTGTAATGTTAAGGAAAATATTTCATACCTGAGTAAGTATAAGAACAACACCAACACCTATGTCACTTTCGTCCTCACTATCCCTCATCACTTTGTCAGCAATGTAAGCATCAATGGTATCAGTAGGATCCTTCAAAACCAAATGCACAGAGCCATAATCACTTGGTGTGAACTCCTTCACAACCACAACAACCTAATAGAACAAAAATATAATGATCAATTATTTGTAAATTTCAACCTTAACTATAATTAATATAAAATAATATACCTGTTCCACCCTCTCATATTTTTGGCAATTCTCCTTGATCATTCTCAACGGATAATAAGTACCCTTTGCAGTGAGATAGTCCATTGCAGAAAGCCAAGCTTTGCCCTGGAAATCATCATCCTCCACCGGCTCTTCAAGCTTTTTACGTATGGCCTCTTGGGTCGACTGAGCGGGGGGTCCCTGAGAGACATGAGCTTTTCCGGCGCGATGCCGACGCATGGCGGCCTGTGCTTCATGCGGACCAGGTATGATATGAGGCGGTGGAGATTCTCTCTCGTTCGATTTGAGGCGGTGGAGATTCAAACTCTCGTAAAAGTTGAGAGAGATTAGATTGACGATTGGAGGTTTGACCGGATTACCGGGGAAGAGGTTGTCGTCCAAGATACCAAATGGGGTTTTGATGGATCCATTTTGATAGTTATAAATTTTGGATTGAGAAAGATGAATTAGATTTGAGAGAGATAGATGAGAAATGGACTAAGAAAGAAAGAAAGAAAGAAAAGGGAGAAATGGACTGAGAAAGGAAGAGAAGGGTTTGTTTTGTTGGGACTGACGGAGAGGGTTTTGTAGGGAATTTGAAATTACATAACTCGCTACACCGTGTAGCGAATTTGACTTTGGTCAAAACTCACTACACCGTGTAGCGAGTTTATGTTAATTAAATGCCCTAATTAATTTCCCACCGATCAAACTTAATTAACATAAACTCGCTACACGGTGTAGCGAGTTTTGACTAACCCTAGTCAAACTCGCTACACGGTGTAGCGAGTTTCAAATAAATGGTCATTGTGGACAATAGTTTGAACAGTGAGTTATTTAAGTAAATAAAAAAGTAAAACGGGATTATTTGAGAAAAAATTCCCCTCCGTCCCTGTCTACTTTTCTTTTGATCCTTCACACTTTAATAAATGGCAAATTTTTAACAGTATTTTGGATATTTATATTTTTATAATTTAAATATATTTACAAAAAAAATTATTCATTATATTCTTATAATAATGTTAACATATTTACAAAAAAAAAAACAATCATTAACTATTATTACCTATCTCACATTTAATTTTTATATTCTCTCTCTTTTAATTATTTATCCACTTACAATTTTTTATTCATTTAAAAAAAAATAAAAAAACGTAAAATTCAACCCAAAAACCCTTGAATTGGGACCGAGGGAGTATCATGTTTTTTATTTTCTAATTTGGTCCTTTAACTTATGACTTAGGCATCAATTAGTCCCCCAAATTTAGTGATCCCTAAACGGACGGTCCAGCCCGTTTTGGCGCGTGACAAAATGGGTCATGGATCAAACGGATAACGGGTTTGCGGTCTAACGGGCTTTGACCATTTCTTTACTTAAAAAAACATAAAAACAAAAACTTCGTTTTTAAGGATGTTTCACTTTTATCATTAAACTAGCAGTACACTCGTGCGATGCACGAAAATAGCATAGTTTACCTTAAACCAAAATTAGTACAACAATATATATAATCAAATATCAATTAAAATTAAAAAAATAAAATATGAAATAGTTATATTTAACGTAAACGTAGGAAAGTGAATAACAAAGAAAACAACAGCAAATATGATTATGTAAAGAATTTTTCTAACCAAAATTAGTACAACAATACATCTAATTAAATACTGGTTAAAGTTAAATAATGTAATATGAGATAGTGATATTTAAAGTAAATAGAGGAGAAATAACACGGAGAACAATAAAGAATACGATTATGTAAACAATTTTTCTTAACCAAATAACATCTTGAATTGAAAATACTTAAAGACATTAAATACATATATATTAAATCAATCCGTATTAGTTTAGAAATAATAAACGGAAAAGGGGATTCAATTTTTTTAGATAACCCAAAACCCCAATTTTCCCATCCCCAGTAAACACCAATATTTTTATTTCCTAAATTAAAAGTTTTAATTTCTTTGTAACATATTCAAAATATTACAACTTTATCCCTATGTAAAAAAGTAAATTATGGCTAAATCTAATAATGAATTAAATAATTAAATAAATAAAGTTTTCTTTTAAATGATTGCAACTCTATATATGAAGAGATGCTAATAAAAAGAAGGTGAAAATATTAAATTGTTAACTTCACATCTCTCCCCCTCTCATAGACCACCCCCATCCACTTATCACAAATTCATCTATCTCCCTAAAATTTGCAAATGCGTCTCTTATCTCACATATATTACTGAAAAATTATATCCAGTTTTTGTTAATAATTTTTTTATCAAACGACAAATTAACTGCATTCACAATAATATTATAGACGATACCATACAAACGTCGAAAGCTCAACTCAAACATCAATAGTAATTCTATCTTTTAACTTACAACAAAGATTATTACAATCAATTAAAGGAAAAAACATCACCTAATAGATTTTATCTTCTTAATATATGTACAGAGTAATCTCATTTCACCCCTAAATTATTTCATATCTCTTCCCCACTTAATCGACTATACATACATAATTATCTTAATCATTTGAAAAAAAAATATATTATGTATAAATCTAATAGTGACTTAAATAAATAAATAAGTAAATATCTTTTTATTTCGAATAATTGAAATTCTATATATATAGAGATATTTGATTTCAACTCTATATATATATGTCACAATTCAGAAAAATCTCATTCCATCAATGTAACAACCAAATAATTAATTTCGTAAACAAAGATTATTACAATCAATTAAAGGAAAAAAAGCATCACCTAATAGACTTTATCTTCTTAATATATGCACAGAGTAATCTAATTTCACCCCTAAAATATTTCATATATATTCCCCCACTTAATCAATTATACATACGTAATTATCTTAATCATTTGAAAAGAGAAATATATTAAGTATAAATCTAATAGCGACTTAAATAAATAAATAAATAAATATTTTTTTATTTCGAATGATTGAAACTCTATATATGTAGAGATATTTAATTTCAACTCTATATATGTATGTCATAAATAAATAAATATCATTTATTAGTATACGAACAATAGTAATAATAAATAAATATCATATTTGTTTACAATTAACTCATCATGAACATAACTATAATATTCATTTTCAATTTAACTTGTTTAATTTTAAGAAGAAAAATCAAAATCAAAAAATAACTAACAATGTGTTTGTTAAATACGGGCTGAGTGGGTGTTACCACAGGGTGCTATATTTAGCGATTAGTGGGTGTTACGATTTGTAATGATTTGTAATTTAATAATTCTTTCCATATTATTTTATATTCTAATGTCTAATATTATTTGCAAGATATATGTGTTTTTTGGTCTATATTTCAGGTTAATATATGGTTGGATTAAATGCTAAAATCAAGGAAGAAGTTGTTGGAAGAGTTACACGTAAATAGGAGATTTACGTGTAACTAATGCTTGGTCCATTTTAATTGAAGAAGGAATAAAAACGTGGGAAGACCAAGTCATGGAGTTGTTGCTGATTAATTGAAGAGTACAATACCAAGAAAGCAAGAGAGTACAAGGTGATAAAGCATGGACTTGGGGCTTCAAGAATTCGGTTGCTTTACTTTCTAGGAAAGTTGGCGAATGATGAGGAATTCAAGCCAAGAAATCTCTCCAATCCTCACACATGATCCTCGAAGGTCCAAGGCTGTTATTTTGGAGTAGCCTCCAAGGCATTGGAAGGCTATAAATAGGCTAGGTGTGTTTCATTTTGAGGTATGCCAAATATCAAACACACACACCATACACAAGAGAGACAAAGTTCTTTGGTTCGCATATCCTTCCTCCCTTGTGATTCTAGCTTAAACACCGAGTGTTTAAGAGAGTGTTGGCTAAGGATAGGATTCGTTCTTTGTCTCATTCAGTTCCATAGAGCATTATCATTGTATTAGCGATAGGGAACTTTCGGCTTTGTAATTTTTCTATATTGATTATAAAGTCTTCGCCATCTAGGCACACTCAAGTTATATATTTATATAACTTGAGAAAATTATATCTTGTGTTATTTATTTCCGCCTGCACAAAGTTTTTATAAACTATTTATTTTGGTGTGTGTGTGCTGTCCGTCAGTGTGTTAACCAAGGTGTTGGGTAACATCTACGTAACATCTCTTTCCAGTGAAGCCGTTGACAATTTCAATTGGTATCGAGCAGTCACTTGACGATACTAAGTGCTTGGTCTAGGTGTCATGGCTTATGATCCGGCTAATCCTAATAATAAGCGTCTTCCCGTGTTAGATGGCTCGAATTATTGTTATTGGAAGATCGATCTCACGCTGGCATATCAAATCAATTGATCTTCGAGCATGGCGATCTATAACAAATGGTTACTCCTTACCAATGTTACCCGCCGATGAAGATGGTGACGTAAGTCAAACTGAATCGAATGGAACATGGAAGAGATCAACCAAGCTAGTTTCAATGAAAAGGCACTTAATGCCATTTTTGAGTGGGTTGATATGCATATTTTCAAACTTATTCAAAACAGTTCCACCGCAAAAGAAGCATGGGATATTTTACAACGTTTTTGTGAAGGTGATGGCAAAGTGTGCGTGAAACTAAGCTTAGGGGTCTTACTAGTGCAGATTTGAAAGATTAAGGATGGGTGAAAATGAAACTATTCCTTCTTATTTTGAAAAATTATTTGATATTGCTAATGAGTGTAAATTGTTGGGTGAGCCCTTTACCAACAAACAACTTGTCTCAAAAGCAATTAGAACCCTTCCCGAGCGTTTTTAATATGAAAGTTTCATCTATTGAAGAGGCTCACAATCTTGCAACTATGGATATCAATTCTTTAATGAGTATTTTGAAAAACTTTGAGTTAAATCTCTTAGATCAAAGTGAAGCATCTAAAGGGAAAAATGTTGTTTTGAAAACTCGAAGCCTCGAAGTTCTTTGGAAGAAAACGAAGATGAGGTTTTTGAAGAAATTGATGAGAATGCTAGTGTTGCTTTACTTGCTAAAAAATACAATTCTATGGTTAGAAAGTATAACAAATGAAAAAATGCAGGTGAAAGCAAAGGAGAAGCAAACCAAGGTCTATGATTCGATGCCAAAAAGGACTTTCCCATCTAACCCAAAGTCGAACCCAAGAAGAGCATCATCGATCGCTTAAGGTCTGATCCAAAGCACATTGAATCCATTCAATGTCATGCTTGCTCGGGTTGGGGTCACTATTCCAATGAGTGTGCAAATACTCTAAGGAAGAGAGGAAAGAACCTATGGGTTTCTCTCAAGTGATGATGAGGATGAAGGACCATCTCAGGAGGTAGAATCCGATCAAACAACCATGTTTGTCACGTAAGTAACACGGAAAAGGACAGTGTTACCCAAGGTGTTATCCAGTCGAGATAACATCCGTGATCACACCCGATGTATGATGAATTATGTGATAATAATGTCTGTTTGTTTTGTTAGCTCTTCTAACCCCGATACAGAAGTACACAAGAGGATGAGCAGAGCAAAGATGACCTCATTTCCGGATTAAAAGACCTTTACGAGGCATTGCTCGTGGAATGGAAGAAAGAGAACAATTTGGTTAAGTCCTTAACCAAGAAGAAATGAAGGACTTCAGGCCTATGTGACTCATATGGAGGTTCAAGCAACAAAGAGAGAAATCGAGCTTGAAAGAGTCAAGGGCAATTTGACTCTAGCCGAAACCACCTTGAAGAAGCTCAACACTGGATCTACCAAATTGATGAGATCTTGAACTTGAGTACACCTCTCGCAGGTGTATTGGTTTTCAAGAATCTTTGAATAGTATTCTTTCTACTTTGTCTATGAATGATAATAAGAATTGTTTTGTTAAGGAGCGGTTTTTTGACAAAGATTCTTCTTCAAAAGAACCATGTGACAAAGGGAAGGTGTGTCAATATCAGCACACCTGGACATTTTAAAAATAAATGCCATATTGTTTCAAAAACTGGCCCTCCCTTGGTGTTACCTGAGGTGTTGCCCAAAGACATGTGATAACACACCCAAATGTAATGGTAAAAATTCAAAAAGGTGTGGAAACCAAAAGCTAATCTCGAAATGTGATGTTGTGTACACCGCTTTAAAAACAAATATTGAAGGTTCTTGGTACTTTGATAGTGGGTGTTCACGCCATATGACAGAACAAAATTGTTTTTAAAAGATTATGAAACAATTCATGGGGGTAGTGTAACATATGGTGGTGGGAGCAAGAGTAATATCATTGGGAGAGGGACACTAAATGTGTCCGGATTTCCAACCTTAAAGAATGTCTTACATGTTGATGGACTTGTAACTAATTTAATTAGTATTAGTCAACTTTGTGATGACAATTTAGAGGTGAAATTCAATAAAGATACTTGTGAAGTTTATGACAAGACTAACAATTGTGTGATGACAGTGTACAAGATCTAGTGATAATTGTTATCTTGTTGAAGACAAGCAAGTATGCCATTCGGCAAAACTTGATAACACTACATTGTGGCATCAAAAGTTGGGACATGTTCACTTTCGTAACATAGAAAAGATTGTTAATCTAGATGCCAGTCCAAGGCATTCCTAGTCTTGATCTTAAACAAAAAATTGTTTGTGAGGATTGTCTCAAAGGGAAACAAACTCGTGTTACCCATGGTGCCGCCCAACACAATGAGCAACACACTCGGTACTACACATTGTTTTCAACTCTTGCATATGGATCTAATGGGTCCACTTGAGATAGAAAGTTTTCGGGGCAAGAAATATACTTATGTCATTGTTGATGATTTTTCACGATTTACATGGGTTTATTTTTTAAGGGAAAAATCTCGAGACTTTTGAAAAGTTCAAAATCTTGCACTCTAAGATCAAAAACATGTTTTGTGCTTCAATTTTTCGAATTAGGTCCGATCATGGGAGGGAATTTGAGAATGTTTCTTTTTCAAATTTTTGTGAAAGAAAAGGTATTCACCATGAATTTTCAGCCCCAAAAACACCTCAACAAAATGGGATAGCCGAAAGGAAGAATAGGACTTTACTTGAAATGACTCGTGTGATGTTATTTTCAAAAGAATTTCGAAAAGATTTTGGGCAGAGGCACTAAATACGGCTTGTCACACAGCCAATAGAGTTTTTCTAAGACCCGGCACAACCATGACTCCATATGAAATTTTGAATGGTAGAAAACCAAAAGTTCATTATTTTCATGTCTTTGGTTGTGTGTGTTACATTCTCAATGATCGGGACTACTTAGCAAAATTGGACTCTAAGAGTGATAAGGCCATTTTTCTTGGTTATGCTTCAAATAGTCGTGCATATAGTGGTATTTAATCTAAGGCTAAAAACCATCCAAGAATCCATGAATATTGTTTTTGATGATCACTCAAGTATTGCAGAGAAAATGTTCAAGAGACACCCTTGGAGCCGTTGGAAGAAGTCACCGTAAGGTGTTACCACAGTGTGTTACCACGAGTGCTAACACCGATAGTAACACGTAAACCGAGCAGGTGTTACCATTGATGAGATAACACCTCGTATAGCATCTCGATTCCACCCAAAGAAATGAAGATCAAGAAGGAGTTGAAACAGGGGTTCACGAGAATGTGAGAAGAGATCCTCCACCTAGAATCGCAGGAATCATCCTACAACCCAAGTAATCGGGGAGGTGAATGAGGGTGTACAAACAAGACGTATGAATTCCATTAGTGACCGTGGACATGGTAAGGTATGTGTGCATGTCCACCACATACTCAAAGGTAACATACTCTTGTTTTACTTCATCTCGTAGAACCTAAAAATGTGATTGAAGCTTTAAAAGATAATTTTTGGATTCAAGCAATGCAAGATGAACTTGATCAATTTGCTCGTAACAATGTTTGGTCTTTAGTACCCCGTCCCTCAAACACTAATGTTATTGGGACAAAATGGATTTTCAAAAATAAGACTGATGAGTATGGAAACATTGTTAGAACAAGGCTCGCCTTGTGGCTCAAGGCTATACACAAGTGGAAGGTATTGACTATGACGAGACCTTTGCACCTGTGGCTAGAATTGAGTCAATAAGACTTTTATTGGCCATTGCTTGTTTTCTTAAAATCACATTGTTTCAAATGGACGTCAAAGCAGCCTTTTTAAATGGATACTTAGATGAGGAAGATTTTGTTGAACAACCAAAAGGCTTTGAAGATCCATTTCAACCAGACCATGTGTATAGACTTGATAAAGCTCTTTATGGGTCAAGCAAGCTCCACGTGCATGGTATGGTAGGTTAACTAGTTTTTTACTAGAATATGGTTTTACTAGAGGAGAAGCAGATAGGACTTTATTCATTCTTAAACATGGAAAAGAACTTGTCGTGGTTCAAATCTATGTTGATGACATAGTATATGGCTCTACATCAAAAACTTGTTTAAATGATTTTGTAGAGGCTATGACATCAACATTTGAAATGAGCATGATGGGGGAACTTAACTTCTTTCTAGGCATGCAAAGTTAAGCAATCAAGTGAAGGGATTTTCATCTCCCAAAGCAAATATGCAAGGAACCCGGTGAAGAAGTTTGGGTTGGAAGGTTCGAAGAGCTCAAAAATTCCTATGGGCACTTCTCTCAAGATTGGAAAAGATCAAGTGGGAGAAGATGTTGATCCAACCCTATATCGTTCCATGATTGGTAGTCTCCTTTACCTTACTTCTAGTCGTCCTGATTTGATGTACAAAGGTGTGTGTATGTGCTAGATATCAATCCAATCCTAAAGTGTCTCACCTAAATTCGTGGAAAAGATCATTAAATATGTATCCGGAACTAGTGATTTAGGGATTTGGTATAGTAAAGATACTAATACTAATTTAGTAGGCTTTAGTGACTCGGATTGGGCAGGGGATATGGATGATAGGAAAAGTACAAGTGGGGGATGTTTTTACTTGGGAAATAATTTAGTATCATGGTATAGTAGAAAACAAAATTGTGTTTCATTATCCACAAACCAATCGAATATGTAGAATGGGTAGTTGTTGCTTCACAACTAATTTGGTTAAAACACATGCTTGATGATTATGGTCTTGATAGCAATATTTTGACCTTATACCGTGATAATTTGAGTGCTATTAATATTTCCAAAAATCCTCGTACAACACTCCCGTACTAAACATATTGACATCCGTCATCATTTTTTAAGAGATATGGTAGATAAAAAGATAATAAATATAGAGCATATTGATACAAAGTGTCAACTTGCTGATATTTTCACAAAACCCTTAGACCATGATAGATTCTCTAGTCTAAAGAGATCTCTTGGTCTTTGCATTCTCTAAAAATTGTCCTCTCAGTAAGGTGTTACCACGGGTGCCGATAACACCCGGGGTAACACATGTATACTAGTGCATATTTTTTGCTAGTTTGGTTTTATTCTCTCGTCGTAAGGGTTCCCATAGTTCTCGTGAGCTATGAGAGTTCTCACTACGCACATGCCGACCTTTTGTTGTGGTAGGATAGCACCCCGAATAACACACTTGATAAAACTCCCTTCATATGCTTAAAGTGACAAAGTCACTAATTTTTTTGATAAATAAAAGGCAAAGGCATTTTATCCATACTATTCTCTCGAGCTCTGGGCACGGTGTTCGCCGCAACGATGTACTCTTGCCAATGAGAATGTATGAAGTGATTTATGCTAAGTATTAGGGACATGGAGTTCGCTACTACAAAGGTACCCTACTTGAAAGGCATAGATCACTGGGTCTTTACACTTGAAATAAAACTCGAAGCACCTGAGCTCATTACTACGATGCTTTCTTGTTTAAAGAAGTGTATTGATACGTGAGTAACAAGCAATGTACTTAAAAATATATATATAGGCCTATAATGCCTAAAGTGCATGAAAAATGCTCACTTGTTATGCCCGAAATGCTTGAAAATGGCTAAGCTTATTATGCCTCAAGTATTTGAAACTGAATATATTTATCAAGGGATTTTTATCTTATGTGTTATCCTAGATGTTACCATCATTGCCATTAACATATTTGTATGTGCTATATTATGTTTTTTATTTCTTTATTTTCGGTTTGTTATTTAAGTTTTTAAACTTTGAAAGTCTTTTTATTGTTTAAGAGTTTTAAAAGTTTGAAAAAGTCTTTAACAAACCTAGTTTATCTTTAGTAAACTACTCAAATAACTAAGTCCTAAAATTTAGGGATTTGATTTTCAAAAACCATATGGACTTAGTATATTTGGTATGTTTATTTTTATTTTCGTTTTATATATTTAAAAAATTAAAAAATCTGAAAATTAAAAATTAAAAATTAAAAAAATTAACAAAAAAAAAAAAATAAAATAAAAAAAAAATATATATATATATTTTCAAAATAATGGCCGGATGTTAATATTTTTTGTGAGGAGTTTTGTAGTTGATCTATTCTTTGTGGCCTAGAAAATAGGGGGGAGTAAATAATGTTCTTAATTTTTATGTGGCTAGAAATTAGGGAGGTTAGGTAAATATTTAAAGTAAATATTTTTAGTGGCTAAAAATAGGGGGAGTTATTTAAATAGGAGATAATTAATGGTAGAAGGATAAGTCTTGTCAAATTAAAATCCTAATTTGTTTCCTATTTTTTCTCCTCTCTCTCTCTAACCGCCCTAATCTCTCTCTCTCTCTACACGGTAAATACCCCTCCTCCGTCACCGTCTCTCTTCTCAAACCTTCCAAAATCAAAACCTTCAAAATTCCAAATCCTTCCTAAACCCTAACCATGGCAACCCCTTCCAAAAAGCAATCCGCCCTTCGAGGTCTCTCCCAAGGCGTTGGCTCAAGTGGTCCAAGCCAAATGGACACTTCGACCACCCCTCTCAATGTGTCTCCGCAATGACAATGTCGGTGGATGATCCTCCATTGGTGACAACAATGGCGCAACCCTCGCCCATTGTGACCTTACCACCTCTTCCACCCGTTCCATCAACCAAAAAGCCAAAAAGAAAGGCCATTGCTCACAAACCCGGCACAACCCGTCAAAAAGAGGAGCTCAAGTAGGCTCACTGCAATGAGGACCAAAGGGACTTCAAAATCCAACACATCCTCCGATCCCCGTTGAAGTTTCGAGGAATCTTCACTGTCTCTCCTCGGCCATGTTTCGGATGAAGACTTCCATGCCGATGCCGAAAAGAGCCATTCTGTTGAGACATTTGAAGATTGGGAGATTGAGGAAGAAGAGCCCTTGTATGAAGTTAAGAAAAGAAACATTAAAGGCAAAAGCAAGTGGATCATTGCCAAAGATGTTACCCGTAAAGCCGCAACACCCAAGGTAACATCCTCTCGTTTCTAAAGCTTCAAAGTCTTCAATTAGTGAGTTTGCTTATTCTCGAGTCCTCCGATTTCCTTGAGAAAGAGTTTGATGATGTGAATATCGCTTTTCCAAAACCTTACTTCTCATTGGAGTTTTATCGAAAAGAAAATATGGAGTTTTGGTTAAGGCATAGTGACACGAAAATTCTCAAGGAAAAGCACATTGACGAGGTTGATTTCAAAAGCATGGTGTTTTTCGCTCTTGGAGGATAGAAATTTTTTGAAAGCTAACTTGCATCCTTCGAAATTTGTTGAAGCTTATTGTCAAAAATTTCTATGCCAATCTTCATGCCAACCTAGATAATGAGAAGTCCGATCAATTTGGAAAAGTGTTTTTAAGGAACAAAATTTTTTCTATTACTCCTTCTTTGATCAACAAGACTTTAGGACTCCCAAATTTGGATGATGATGGTCCTATTGTTCATAAGGACGAAATTGCTAGGTTTATCTCTCATGATGTCGTGCATGAATGGCCCTCCAACCCTAATCCCAAAACCAAAGTTCATTTTCTTGCTTCCCGTCTCACTTCACTCTTTGCCGTGCTTCACAAGCTTTGCATATTTAATTGGGTTCCTACTTCTAATGAGCAATATGTGACATTGCAACAAGCCGAAATCTTGTATAAGTTAGGAAAGAATCGAAGAGTGAACTTGGGTAGATTGATCTTCAAACATTCGGCTTCGTGGGTAGAAGAAAAGACATTACTATGTTTCCTTACCCTTCTTTAATCTTCCAAATTTTGAAATCTCAAAAATTGCCCATCAAGAGCTCTGATGAGTATACACCCGCCTTGATCTCTATGCTATAGATTCCCACTGACTAAGAAGAATACCAAGAGTGTGAGATACACAGTGATCTTCCTTGGTCAAAGATAAATGAATTTGGGTCAAGTGATGCGGTTTCGCTAAGGGTGTTACTCAATCATATCCCAAATGTTACTCCGAAATCTCCAAGTTTTTCAGTGTACAGACAGCAGCCTCATGTATTCTCTTGCTAATGTATACAATTTGTTTGGGAATGCTTCACCAACAATACCAAAGACCACAGCTTTGGCGTTTCTCCACAAACAAACCGCTACAATTTCCGAGATTGTGCAAGGTTGACTAAGCTCAAGGACATTACGATGAATTCATCCAGCAGGTTTCTTCCCAAACCGGGGAGTTGATAGTGCCGATGGAGCCGGTCCAAGTGGTGGTGGTGCTGAGATGCCAGCTGTGCCGCCGCAGATGTTACCGATGGTGCCGACTTAGATGCCGGAGATGAAGAAGGGGATGAACAGGAGGAAGAAGAAGAAGCCGATGATGAACGAGAAGAGTGAGTACAATACATCGCCCGAAGGTTTATGTTGCCGCTCTTATGGTGATGATATTTTTTGGTGGTTGAAAAACAATTTACTTTTATGTTTTTATTTGGAACATGTTTTAAATACTTTGGTGGTTTGTTTTATTTGCTTATGATGCTTAAACTTTTAGGGTTGTTTTGAACATGGAATAGCTTAGTAACTTTGATTTATCTTTGGTACTTTAGGTTGCTAGTTAGTTGGAAAACTTATTTTGGAAAATATGTTTTGATAACTAGTATTTTTGTGATAAATCATCAGTAGTTGTTAATGCCTTGATTATGGGGAGTTGATAACTATGAAGTTGCTCACGGATAGCTAACAATATCTTGCAGTGGATCAAGACTTTAGAGTTTGGAAAGAAATTATAAATTATGGGGGAGATTGTTAATGCAGACCGTGGGTGTTACCACAGTGTTATCATCGGCAAATGGGTGTTACCCGGACTGTAATGATTTGTAATTTAATAATTCTTTCCATATTATTTTATATTCTAATGTCTAATATTATTTGCAAGATATATGTGTTTTTTGGTCTATATTTCAGGTTAATATATGGTTGGATTAAATGCTAAAATCAAGGAAGAAGTTGTTGGAAGAGTTACACGTAAATAGGAGATTTACGTGTAACTAATGCTTGGTCCATTTTAATTGAAGAAGGAATAAAAACGTGGGAAGACCAAGTCATGGAGTTGTTGCTGATTAATTGAAGAGTACAATACCAAGAAAGCAAGAGAGTACAAGGTGATAAAGCATGGACTTGGGCTTCAAGAATTCGGTTGCTACTTTCTAGGAAAGTTGGCGAATGATGAGGAATTCAAGCCAAGAAATCTCTCCAATCCTCACACATGATCTGAAGGTCCAAGGCTGTTATTTTGGAGTAGCCTCCAAGGCATTGGAAGGCTATAAATAGGCTAGGTGTGTTTCATTTGAGGTATGCCAAATATCAAACACACACACCATAGCACAAGAGAGACAAAGTTCTTTGGTTCGCATATCCTTCCTCCCTTGTGATTCTAGCTTAAACACTGAGTGTTTAAGAGAGTGTTGGCTAAGGATAGGATTCGTTCTTTGTCTCATTCAGTTCCATAGAGCATTATCATTGTATTAGCAATAGGGAACTTTCGGCTTTGTAATTTTTCTATATTGATTATAAAGTCTTCGCCATCTAGGCACACTCAAGTTATATATTTATATAACTTGAGAAAATTATATCTTGTGTTATTTATTTCCGCTGCACAAAGTTTTTATAAACTATTTATTTTGGTGTGTGTGTGCTGTCCGTCAGTGTGTTAACCAAGGTGTTGGGTAACATCTACGGTAACATCTCTTTCCAGTGAAGCCATTGACAATTTCAGTGTTAAATAAATTTTTTTTCCCCAAACACTACACTCCCTCATCAAACTCAACCCACTTCCTCCTCTCCCTCTTTCAAACTATCTATTTATACTATATTTATTTTTTTGAATATTGACATGCACTTCAAATAATAAGATTTATTTATTTTTTTGTGTCCAAATTAAATGAAAGTAGTCTCTATTTTTTGAGGAATTTTTTTTATGATTTTTGGTGAAAAAAAAATTAAAAAAAATAGTATAAAATATTTGATTTATATTCAAAAAAGAGGATTTTTTTTAAATAAATATTATATTTGTTTACATTAACTCATCATGAACAAAATTATAATATTCTTTTTCAATATAACTTATTTAATTTTGAGAAGAAAAATCAAAATCAAAAAATAACTAACAATGCGTTAAATGATTTTTTTTCCCAAACACTACACTCCCTCATCAAACCCAACCCACTTCTTCATCTCTCTCTTTCAAACTACCTATTTATACTACATTTATTTTTTAGAATATTGACATGTACTTCAAAGAATATGATTTTTTTTTTGTCCGTTTCAAATGAAAGTATACTCTATTTTTTGAGGAAAATTTTTAATGATTTTGGGTGGAATTTTTTTTTAAAAAAATTTATTATAAAATATTTGATTTATTCAAAAAGGGGGATTTTTTTCTGTGTTCGAATCAAATGAAATTAGTCTCTATTTGTATAGAAAAAAATTATGAATTTTGGTGAAAAAAAGTTAAATAAAAAATTAATTTATTATAAAATATTTGAGGTTAAAGAATTCGGATGAACAAAAAAAATTCGGAAATTGAGCCAACTATAACCACTTGATGGTGAAAACTAATATCTACATTTATGCCACGAATGTAAATGACTAAAATATTCTTGACAAATTTCAAAATTTAACCACTTGATGGTGACATTTTTTTAGCGGCAAATTTCTATTTTGGCCACTTTCTTGTTTTTAATACAGGATAGATTTTATTTTTTCAAAAATATCACTTTAGTTGAAAAATATATTATTTTAATCCTCAAATCGCGGATAGAGGCAAATATTAGTCACTATAATAGTACATTCTCCGCTTCATCCAAAAATATATTTTTAATCGACACTAGTTAATTTCGACCCAAACATTTATTCAAATTTAATTATATTGAAGTTTAATGATAATGGTTAGATTTGCATTAATATTTGAGTCAGAGTTAACTAAAGTTGACCAAAATGCATTTTCGGATGAGTGCGTCTGCTGAGAAACGCGTTTCTCCATAACTATGGAGAAACGTGTTTTTCATAGCCAGAAGATTTACATTTGATAACCAGAAAAAAAAACCCAAGGCCAAGACCAAAAGCTTCTGGATATCCGTGTTTTGCATTTGATAGCCGTAAGCTTTGCTTGATATCCGAAGCTTTGTATTTGATAGCCGAAGGATGTGAAATGTATATCCGTAAAAAACCCAAGGCCAAGACCAAAAGCTTCGGATATCCGGAAGCTTTGCGATTTGATAGCCGAAGCTTTGCGGTTGATATCCGTAAGCTTCAGATTCGATAAATGTAAGGATGTGAAATGTATATCCGTAAACCCGAAGTTAGGTGCATATCCGTAAAACCTGTTAAAAGGCATATCCGTAAATGTGTTAGGGCATATCCGTAAATTGCTATTGAAGGTTTTCGGATATCAGAAACCTTCAATGTATATCCAGTAAACATTTTCGCGTTCCGGATATTCATTCGCGTTTCCTGATATCACTTTCATAGGTTTCTGGCTATCTAGCTCATTGTCGCGCGACATGTCGGGACCCGTTTCTCCATAACTTATGGAGAAACGCGTTTCTCCCTAAATTTTGTGTTTTCGGATGGGACTGAGGGAATATATTTTTTAAAGTACAATGGTTTTTTAAGAAAAAAAATTATAATTGTAAAAGTGAAACACCGTTGAAAGCAAAATGGATGAAAGATCCAATTCATACAACCTCATTAAAACTAGTGAGATAAGTCGATAAAAATAACACCAAACGCAAAACATAATAGAATCGGCCTCAAATTGAAAACTAAACTAAACAAAACATTGACTACATACAGTGCCACACAGAGTCTTTGAAAGACAAAATCGTGAGGTCCAAGACTCATGTGCCTCACCTGGCTCACCAAAGTTAGATAGAGTTGTACATATATTTTCATATCTTTTGTATTATTATCTTGTACTCCCTCTGTCCCAATAATACCTTTACCATTTTTGCTCGGTACGCAAATTAAGGATAGAGAAAATGTTGTGAGTGTAATAGTAAAATAGGAGAGAGAATGAGTGGAAGAAATAATAAATTTGAAAAATGTTGTGAGTGTAATAGTAAAATAGGAGAGAAAATGAGTGGGTGAAATAGTAAAGATTCTTTGCCATTTTAGGAAAGGTGAAGCTTCTAATGAAACGCCCTTTTAAAAAATTAGTGAAACTTTTATTGGGACGGAGGGAGTATTTAGTTAACTTGTAATAGGTAGGTTATTAGGATAGAATAGTGGAAATAATATCTTCCTACCTAGGACAATGGGTTTGTAAACTCCTATTAATATTCAAAATCTTGTGGTAATACTTAGTTTGGGTTTCGGTCTCATTCCCGTATGTGGATTCGCGTGTCAAATTCGTACCCATTTTTTGTTTTAGGAGAGTCGCCATCATTGACTTTTTTTTGTAGGAAAATTAACGGAAAAGCCTTCATAATTAGAGACACTAGGTTTGGGGTCCGGTTACGAAGTGGGAAGGTGTTAGGCACTCACCTCGCTCGGTCGGTTAAGAATGGGTTTTTTAGTTCATGTGTGAGTGTTAAATATACTTAAAATCGTTCATTATTTAATGGAAAAGTTAACTATTCAACGAAAAAGGTAATGAAATTAGTTATACCTGACTTTAAATGCCGACCGAAGATTGAAGAACATCAACGGGACCTCGTTAGACATCGATTTCCTTTGTTTTTTTTAATGGCGATGGGTGAAATCTCGAAGAGAACGGCCTCTTGAGATGGAACTTTAGGAGCAGACTTTACTTTGTGAGAAACTTTAGGGGGATTTTATTTGGGCAGAGTAACTTTAGGATGATTGAGGGATTTTTGCACCTTAGGCTATGTCCAATAGGTCAACTACCAAAAAAGATTCAACTACCCTAATATTACGACACCTCATCTTCTCTCTCCATCCACTTAATCATTCAACTACTTTCTCAACTACACCCCCCACAATAAGCTAGTTTAGTTTAAAATTCAACTCCTCTCAACTCATCATTCTATATCCCACTACTTTCGAAAGTGTTTTTTTTTTTTTGTGTCCAAATCAAATGAAACTTATATCAATTTGTAGGGGAAAAAAATGGTTAATTTTGGTGAAAAAAATTAAAAAAAAATAATTTACTAGGTGATAATTCAACTCAAATTGAATAATGAGTGTTTTTTTTTCCAAATCAAATGAAACTTATATCAATTTGTAGGGAAAAAAAATGATGAATTTTGGTGATTTTTGTTTTTTTTTTTAAATCATTTATTATGAGATAATTGAGCTTAAATAATTGGGTGAAAAATGATAAAGTACGGACCAATCAGAGCGTGACAAGTGGCGGCTTAGGAAAAAAAGAAAAAAAAAAAAAAAAGGCAAAACGTTTCGCCTACTCGCCTCTTCCGTGTGAGCTACACTCTCCCACTCCGCCCCAATAGGATCGAGACACGCGGCATAGATGGACCCCACTTTTTTCCTTCAACTCTGGCTGAACCTTTCAACTACCTCCTTCAACTACCCCCCATTCAACCCCTTATTACCCCTACTCAACCAATTGACTCCCTCTCAACTCCCTCCCTCAACCATCTATTGGACATAGTCTTATAAGTATGCAAGAATTGGGAAATAATAGTGTTTGCTCAAGAGTGATGTGTGTAAGTTGTGTAAATATTGTATTTTTCAAGGATATAGGGCTTCTTTTATAGGTGGAGGAATAGAACGAATACTAGAAGTGGAGCTAATCTCGCGGGAGATCGTTCCCACGTTCTAGATTAATTGGAGATTACGTTTAGGGTTATGGATAACTAAGCGTAAAAAATTTGTCAAAAATCAACCATGGTGCCTTTGAGGAGGTCTTAGCCGTCCGACTAACAAGGGTGGTCGGTAGGCTAGCACAAGCTTTCACGTGATTTTCATATTCCTCCCTCTTGTCACTCACATGCCGGTGGGTGTGCTAAAAAGGGGTGTGCATAGGGGATTTTCACTAAACGTTTGGTGAAATTAGTACAAGTGGGTGTCAACGCCGTCTCCTTCTTCTGTTGTCTCTCAACTTTTCTTCTTTCTTCTTCTTTCATCATTTTTCCTTTGCAGGTGATTTCTTTTGTGATATCAAGAGCGGGGTGATCCTAATTCTGCCATGACAATCCATATTGCATATTTGGCCTCTCCTACATCACTACTCAATTTTCAAAGCACATCTCCTATGAACCCAGTATCATCTATCCTTGATTCTGATTCGATAAACTACATGACATCTTCAACCACTCAAATGTCATGTAAGTCTCCTTATTCTTCTGGTCATGACTTTCGTGTAAAGAAAGACCGAATCAGATAGGTAGTTTTACTAGATAAAACTTAAATGGTCTTTATCACTGCTCATTCGTACCCTCACCTATGCCAAACTCACTGACATTAATTGGTGAGCGTGCTTCTTCTTCTGTTCGGCACTCTCGTTTAGGTCATCATTCCCCTCATATTTTCGAGTCTTTAGTTACTCGTGTTCCCATCCCGATTAGTAAATCCATTAAAATAAAGAGACGTGTCATAGTTGCCCTCTCGCAAATCTTGTAATCTTCCGTTTGAACTTCATAATTTCCATTTTGCAAAACCTTTGGATTCTTTGCATTTGGGTGTTTGGTGACCTTCCCCGATATCTTCTGATTTTGGTTTTAAGTATTATCTCACCATTGCTATGATTTCATACGATATGTGTGAATGTTTCCATTATTTTGCAGGTCTGGTGTATTTACGGCTTTTACTGAATTTAAAAAAGTAAAATAAAAAAAGACTGTTACTAATTAATAATTAGAAAACAATAAATTTAGTCTAAAATTTAAGAATATATATTTAGATTATAATTGTTTAATGAGTTTACTAGACTAAAAATGAGGTATTTTTTTCAATTTTTCTGAATTAAAAATAATAAATTTTAAAGCTCATTAAACAATTATTTTTTAAAGAAATAATTAGAAAACGTTCAAATATTGCAACCTAGTCTAGACACCTAGTGATGAAATCCTGAACATTTTTTTTTTATTTTTTCAATCATTCATATTTATTTTTTGAAAGCAAAAATCCATATATATATATATTTTTTAAAAAGAAAGGATTATTATTTATAGTAGTAGCTGTATTTTTTTTTAAGCAAAATGAGATTTTCAACTATTAAGCCTAATAATTCGAATCTATAAGCCTACAAACATGCATTAATAGTAATCACTATATAACATAATGAATTTATTTTTTAAATAAAAAGTATCCAATTTTTGCCTCTAAACTTTCCTTACCCCCTCGGCCCTCCCTATAGTCACCTATAATCTCCAAATTCTTCAAAAAAAAAAAATTTAAATAAAATCTTCTTCTTTTTTTGACATAAGTAAAATAAAAAAAATGTCTAACTAATGATCATCTATCTCGAAAATATAAGAAAAGTAGTTATAATCTAAATATATGTTCTTAAATTTTAGACTAAAAGTGAAAAAAACAAATTAAATATCCACACATAAATTTAAAAATTATCGTTAATACAAAAAAAAACTGCTATTAATTAATAATTAGAAAACAATAAATTTAGTCTAAAATTAATAATATATATTTAGATTATAACTGTTTAATGAGTTTATTAGACTAAAAATGAGGTATTTTTTTCATTTTTTCTGAATTAAAAACAATAAATTTTAAAGCTCATTAAACTATTATTTTTTAAAGAAATAATTAGAAAATGTTCAAATATTGCAACATAGTCTAGACACCTAGTGTTGAATTTCTGAACATTTTTCTTTTATTTTTTCAATCATTCATATTTATTTTTTGAAAGTAAAAATTCATATACTTTTTTTTTTTTTTTGAAAAAAGAAAGGATTATTATTTATAGTAGTAGGGGTATTTTGTTTTTAAAGCAAAATGAGATTTTTAACTATTAAGCCTAATAATCTGGATCTATAAGCCTACAAACATGCATTAATAGTAATTACTATATAACATAATGAATTTATTTTTTAAATAAAAAGTTGCTAAAAATCGTTATAAAAAAAAACACAAAACAAAGTAGCTAAGTTCAAAGAATAAAAAAGTAGCTTCCAATTTTAAGCCTAGAAATTCGTCAATTTCCAGAAATAAGTTCGTTTAATGAAGTTTATAATTTACAAAGTAAGAAGGTTTTGATTAAAAAAATGTGAAGGAAAATATTTTGATAATATTAGAAAATAGTTTTTAATTTCTTGAAAGATAATATTAGAAAACAGTTAAGACAGACACTTATCACCATTTTAGTTGTATACTTTTATTGAAAATAGGAGTTATCTCCTTACCTTTTTTTTCTCAATTAAATTATCTTCTTGCTTCAAACAAATAAATAAATAAATGAATCTCAATCATCTTATTTGCTTAAATTTGAAATCCTGAACATTTTTCTTTTATTTTTTCAATCATTCATATTTATTTTTTGAAAGTAAAAATTCATATTTTTTTTTTTTGAAAAAAGAAAGGATTATTATTTATAGTAGTAGCGGTATTTTTTTTAAGCAAAATGAGATTTTCAGCTATTAAGCCTAATAATCTGGATCTATAAGCCTACAAACATGCATTAATAGTAATTACTATATAGCATAATGAATTTATTTTTTAAATAAAAAGTACCAAATTTTTGCCTCCAAAACTTTCCTTATCCCCCTCGGCCCTTCCTACAGTCACCTATATTATCTCCACATTCTTAATTTTTTTTAAAAAAAAATAAAATCTTCTTCTTTTTTGGACAAAAGTAAAATAAAAAAAAGTCTAACTAATGATTATCTATCTCGAAAACATAAGAAACGTAGTTATAATCTAAATATACTCCCTCAGTCACAGTCTAAAAGCCACAAATTTTCTTTTTGGGCGTCCCATTTAAAAAGGCACTTTCTCAAAAAGAAAACCTTAAATCACTATTCTCTCCACTCATTCTCTCTCCTACTTTACTTTTACACTCACAACATTCTCTTTCTTACATCACCTCCCACTCATTCTCTCTCCTATTTAATTTTTCATACTCACAACATTTAAACTTTTTCTCTTTCCTACATCACATTTCTTATTTTGCATGCCCTCTCCATTTTGTGCCTTTTAGGCTGGGACGGAGGGAGTATATTCTTAAATTTTAGACTAAAAATGAAAAAAATAAATTAAATATCTACATCTAAATTTAAAAATTATCGTTAATACCAAAAAAAAAATTGTTATTAATTAATAATTAGAAAACAATAAATTTAGTCTAAAATTTAAGAATATATATTTAGATTATAACTGTTTAATTTAATGAGTTTATTAGACTAAAATTTAGGTATTTTTTTCATTTTTTTCTGAATTAAAAATAATAAATTTTAAAGCTCATTAAACAATTATTTTTTAAAGAAATAATTAGAAAACGTTCAAATATTGCAACCTAATCTAGACACCTAGTGTTGATTAATTAATGAAAAAGAATTTTTTTTTGCACATTTTCAAAAGTTTTCAAAGAGTGAGTAGTATAGATCATTTTTCCACTTTCTCTTCACACATGTTCCAAAATCATTTGCTAAAATCATGTGTTGAATCAATTTTCATTTTTAGCCCCTTGATATAGTGACATTTTTGAACTCTAACTTGCCAAATTTAAAACAAGTTTGCTTTAATATATGGGTTAATTACAATTTAGGGCCTGAAGTCTTGTATGAGGTCCCCAAATGGGGCCTGACTTTTTTTTTTATAGCGATTTAGGGCCTGACATTACATTTTTTTATCAAATCAGGGCTTTTTGACGGATTTTGTTAGAAAAATTAGTTAAGTGACGAATTTTGGACTAAATTGAAATGCAAATTAGTTATTAAGGACTGTAATGTAAATTTTTAAAAATTGATGACCGTTACAAAATATTTTTTAAAAATAATATTTTTTTGAAAATATAATATATTGTGAAAAGCTGCAATTTTTTTTATAATTTTTAAAATATGTTAAAATAAATGTTATAAATATAAAAAAAATTGTATTTTTAAAGAAAATAGTATTTTTTTTAAAAAAAATTAATTAATTATTAACGTAAATCTTGTAATATTTTTTTTTATAAAATAAATACCTTGTCCACCTCAAAAACTAGGCGCCACTATGGTGTCCCACCGTCTCCGTTCAATCCACCCCCAAAACCAAATCTTCTCTCCAATTTAGAGTAAACAAATTAATTAATTGTGAAAATTTTATTTAAAAAAATTGTAAATTACCGTTTTTTACTAATTGTAAAAATTTTGGGGTCGTGGTGCGCGGAGGCGGTGGTGGAGAGGAGTGGTGGGTTGGATGCGGTGGTGTTTATGAGTACAGGGGAGGTGGAGGGAAAATTTTATTTAAAAAATTGTAAAATACTGTTTTTTACTAATTTTAAAAAATAAATTGTTTATGATTTATGTATTTTTAAAGACAATTTTATTTTTTTGAAAAAAAATCTAAAATATTTTTTTAAAATAAATTAATTTTAAAATTTTAAAACATTAAAGGTTTTCTTATTTTTAAAATTATTTTTTAAAAATATTATTTTCCAATATGCGAACATTAAAATTTTCTTATGTCAAAATCCCCCTGGGAAGGTTTTCTTATTTTTTAAAACATTAGTTAAGTGACGAATTACGAACATTAATTATTTGTATAACTAAACATTAGTTAGGTCAACTTGACCTAACTCTATTGTCAACTTATTTCTTTTGTTTAAAACATTAAAGGTATTTTAATACCAATAATTATTTTTTAACATAAAAAAAATATTACAAGATTTACGTGAATAATTAATTAATTTTTTTTTAAGAAAATACTATTTTCTTTATAAATACAAATTTTTTTATATTTATAACATTTATTTTAACATATTTTAAAAATTATAAAAAAAATTACAGCTTTTCACAATATATTATATTTTCAAAAAATATTATTTTTAAAAAATATTTTATAACGGTCATCAATTTTAAAAAATTTACATTACAGTCCTTAATAACTAATTTGCATTTCAATTTAGTCCAAAATTCGTCACTTAATTAACTTTTCTAACAAAATTCGTCAAAAAGCCCTGATTTGATCAAAAAATGTAAAGTCAGACCCTAAATCGCTAAAAAAAAAAAGTCAGACCCTTTTTGGAGACTTCATATGAAAAGTCAGACCCTAATTTGTAATTAACCCTTAATATATTTATAGACTTATGAATTTTTTGTGGGCCTACTGAGAGGCGAGTTTATGGGTTTTTTATCCGGATGATGGGGGCGGAGAAAGCGATTATTCCAGTATAGTCACCCACAACTGACAAAATTGCTGAATGGGGCAGTCACCGGAGCAAGCAGTGGAGAGGACGGCGGACGGAGTGGTGGTGGTGAAGCCGAATCCTCAAAAAGGACTGACGTCGAAAGCTGTTGATTGGTTGGAATCACTCATAGTGAAGCTCATGTACGATAAATCAAAGCCTCATCAATGGCTTTTCGGCAATTTCGCTCCCGTCGACGAAACTCCTCCCTGTAAGGACCTTCCCGTCGTCGGTCAACTTCCGGTTAGTAGTCCCGTTCATCATTTTCTGCATCGGAATAACTATCGCAATTGCTCGTTACTACTACAACTATGTTTCTCGCTAGATTAAGCATTGAATGAACTACTCTCTCCGTCCCAAAATGATGTCCAAAAATGTTCAAATTTAGTCTTGACTACCAAGAGCAATTTTACAATTTTTTTTTTTCATTTTCGGGATGGAGGGAGTATTTTAATTTCGGTCAACTGGATATGATTTTGTACTCCGTTTTAGGCTTGATTAAAGGATTTAGTTTGGCTTGACTTTAACTTGACTTTGACTTTGACTTATGTCTGTGCTAATGAATATGCAATGAAAATCAGAAATTATGTGGAGGATTATGGATTGTAGCGAATTTCTTTTCTTTAGTAACTTAAATTTGTCAAAATGATAATATTTGATATTGGTACATCATAATTGCTTTGGCAAAGTCCAATTCTGCTATACTAATGATTATGCTTTATTGAAAGGAACTATTAATAGATGAGATGTTCAATTTGTACGGTTGGTTAAATTAAGACTACGAATCTGCGCCTTCAGATTCGTGATGGTACATGATATGTGGCATTTATTGATCTCAAAATTTGTGATGAATCATGTGAATTTAGTAAAAACTACGTTTCTAATAAAGCTAGCAAAACTTGTTAGAAAATCAGAGATGGTAGTTTCTGTTTCTGGAACTATGATTTTGGCTTATTAGTTGCTCTAGCTCTGCCTTGGAAGCAAGACTTCATTCATGTAACGAAAGCACTGCTATTGAAGAATGATGAATACGGGGTTCAATAACTGTGATACCAGCTAATTGCTCTCAGTTCGTGTCAAAAAATAGCTGATTTTAAGGAGAGCTAGTGCAGATACTTGCGTTTGCCAAACCCTTATTTTGATGACAAAAGGAACTTACAACTTAGGCCAAACTGCTCCTTTGCTCGCCTAAGTTTTCACCTTTTTCCAATGTGACCACTTGCGTAATTTTGGGTTCGAGACTCCGATGTCCTCACCCAAGTACGTAATTTTTCCAATGCTCTCACTCTTATTACGAAGTCGTTAGTTTTTTAACTGGTTTAGGTCACGTGCAATCACGTGACTAACCCCAGTTAAAATATTCACGAAGTTAAAATATTCACGAATCAGACCCAAAAATTAACATGAGCCTAATTTCGCTTTGTTTAAGTTCTACGATCCATCTTAATTAAACATGTGCGTGACACATGTGTGTGTCATTAATCCCCATTATATACGCAAACTACTTCAGAATACGATCAATTGAAATTTGGGAAGATTTTTAGGGTTTTCAAACGATTCAACCTCAAACAAAACGAAGTTAGGGTCATGGTAATTTTTTAGGTCTGATTTGTTAGTTTTTAAACTAGGGTTAGTCACGTGATTGCGCATGACCTAAACCAGTTAAAAAACTAACAATTCCGTCATAGGAGTGAGAGCGTTGGAAAAATTAAGTGCTTGGGTGAGGACATTGGACCCAAAGTTATTAAGTGAGCACATTGGAAAAAGTTGAAAACTTAGGTGAGCAAAGGAGCAGTTTGGCCAACTTATTTTCTACTTCATAAGTTGTCGTTTGATGAAACTAAAATCGGAATTATTGAAATTGTAGAAACCAAATTGCTGAATCATAATGTTTTAACTGATATTTTGAAGTTGAAGCTAATGTAATTAGTGGAAGAGCTGACAATTATTATCCTATTAAACATTGCAAGTGATAGGCCATTCGTAATAACTTTACACTGTTAGTGATTTTAGGCATACATATTAATTATTGGATCCATAAGTTATTTAACAAGTTGATGTATTTTTTAATATGCTTGGTTTTGAGTTCGTATTGGATTGTTTAACATCCAGTAGAAATTGATGTAGATAAAGTATGGTTGAATAGTTCTGTTTGGTAAACAAGGCCAACAAGAAATAGAAGAAGAACTCACATATTTGCATGGACTGTATAAACAACTATTCTACATTGTTTAATTTAAACCTTATAATTCTGGCTATATTTTTATCAAAATAAAAAAGCCTAAGTTCGTTTTTGTCCACCGTACTTTGAGGGTACTTTCACTTTAATAATTATACTTTTTATTAACATAAAGCCACTGTACTTTACCCCAAATTCGCTGATTAAGTCATGGATTAGATATGGGAATCATATGTTTTCGAAAGTAAAGTGGTTTTATGTAATGAGAAAAGTACAATGGTCAAGTGAAACTCGGGTGGAAGTACAAAGGATAAAAATGACGTTTGGCCAAACAAAAATAAAAATCTGGCTTTATAACCTTTCCACTGCCTATGTACGATTTACCTGGTCTATCTTTTTGGTAGTATCTTTCAATGTCCCTGCCATTGTAAAGAAAGTGGCTAGAGCATTACTTACTGCAAACAGAATTGAAAATATGCTGTGAACTTGTGTTTTGGAGCTGTATCTTTTCATCATTTGGCTGCCAGTTGACTAGGAATTTGATAATGTTAAATTGCAGGAATGCCTGAATGGTGAGTTCTTCAGGGTTGGTCCCAATCCAAAGTTTCACCCAGTGGCTGGATATCACTGGTACCCCCTTTTGCCTGATAATAGATGTATTTCAGTTAGATACTGTGGCGCCCCCAAAAATGTGTGTGCCTGATATGTTTGATATGATTTGATTAGTGCTACTCATACCACCAAGATGCATCTTCTTTTCGGAAGCTCATCCTATAAGGACTCCAAGGTTAAGCGTGCTTGACCTAGGGAAATTTTAGGATGGGTGACCCACTGGGAAGTTTCTCAGTGAGCACGTAAGTGAGGACAACACGTGCTGGAAAGACTTGTGGTGGTTTGCTCAGGGGATAGTCCGTCAAATCTCGATAGCGTTCCAACCCGGTCTTCGGGCTCGGGCGTTACAAATGGTATCGAAGCGGGACCCGGCCGGAAGTGTGGAGCAAAGTCTTTGTGCGGAACAAAGTGCACACCGCGGAGTCGGTGGGAGTCACCTCTTGAATCCGCACGAGCCCCTCTTGGATCCACACTGCCCGGGGTTTCCAGTAGGCCTAGCGGTGACGACGAGGATCCTAAGTGGGGGAGATTGTGGCGCCCCCAAAAATGTGTGTGCCTGATATGTTTGATATGATTTGATTAGTGCTACTCATACCACCAAGATGCATCTTCTTTTCGGAAGCTCATCCTATAAGGACTCCAAGGTTAAGCGTGCTTGACCTAGGGAAATTTTAGGATGGGTGACCCACTGGGAAGTTTCTCAGTGAGCACGTAAGTGAGGACAACACGTGCTGGAAAGACTTGTGGTGGTTTGTGGGGATAGTCCGTCAAATCTGATAGCGTTCCAACCCGGTCTTCGGGCTCGGGGCGTTACAGATACAGCATTGTTCTATCTGGAGATGTGTGTTGAAGCTAAAATTTCCTATTATCTTGTTTGTCTCCCCAATCCTGTTTTCACTTTCATGTCTTTATGTTTCAGCGGTGGACTGGTAGAGTGTGATTCCTTTAAACTATGTATTCCAAATTATGCTGATCTCCTTATTTGCTCTTTTTGCAGGTTCGACGGAGATGGGTACTTGATCTTCTTTCCTACATTTGTACCGTTGTGTTAAAAAATATTTTTATTAGTTCCAACTCAAGGAGGAGCTACAATAAATGATTTTTATCTACAATCTTTTCCCACTCTAATGTAGCATAAGGGTCTTCATATGTGGTGTAGTACTAGCAGTATGTAGGTCTATGGATGTTCCCCTTCAAGTTAAAATAATAATAATAAAGATATTACACCAAAAGGAAAAGAAAAGCTTTTCGTTCTACTGTTGCCTTTAGTGACAGAAATGAGCAAATTACCACTGTGTCTCGTGTTCTGCTGGAAAATATTATTTTCTACAAGTGATCTCAGATATTGCCTTATATTATAT
The DNA here is from genome assembly GCA_022495995.1 of Adenophora triphylla var. japonica. Classification (NCBI taxonomy): domain Eukaryota; kingdom Viridiplantae; phylum Streptophyta; class Magnoliopsida; order Asterales; family Campanulaceae; genus Adenophora; species Adenophora triphylla. Next base: position 238,203 of record JAFEMH010001974.1, on the reverse strand, counting down.
TTATTCTGTTGGAATATATATTTGTGTGCGTGATAATACTTTACGCAAGTCAGACTTTGCATAGTCACCATTGGTGCTTATAATGTACTCATCCTTTTTGAATGCTTGAGATGAATGATGAATATAAACACAGCCCATTGAAGGCAGTAGAATAACATTGTGACAGGTCTGGCAGCAATGTAGTCTAGTAACTTTAGGATAAAGTCTAGTATAGTGGATCTCACTTTTAGGGCTTATCCACTTCCATTTTCTGTGTCAGATTTCTATGATTTTTAAACAAATGTGTCAAGAAGCTTTATGTTTTGCATGTTAAAAAAATTTTAATCAGGGCGGTTTCGTCAAAATAGTTTGTATACATAATTAATGTCACATGCATACTGTGACGTCATAATTAAACATTCTGAGAAATTCTTTTTGACTTTGAATCCTTTATGGCAACTTTTGGTGTTTCTGATTTGCATTAGCAGGCTTCATCTGTAGGCATTTGTGCAGATAATTTTTTAATTTTTTCAATCCCGGTCTTCTCTTCAAATGAAACTACAATTGGTCTGAATCTCCTTTTTCTTTCTCACGCAGAATGATTCATGGCTTGCGCATCAATGATGGAAAAGCAACTTATCTTTCTCGTTATGTCAGGACATCCCGTCTTAAACAAGAAGAATTTTTCGGAGGAGCTAAATTTATTAAGGTATGCGTTGGATATATATGAGAGAGGAAGAAGGGTTCTATGAATAAGCTTTGTCAAGCCAAGAGCAACTGCGTAGTGTTTCTGGAACATTTTCTTTTCCATATTTATTTATTTAATTGTGGAAGCATCCCTGAGAGTCCTTGGAGGACTTGGCTTCATATGAATCTCAGTGTAACAGTGGAAGGTCTCTGTGCATGTGGAATGCCATTCCTGTTGCTGAGAATTTTTTGGTTTCACTAAATCAACAATGAAAACAAAACTAAGCATTTAAAATATTTATCAGCTACTTACTGTTGTAAATGTGAAACAGATATTTTATGCTTATTCTGGCATACAATTTGAGACAATCAGACTGTTTTCTTCTTTTCTTCCTTCTCTGCTTGGCTGAGAATTGCAACATGATGTCTGTGGTCTTCCCATGTACCTTCTAACTTCAATATTCACAGCTGCCTCACCCCTCTCCACAGCCAAAACACAAAATCGAAAGAAGTAGTGGGTGGGATAAATTAGGTTTAAATGATTTGTTGGTAAAGTGGTAGATAGCTTAACTAATATTTCCTGTTGATGACTTTAATGTCCGAGAATGATGATGTGCAATCTCTTTCAGATTGGAGATCTCAAGGGGTTCTTTGGATTGATTATGGTAAATATGCAAATGCTAAGAGCGAAGTTGAAAGTACTAGATGGCTCATATGGCGATGGGACAGGTAGGTTTTACGGCACCTTTCACATCTCAATGATCATGTGGTACTTGGTCGCTGTTGATATGATGGTTTCACTTGGGTGATGTTACAATAAGTTACTGATCTCCATAAACATTCTAATTTTTCTGGTAGTATGTTTTGTTAGAAGTGGATCAAGCTTTAAGTCTAACTTCATGTCATGTTGGTTCAGGTAACACTGCTCTCATTTATCATCATGGAAAACTTTTGGCGCTTCAAGAGGGAGACAAACCTTGTAAGATTTTCACTGCATTTTACTCGTATTTGTTGAGCATGATGACTATTATCTGGAACATATTTTTGGATATCCTATTTTTCTGGATGTCTTCTATAGTTAGTGCCATTTCTTTTCAGTTTTAAATGTTGTATTACTGCTCCTAACAAGTTTTCTACTCCCTCCGTCCCTAAATGAATGTCCAAACTTCATTTTAAGGGACACTTTGACAATATGCGTTTTATACATTTTAATGGCAAAGATGCATAAATATTCCTGTTATCTACTTTCTAAACATTTAGTTTTACGATAATAAAATGAATAGCGAGAACTTTTTGGCAAAAAAAAATGAATAGTGAGAACTTTTTGGTAAAAAAGTGTTTAGGGATTTTTTTTTTTTTACAAAAATGACGTTCATTTTGGGACAAAAGTTTCTTAAATTTATGCATTTAGGGACAGGGAGTAGTACCGAGATGAAAGGCATTTTTAATGATTTAAATTGCAGTTAATTTCTGTCCACATGATTAAAGAAACTCAGTATATAGATTGATCTTTAATCTACTGTACAGATGCTATAAAAGTTCTGGAAGACGGAGATCTGCAAACAATTGGCTTGCTGGATTATGACAAGAGATTGTCACATTCCTTCACTGCTCATCCAAAGGTTGACCCGTTCACTGGTATACCCTTGCCGCCAAAATGAAGAATCTGCTTGGGTATATCCCTTGAATATTTTCTCGACTACAAATCCTTTTTTACTGCAGGTGAGATGTTTACCTTTGGCTATTCACAAACACCTCCATATATCACATACAGGGTGATTTCAAAGGATGGTGTTATAAAGGATCCGGTGCCAATAACAATATCAGATCCTATCATGATGCATGACTTTGCCATTACTGAAAATTATGCAATCTTCATGGATCTACCTTTGTACATCAGACCAAAGGTATGGTACTTGACATTTGAATCTTGTGCAAAATATACATGTTGTATTAGGCAAATGACAAAATAGGGTCCAAAACAATATTTCATTATCATCGATTGGGAACCGAAATTACAAGATCTCACCAAATTGGTGTTTTTTAAAGATTATGTTTGAAAAATCCAATTAAGTCACACGCGCCTTTCACTTGCGAGAGTATAGTTGCTTTTATGTTAATTTTACTAAGTGCAAATGACAATTTGGGGATATTTTCATATTGGGGTCCGATATTCCATTTTCATCTACTTGGGGTCCAAAATTCCAAAACGCCATCATTTTTTTATTTTTTTTGAGAAATACGGACAAATTCCACATTACATAGTTTTGACAGCCTTTTTATAAAATCAACTTGGCTAAATTTTTAACTAAAGATTAAAAAAATCTGTTTTTGATTGCTATTATTAGTATACTGCATAGTTATTAATGTTTCAATGATTATTTTTTTTTTAAATAAATACCCATAACAAATTCATATTTGTATATTCCGAAATGAAATTACTTATTGATGGCATTTTGGAATTTAGGACCCCAATTAGATGAAATTAGAATATCAGACCCCAATGAGAAATATTCCCGCTTTGGACCCCAGATTGTCATGTGCACTTTGTAAAATTAACACAAAAATAGCCCCTATACCCTCACACGTGTGACTTTTAACTGTTTTTTTTTCCGAATGGAATCGTTAACACCCCCCCCCCCCCCGACCCCCGATTCTGTAATTTCAGAGCCCAAATTGATGAAATTAAAATATCGGACCAATGTGTGAATGAACTCCAAACTTTGGACCATATTTTGTCATTTTCCCTATTGTATCTGACTGAAAATGATTTCACCACATTGGGATTTGGAGATAACTAAAAATTAATCCCTCTAGAGGTGGAGCTACTAAGGGGGTAAAGGGGGCAATTGCCCCATTGATTTTTTTAAAAAAGAATTTTACTAGTGCAAAAATTTCAATTGTTTTGGAGGTTTAGTGCAATTTATTGAAACTTGCCCCCTTGGGTAAAAGAAAAAATACACTAGAATTTTATTCTGCCCCCATTGACGAAAATACAGTTAATTTTTTTTATTGTGTAATCTTTGCCCCCGTTGACGAAAGTTCCTGGCTCCGCCATCCCTCCTAAATTGCAGAGGTACAATTTCATTTTTAAACATCCAGTTCAAGGGGTCCTTTCCTTTCTGGGAGACAACAAAACATCTTTATTACCCTTTGGTTTGTGGGTGAGGATAATAATGTCATTAACTAAAGCTCTTCAAACTGGGACCAGACTGGGTATTTAGGAAGCTAATGGTTATACAGTTCTTATCTTAATTTGCAAAGCAATTGAAACTGTACCTCTTCAATTAGGATGGTAGGAGCTGTGAGTATTCCTCTTCAAAACAACTTTAATGTTTGTTCTTGAGTAGTTTGTTGACCTTGACATGATCCACTATATTATTCTTCACAATACCATAATTCTGTCATCAGACAATATATGAAAAAGAAGAAAACATCGTGAACAAGAAGACTGTCCAATGTTTCTATGAAGTATCAATCTTAAAACCGTTCTGCGTATTATATATATTATAAACCACAATGAAAGCATGGTAAACATAATGCTTTGCCATAAATTCTGTATGCAGTTCTGATTTCAATCATGTTTGCTCAAACTTGACTTGTTAGCACTTCACATCATAGGAAATGGTGAAAGAGAAAAAGGGCATATTTTCATTTGATCCGACCAAGAAGGCTCGATTTGGTGTTCTTCCACGGTATGCAGAAAATGAGCTCCTGATCAAATGGTTTGAGCTTCCCAATTGTTTTATATTTCACAACGGTAAAGTACTTTTATCCTTGGTCTATGAACAAGTAAACATTATCCTCCAGTTTTATCCACTTTTTTTTTTCATGTTAGCTGACCCCAATCATTTGAGACTAAGGCTTTGTTGTTGCTGTTGTTGTTGTTTTATCAATTTCAGCACTGCAAACTTTCATTTCTCTGTTTTATATAATGCAATACTGTTGGTGTACACTATATTGGACCTAAAGATTGGGCCCCTAGCAACCTTGGGCCCAGGGAGATTGCCAGGCTTCCCCCTTGGGCCGGAGCTGGGCCTGTAAGGGAATGTCAAGCATCTTTTGCATTGCTTATTCTTTCTTTTACTGTTTGATTATATGCAAGTTCTTGAAAGAAGTTGGTACTTGAGGAAAAACGAGGAATCAAATTTAGTCATGCTTTTTTAATGATAACATTTTTATAACATAAGTAGAAAAAAATATATAACATAAGTAGTGGAGGCTTTTTGGGAACTCATTGTAGCTACAAGATTGTGGAAATAGCATTACTTTCAGTTTTACGTCATTTACTTTGTACCTATCTTAAGTGACGAGTTTGTCTTCATTTGTACCACAAAATTTGAAGTGACAAGGGAGAGGTAGCCGCATCTCTCTCTCTCTCTCTATGGGATCGATCGGAATCAGTTGGAATGCAGGGTTGATTAAGCTGTTACGCCCGTAGGCTTTTAGTACCTTTGTCTAAAACATTATCTAAGAAATCACCAAATGTGTTATTTCATTCCGATGGCATGCAAGAGTTAACTAGTTCTTATGTTGTGGGTGTTAGTCAAACTTCCAGCCAATCCATGAGTGGCGCGTTTATCATATTGGTAACTGAGAAGTTGCTTACCTGTCGTTTGAGGCATCATGGTCTGAGATTTGCATGCAAATGCAACACTAGGATTTGACCAGATATGATCATCCTGCAATAAGTTTCCAATAATGATCTATTTTCTACTCCCCGTCTCTAAATGAATTTCTAAATTTCATTTTAATGGACACTCTGTAAATTGTGCTTTTTTACATATTTCAATGACAAAGATGAATAAATATTATTGTTATTCACTTTCTAAACATTTAGATTTACGATAATAAAATGAATAGCAATTTTTTTTCAGTAAAACAACGTTTAGGGACAAAAATTTTCACGCTAAAGACATTCATTTGAGGCAAAAATTTCTTGGATTAGGACATTCACTTAGGGACAGAGGGAGTACCATTCTGTTTTTTCAAGTATTGGTAGCAGCACATATAAGTTGCTCAAAATGACTCTTATAGGGAACGTACTTTACTCCTTTTATACGTTGCATTTTTTAGACACTAAGAAGTACGTTGCATTATTTGATGTAAATGAGTAAAGTACGATGCATATGTTGGTCGATTGCCCTTCCTGAATCATTAAAATTCCATATCTGTTTTTAACCAGTGGGAAATTGAAAAAGACAGCTACTAACATACATAAGACATCACATTTCCTTTCCTTTTCGCTAAAGAAAGAAAGATAAAAGACGATCTCATGTGTGGCACTGTTTGTCTACAAGAACAAAGAAAATTCAACTGGGACTGATTTGCTATCTTGTATTCGTTATTTTATGATCTCTAAACTTGAATTTTCTTTCTTTTTCTTATCGATCTTCACCTTTTACTTTAATGCAGCCAATGCTTGGGAAGAAGGAGATGAAGTTGTTTTGATTACGTGCCACCTTCAGAATCCAGATTTGGATATGATTGGTGGAACTGTTAAGGAGAAGCTTGATAACTTCACGAATGAGCTGTAAGGTTCTGATCCTTCAGATATGTTAACAGCATATAGGATTTCTCAGTTCCTAATTGAAAGTAATTTCTCAGGTACGAGATGAGATTCAACTTGAAAACTGGTCTTGCTTCTCAGAAGAAGCTGTCCGAATCTGCTGTAGATTTTCCTAGGGTTAACGAGATTTACACTGGCAGGTATGGCATGGTCTTTTGATATTTATTCTACGGAGTATACAAGGTTGGGTTTCCCCTGCCAGGTTAGGGTTGAATCTGTTTAATGCTACTCCCTCCGTCCCAAAATGAATGATCAACAATTTTCAAAGTTGCTCTTGATCAAGAGAAAATTTGAATTTTTTTTATCATTCATTTGGGACAGAGGTAGTATTACTTTTGGTCTAGAGTATACTTAAACTTCGATCTTTTAGTTCGAGTAATAAAATTATGAACCTGGGAAAAGAAGAATAATAATTATGAAAATTAAGGTTGTAGACTTATAATGTTGTTTTAACTGCTTCTATTATAGACATCATCCAGTCAGGAGCACTTTCTATACATCTGAGGCTTATCTTATTACTTCATCCATTCTTGTTCTACTCTTTTCTTTCCTTCAATCTGTTAAATAGTTTTATTATTAGGGCATAAGTGCTCCTAAATATTTAATGTTCATTATCTAGGAAACAACAATATGTTTATGGAACAAGACTGGACGGCATTGCGAAAGTCACTGGAATTGTCAAATTTGATTTGCATGAGGAATATCAGGCTGGAAAAACAAAGATTGAAGTTGGAGGAAATGTTCAAGGACTTTTTGATCTGGGAGTTGGTAGATTTGGCTCAGAGGCTATTTTTGTCCCTCGTCACCCCAGCATCACTTCTGAAGAAGATGATGGCTACTTGATATTCTTTACCCATGATGAGAACACTGGGTATATTTCTTCCTCTCTCACGGCATCATCAAATATGATATCAGTCTTTCTTTCTTTATCGTCTATTTACATCCATGAGTTATGCCTGCTGGATACCCGTATATAAGCTGCCTTTAATACTTGTCAAGGCTTGGAGCAACAAACTAGCTTCAGTAAGTAGATATAATGACAAAGTTCGATAAAAAGAATATACAAAACTGTCTTGCTGTTCCTAAAATGAAAATTATTGTTTTCGTCCCACAGCATTTTCCGAAACCTGCTTTGTCAAAGTTATTTGAACAGATGTTTAATCTGTGTGGTCAAGGGCGAAGTTTTCTTCATCAATCTATGTTCTATTATTTATGCTACTTCATGATGCTTTTTGTATTTCATTCTCTACTTTATACGGACACGGACATAGTAGTCTTTAAAAGGACTAATAGAATAATAGCGTGTCCCGTGTTAGTTGTGCTTCACAACAATATGTAGGCACTCCATGGTTGACCCAGTCTGTAAGAAGGGTGGCCTCAAACTTTATCACATAGCTGGAGTTGCAAATGTGGTTCATTAAAATCTCTATTTATGCTAAGATTATTGTGCATTCTTCCCCCATTAAGTTGCCTACTAAGACCTGGGGGGTTTCTTTTGCTCTTTGTTTATCACTTCACCTCATTGCTCTTACATGAACTACAGTTTTCTGCTATTTTTAGTAATCATTTACAAATGAAATTGCTTTCCTGTATTTTTTAGTATACAGTTTATACTTCTGGTTAACGTGTTGATGTTCAATCCGTCTCATGATATAGATTCCGGTATGTCGTTGCAGGCCCTATCGAAACCTGTATCTCATCTCTCATCTTTGATTTTATGCAGGAAATCTTCAGTCACGGTTATTGATGCAAAAACAATGTCAGCAGACCCTGTTGCAGTTGTTGAACTACCCCATAGAGTTCCATATGGCTTCCATGCTTTCTTTGTGACAGAGGTTAGTAATTTACTTTAGCGGCTACATGTAACGACCCGAGCCCGAAGTCCGACCCGCTACGTAGGCACCAAGGTCAATCAATACCCAGATCGTACCCCCGGGCTAGCTGACAAGCCTTAAGGCCGGGGTTCTGCTCTGATACCATTTTGTAACGACCCGGGCCCGAAGCCCAACCCGCTTCGTAGGCCCCACACACTGGCCCACTAAGCATCTCCTCAATTGGGTCAACTACAGCCCATCACAGGCCTCCGAAAGTCCAATGTATGATTTGATGCTTTATAGTAGTGTATGAGCCTTCTATATATCACACTAAATTCCCACATATTTCCGATGTGGGATGGGGGATATCACACTACATATTTTTTTTCCTTGCAAATGCAAAAGTATACTCCCACCGTTCCATCTTAATCTACAAAATTTTACATTTTAGGTGTCTCACTTAAAGTTACAAAATCTTATAATGAAAACTTTTTAATAATGAGACCTATGTATACTCGTAACAACTATCCACTTACTATTCTCTACCCCACTTTCTCTCTCCTATCCCACTATATATACCCACCACGCTTTAATACTATATACTTTTCTTAATTCCGGTGCACTACCTTAAATTTGTAAATTAATCCAGGAGGGGGGGGGTGTATTTCTTTTGGAGTTCAATTCCCTTGATTTCCAAATAATAATCCCATAGCTTCTTCATATTTTGCCAAATGCTCTAGGTAGTTTTTTCTTATGAGATTAGTTTTTTACAGCTCTCATGTTGGGGTCCGGGAAACAGGTTTGATGTAGGTAACCCCACCCGTGTCAATTGGTTAATTGAAGGGTGGAAGGGAAATAATCAAGGGAAAAAAAAAGGGAATAATTAGAATCCATGGAACTCCTCTCCCCTTCAATATTGGTATACTGAATACTCCCTCCGTCCCAAATAAAAAAAAATAGAGTCAGCACATACCAATCTGGTTTGTCCCAAAAACATAGTCCCACTTTTTAAAGAAGAGATGATTTTAGTGCAAATTCATTAAGATTCAACCCATAGTCTCTTCCTAAGTAGGAGTTTGGTACCACCAATACACACATTCTAATAATATGAATCGACGTGCCTCTAAAATTGGGTCAATGGATTGATGCAAAACAGCCTGGTCCCGGAAGTCGAAGGTTCGATCCCTTCTGCTCTTTGGTCTCAGACTCACATTTTCGAACACAGAGTATTACCGAGAATTCCAACTTGTTTGGTAAAGTTGGTATCCCCCTAGCATTGCTCTTTAGTGTGTTCCATCACCATAATGATTTTTTTGTAGTATTAGGAAATTGACATTCCCCAAACCTTTTCCTTTTTCTGCAATTTTTTTTTAATTTTTTTTTAATTTTTTTTTTTAGAATTGGGCACTTCTGTTTAACTTATTTTCTCATCAATTCTATGTAGCTTATGCTTCCATGATGGTAACTAACCTTTAATTAGAATAACTTTGATGTGTGCTTATTTTTTTTTATGATGATTAAACAGGAACAAATTCAGGAGCAAGCCAAACTCAAACTCTGAAGGGTTGATATATAGGAGGAAGCCTATGCAAAGCAATGATACCCATATATCATACATATAATCTAGAATCTTGACGATCATCCGGAAACAACCTCTATGTGCTTTAATTTAATACGAGAACAAGACTGCATATATCCACCGTAGGTGAAAGCGGAGTAATGTTAGTTGTTGTTGTAGTCTACATGATCAAACCTACAGCTTATACTGAAACAACCTTTCTGTGCTTTAATACGGGGACAAGACTGCTTATACTGAAACAATCTTTCTGTGCTTTAATACGGGGACAAGTCTGTGTATATCCACCGTAGGTGAAAGCGGAGTAATGTTAGTTGTTGTTGTAGTCTACATGATCAAACCTACAGCTTATACTGAAACAATCTTTCTGTGCTTTAATATGGGGATAAGACTGCTTATACTGAAACAACCTTTCTGTGCTTTAATACGGGGACAAGACTGCTTATATCGAAACAAGGACAAGTACATGATATTATACTGTAATAATTCTATAGCTTTGTAATCAAACTTAGGGCTGTTACACGAAACGAGCCCGTTCTAGCTCGGCTCGAAAAAAGCTCGAGTTCGAGTGGGCTCGAGGTGAACTCGAGCTTGAGCTCGAACCGATTTTCAAGCTTGTCATTTTTTTCGAGCCCGGCTCGTGTTCGGCTCATATGTTCGACGAGCTCTGTTCGAGATCGACTCGTTTGAGCTCGATTCGGGCTCAGCTCGTTAAAAGCTCAAATGAACAGTATCAAGTGCCGAATTTTCCATTTTGCCCTCACTAAGTTGTCCCTTTTCCATTTTGCCCTTTAAAAAAAATTAAAAAAAAAAATAGAAGAAAAAAGGGTGTCCTCGGACACGGGCTTAATTAAAAAAAAAAAAAAGTGTCCTCGGATACGGGCTTTTACTAGTATATATATAAGTCGAAGCTCGAGCTCGGCTCGTTAAAAGCTTGTTTGATTTCAGATTTTTTCAAAAAATAAGTCGAAGCTCGAGCTCGGCTCATTTATACTCGAGTACGAGCAGCTCGCGAGCCAGCTCGCGAAAAGCTCGAAACTTGATTCGAGCCGAGCTCGAACATGCATTCTGGACTTGAGCTCGAGAAAAGCTCGAGCTCGTTTAAAAGTTAATGAGCTCGAGCTCAAAACTTCAAAAGCTCGGCTCGGCTCATTTACGGCCCTAATCAAACTACAACAGCATATTGTACTTTCGTATTATGCCTATACATTGATTATACACACTGAACATCACATTAAAAATAAAATAAAAAAACAAGAGAGCTTCCGAAGAGTCGATCTTATAAAAAATGCGTTTTTTTAAGCTTAAGAAAAAACTATTTTTACACTGACACTTAATAATACATGCACTGGCACTCTTTACACCGGCACTTTTTTATACTAACACTGACACTTTTTTACCCTACATTGCACTCTTTTGTACTGACACTTAATAATACATACACTACACTGACATTATTCACACTGACATTTGTTTATACTAACACTGACATTTTTTTACACTGACACTTAATAATACATTCACTGACACCCTTTACACTGGCCTGACATTCTTTACACTGTCATTTTGTTACACTAACACTGACACTTTGTTACACTAACACTGACACTTAATAATACATGCATTGACAGTATTTACACTGACATTTTGTTACACTAACACTGACACTTTTTTACACTGGTTCTTAATAATACATGCACCAACACTTTTTACACTGACACAGGGGCGGATCCAGGGGGCAGGTGGGGGCACTCGCCCCCTCCCCCCAGCGGCGGAAATGCAGTGGAAATTTTTTTTTTTTTGCCCCCACCATATTTTTGTTATATATGTATATATATAATTAACTTCAAGATTAACACCAGTGAGTCGTGTGGTTCAGCGGTAGAAGGGGTGGAGTTAAAGCCTTTGGTGTTTCCTTTCAAATCCATGTTCAAACCCTGCTACCTACATTTTCAATTAATTTTGTTTCCATCTTTGCTATTCTTTCTCTTAATAGTTTTGTTTTTCTCTTTCTCCTAATCTCCTCACATTTTTTCAATCTTAATTAATTCGTTAGGCTTTTCCCATTTTTTTGTTTTTGATCTTTCTTCCTATTATCCCAAGTTTAATTAGCAAATTTGAATTTCTTTTTTGTACGAGTAATATATTTTAATAAATTGTTTGCGTTAAATACTTCAACATTATTTCAATCGTTCTTTGAATTATTTACTTTTATCATTTTTGTTAACTAAAATACATTGTATTTCATGGACCCGACCCATTTTTTACTTGTCCGACCCGAAAAATTTTTCCATCTTGCCCCCCCCGAGCCAATTCCTGGCTCCGCCCCTGCACTGACACATGCACTAGCGGGAGAATCAAAACACATTTTTTCTCATCATAAGAAAAATAGCATTTTTTTTTGTAAGATTTTGGCCCGTCCGAAATAATAAAGGTAATAAATGTCACAATTAAAAAGTCAATATTTTAATATTTTTGTTATGTTTCCTTAAATGACACATAGCTTCTGGTGTACAATATACTCCTTAAAGGGCACACAACTATAATTTCTAAAAGGACTAGCCTAAGCCCGTGTTCAAGGCCACATTTTTTTAAAACTATTTTTTTTTTTTTAGTAAGGGCGAAATGGAAAAGGGAGTGAATAGTGAGGGCAAAATGGTCATTTTCACGGATGGAACTATTCACACCACTGTTCAAAACAATGGTGTGATTTATAATATAGATAGCTTTGGGATATCATCAAACATTAAATCCTATTTTTAAAGGAAATACAATACTCCCTCCGTCTCACATGAATGCAAACTTATTTCTATTTTGGTTCGTCTCACGTAAATGCAAACTTCCCAAAATGGCAAAGAATATTCACTATTCCACCCACTCATTTTCTCTCCTATTTCACTTTTACACTCACAACATTCTCTCTCCTCACTATTTCTCTCACTCATTCTCTCTCCTATTTAATTTTTCATACTCACAACATTCAACTTTTTCTCTTCCTTACATCACTTTTCCTTAATTCCCACACCCAAAAAGTTAGTTTGCAATCACGTGGGACGGAGGAAGTATTTATTTTGAAATAACCAAAATAAAAAGTTCGACATTTATTAATTTATTAGGCAACGAAGGGAGTATCAACAAAGTTACTCCCTCTGCTTTAAAGGGCAAATGATAATTTAGGGTCTGAAGTCTACGAGGAGGTATCAGATTGAGGCCCGAAGTCTTAATTTTGTCAATAATTTAGGGCCCAAAGTTACTACTTTTTATCAATTTGGGTTTTTTTTGACGTTTTCCGTCCAAAAAGCCCGTTAAGTTACCACGTGCGATTCACGTGAGATTCAGTGAGGGCTTTTTGGTCATTTCGCGTTCAGGCCCCAATCTGGTACCTCCTCGTAGACTTCAGGCCCTAAATTGTCATTTGCCCTATAAAATAATAAAAATTATAAATAAGGGATCATAGAACAAAATAAATCTTTACACACTCACTACAAGAAAGGAGGCTTTTTACGGCGCCCATATACGGCGGCTAACACGCGTCCGCCGTATATATATTATATATACGGCGGTATGAACCGCCGCCGTAAATACCTAATATATACGGCGGACGCGTCCGCCGTAAATAAGCAATGTACGTATATTGAACGTGTACGTATACGGGATCGAGGTTATATACGGCGGTATATCAGCAGCCGCCGTATATAGGTACTTATTATCGCCGGTTGATACGCGTCCGCCGTAAATAATACCATTATTTACGACGGTGTACAATATCCGCCGTAAATGTTATTAAATACCGGGAAACCCAAATTTCCCTATTCAGTTTCGCGGTATCTCCTCCCTTTCTCTCCTACAGACAGAGCTTCAATCCTCCGTAGCTAGGGCTTGAAAATCCGACGCCGGTGACCAAAATCAGGTAGGTATAGCGTATTTTATTACTTTTAATTTTTGGTTTTTGTTGATTTCTTCGATCTGTATCTCAGTCTCTCTTTGATTGACTGAATATTTATGTTTGTGTTGTGATTTTTTCATTGATGTGTTTTGCTGTGCTAGGTTTTGTCTGTAATACTAGCATTTCAATTCAATTATCAAATGTAATCTTCTTCAAATTGAGCTCATATCCTGGTAGTAGATTTTCAATTGGATTATCAAATCTAAAAACAAGGTTATAACCTGTAGTAGGTTATAGTAGGGTTGTAGGGTTGACTGAATGTTCATCATGTTAGTAATGTAATTTTCTTCATTAATGTTTGTTTTGTTGTGTTAGGTTTTGTATGTAATGGTAGCTTTTATATTCTACAACCACATATTTTTCTGTAAAATGAGGTTAGATCCTAGTGTAGCTTCTCCATTAAACTATGAAATATTATTTTTCTTTGAAATGAAGTGATATCCTGGTAGTAGCTTTTCAAGAGGATCAATTGAATGTCTAGTTATGCTTGTGTTGTATTTTGTTTTGTTATGCTTTGTCTGTAATAGCAAACCAATCGTAAGGTGTATTTTTGTTTTGTTATGCTTTATGCCGTAATAGTTCCAAGATAAGTTGGTGCTTATTTCATATTTATCTGTTCAGAAAATTGGTTGTTAATATGGGCCATTAGGGGAGGTGGTGCTTCTAGTTTCAAAATGCCTCTACTCTATTACACCCATTTGCTACCAAAAGCAAAAGAGACTCGATTTTCATTCAATGCAGCTTCTCTCTAAAAGTCCAACACTTGAGCTCTTTCACAACGCGAAATTTTAAAGCACCCGACACATTTGCAAAATCTTATAATCCTTCTTATCTCCAATATGTTCTCCCATTATTTGAACCCACAACCCTATAAATATAACCACATAAGGCACCATATATCATATATGAGGCCTACACATTCAATACCCAAGGTATAATTTAGTAACAGGGTATTGCCACTTATGTATCAATCAATAAAGTAATGAACCATACCTTTTATGCACCATTTAACCCAATAACCACATACATATAACCACGTAGAGGTATAACAACATACAAGTAACCTACGCGTTCATAATATAACCTTGTACACCTTCTATAAAGGTTTCAAGTTCAATTACCATGTTTTATCCACTTTGGTTCAAGTTTCATAATTGCCTCCTCAACCCTTTTTAAGACAATATTTAACACATTTCCCATTATCCATTTGAACCAATTCAAGTTCCACATTATTGTACTAAAGTTGTACTTGAATCCTAGTTAAAGAGTGACTTCAACCTAGTTCCTAAAAATAGTTCCAAATCTTTTGTTGCATGTGCATATTCTTTTGCACATCAACCTAGTTCCTTAAATTAGCTTCTCAATTAGGGGGGGGGGCTTGTGAGAGAGAACGAATGAATGTTGTCATAGGGTTATACTATATCATGGGCCCAAGTTCGACTAATAGGCTAGGCTCCAACAATGTATATTATCTATATCGAGCCAAAAGTTGTACATATTTAGACTATATTTGTTTATGAGTTTATTTTTATTCTAAAATTTGTGTCTTTCGGTCTTATATATAGGTTGTATTTTTAACGTTAAAAATATCAAGTCAAGTCATATATGGACAAAAGTTGGATTGATTTGGATAATCGAATTTCAAATGAGTATTTATGCAGGGTTGACAACTTTCTCGATTTTGCATTCTCAAAAAAGTCTGTTGGTGTTAAAGAAACATATTGTCCTTGTAAAAAATGCGCAAATCGTTACCAAAAAGACCGTGCAACCGTGAGATCACATTGTATTGAAGTGGGATTTCAAAAAGATTACAAGAATTGGATTAGGCACGGGGAAGAGTACATTTCGGCGCGTAAGAATGATAGGACAACTGAAGATGGCATTGAAATTGAATTGGGCGTGCAAGATTGTATGAGGCGAATGGTACATGAAGGGATGGGTATGCCGGATAGTAACCGACGGGAATTGAAGATATCGTACAATCGGATGCATCCACCGCAAAGTTTCTTAGACTTTTGAGAGATCTTGATCAAGCCTTGTGGGAAGGGTGTGATAAGTTTACGGTACTCTCATTTATTGTAGAACTTATGCACTTTGGAAGGCTAATTATCGAGTGACCGATAAGGGATTTACTTCTTTATTAAAAAATTTCATTAGGGCATTGCCTCAGTCAGCGAAAGTGCCAAGTTCCTATCGTGAGGCGTACAAGATGACTGCGGATTTGGGTTTTAGTTATAAAACGTGGGACGCGTGCATTAATCATTGTATGTTGTTTCGAAATGAAACTGAAAAACTTACTAAATGTGAAATTTGTGGAGCCTCTAGATATAAGCAACAAGAAGAAGGGGGTAGCGGTGAAGGTGCGGAAACAAGTGGCAAGAATAAACTTCCCAAGCGGTAGCGATGAAGAAAGTATGGTATTTTCCCTTAAAGCCAAGGTTGCAAAGGTTGTATTGGTCATCTAAGACCGCGACACTCATGAGATGGCATGCCGAGAAAAGAATAGACGATGGTGTGCTTTGAGGCATCCTGCGAGACTCTCGTGCGTGGAAGGAATTCGATGAACGTTATCCATTATTTTCAAGTGAAATTCGAAATGTTAGATTGGGATTAGCATCTGACGGATTTAATCCTTTCAGAACAATGACTATATCTCACAGTACTTGGCCGGTTGTGCTTATGCCATACAATCTTCCACCTTGGTTATGCATGAAACAACCATATTTCTTCTTGTCGGTGCTTACTCGAGGCCCAAAAGGGCCGGCAACAAGATAGATGTGTATCTCCAACCGTTAATTGATGAGTTGAAGGAATTGTGGGAAGATGGTATATCAACTTATGATGCATCAAGGAACGAGTTGTTTACTTTACGAGCTTCACTATTATGGACAATAAATGACTTTCCTGCATATGGAATGTTGTCTGGATGGAGCACTAAAGGTGAATATGCTTGCCCTTGTTGCAATGTGAGACCTCAAGCACGATGGTTGGATCATGGTGGCAAGTATTGTTATATTGGTCATCGACGCTTCTTGCCTAGGAGTCATGCTTTTCGTAAGGATAAAGGCTCTTTTGATGGTACTCATGAAGTGAGAGATAAGCCCAAGTTATTGTTTGGAACAAAATTGCTTAAACAAGTTGAAAATATGGAAAGCAGAGTATAAAATAGAAGATGTTATTAAAAAGAGGAAAAGAGAAGAGGGTGAGAAGCAACAAGCCAAGTTGGAGAAAAGAAAGGTTCCTAAGTTGTGTCACAATTGGAAAAAGAGGAGTATCTTCTTTGAGTTGCCATATTGGGCAAATAATCATGTTCGTCATAATCTTGATGTTATGCACATTGAAAAAAATGTGTGTGATAATGTGCTACATACTCTGTTAGGTGCTGCGGGGAAATCAAAAGATAATTATAAAGCAAGAAAAGACCTAAAAGAGATGAACATTCGGAAACCATTGCATCTACAAAAGCTTCCATCGGCAAAGATATTATGCCTCAGACTCGGTTTACAATGAGTAAGAAGCATAAAGACACATTCTTGAAAGTTCTAAAGGGAGTCAAAGTCACGATGGCTACTCGTCAAACATATCTCGTTGTGTACATCTAGAGGAAAGAGCTATTTGGGGTCTTAAGAGCCATGATAGTCATATTTTGCTCCAACAACTACTCCACTTTAGGTGTTCGAAAGCGTTGCCTACTACATTGTAAAAGCCATCATTGAGTTGGCAAATTTCTTTAGGCAATCATCCTCAAAGGTGAATACACTTGCGATCTCGAAAAGATACAAGATCGGATGGGTTTGTCACACTATGCGCTCTCGAGAAAATATTCCCACCAGCTTTCTTTGATGTTATGGAGCACTTGCCGGTGCATTTAGTCTAGGAGGCCTTGCTAGCAGGCCCAATACAATTTCGTTGGATGTATCCGGTAGAGAGGTACATCCATATTAAATTTACTTTGAAAAAAGTTAAATTTCTTTTTACATCTGCTTTAGCATAAGTAAATGTTTTTGTAGGTTTCTACTTACATTAAAATTATATGTTCGAAATCGAGCCCATCCCGAGGCCTCCATAGCTAAGGCAATTGTGGCTGAAGAATGCATGACTTTTTATACGCAATATTTGGATGACATTGAGACAAAGTCCAATCGTCCTAGAAGAAATGATGATGAAGGTGATGAGTTAGGCCGCTTTGTAGAAAAAGAAGAGGTAATTACCCTTGATTACATCACACGAGTACAAGCGCATAGATATGTGCTTTTCAATGCGAAGATGTTGAACAATACCTAGAGTAAGTGATTCCTTACATGAGGCTTACATTCCTTATATCTTTTATATTTCAAATTAATACTTAATTCATATTTTCAATCTGCTTTCAGAATGCATCGTGTACATTTGAGGAGACACTTCCTCGTAATCAACGACATCTTATAGAGAAAGAACATAATGATAAGTTTGTTACTGGTTTAAGGATTATGTAAGTATGAAACCACCTTCATATAATAGTTTCAATTTATCGTTTTAAATATTTTCTTATTAAATTTTGTTTTTTATAAAAGGTATGCACGACGAAAGATGTAGTGCCGAAAGAATTACGAGTCTTGCATTGGGTCCTCATATGGATGCGAGGCGGTATAAGTCTTACATAATAAATGGTTTTCGATTTCGAGTGAAGGATGTCGATAGACGGAGGAAAACTCAAAATAGTGGAGTCATCTTGAATGCAAGTGTGACAAGTTTTGCAAGCCGAAACGATAATAATCCCATTGTAGGGGATGCTAACTTCTACGGGGAGTTGATTGAGATCCTTGAAATTCGTTATAGCAACTCAATAAGATTTGTATTGTTTAAATGTGATTGGGTTGATAGCCAGGACGAGCAAGATGGAAGATGAGCAAAAATTTACTCTTGTAAACTTCAATCACAAGTTGTATAAGGATAATCGAGTTGGTGATGAACCATTCATATTAGCATCTCAAGCTGAGCAAGTTTGGTATGTTAAAGATCCTATAGAAAGTGATTGGAAAGTTTTGATGAGGATTACACCAAGAGATAGTTTTGACATATATTCAAATGATGATAAACAAGTTTCAGATTCGATTCCACAATTGGTACCATTTTGCTCACAAAATCTGGATGAAAATGTTGCTAACGAAGAAGCATCGTGGGTGTGAGAGGGATTTGATGGGGTCGAGATTGAAACTACTAATATCAATGACCTAGATGTTGATATGACCGATAATGATGATGTTGATATGGCCAATAATGATGATGATTAGTTTGAGTAGTATTTGTTTAGATCTTATTTGCTTACTAATTACTAAGACAATGTTATTACTTAAGTTTCATGTTTCAATCAAACTTGTTATTTTTGTATGGTTGAATATTAATATTGTTACTTCTATATAATATGTATTTGTTTAGGTCTTATGTGCTTACTATTTACTAAGACAATGTTATTACTAAAATTTGTGTCTCTCCGTCTTATATATAGGTGGTTTTTGTGTTGAAAATATGCCTCCTAAGGAGAGAGTAATTGGAGGGGGTAGCAACAAGAGGGGTAGACAAAACCCGCCGCCCGTAGTCCCAAATGATCCCACTTCCCCTAATGCATCATTGACGCAGTTTATGGGATTGACCCAATTGACCGCCGCTCAAAAGAAAAAATGGCGGAATTTGGAGGGTAGGAAATTTCAAGTCACCACTTTCCTTCATTTGCCGGTGTTGAGCGATTTAGGTTTAGAGACGTTAGTAACAGAATTGATGACGCAAGCCGGGTTAGGTAATTTCCTGGGGAAGACTCCATCTACGTATTTGAGATATTCACTTGAGTTCCTTTCAACTTTGGAGGTAGGCAAGGGTCACAAGAAAATACTATTCGGTTTCATATGAATGATGAAGCCTATCGAGTGACTTATGATGAGTTGAGGGAAATCTTTGGGGTTGATCGGTAGAGAGGAAGCTGGGTCGAGGGCGATGGGGGACTTGTCATTTCTTTTCGGAGCTCACGGGATTGCCTGCAAAAAATACCTTAGGGCTTCCTCTCTTTCTCACCCGACTTGGAAATTATTTTACGAGAGGTCTATCTATGTCTTGGTTGGCAAACGGAGAGCCCGCTCAATTGAATGTGGCTATGGTAAACCTTTTGCGAAACGGGGTTGAGGAGTTTTCGGGTGATTCTGATTGGGTTGATATTTTTGTTCGGAGATGTGAGGCATTTGCCCTTACCAAAAAGGAAACATATCAATTGGGGGATGATCACATTGATTGCTCAAGCTTGTGTGGGTGAACCAAAACCCGAGGCGATGAGATTGATGGGGGCACGAGTTTTTATTACGAGGCCGCTAGTGCGGTATGACAAGTTTGTGAGGGACCGAAGGGCGACGGATAATGGGTCTTTATTGTTTGAATATGGTACTCCCGGGAGGACGGTCCGTTGCGGGGTAGGGGCCACGTTTCCGAGTGGTGAACGAGGGCCGTGCATTGGCGTATGCCCGGTGTTGATGATCAAATGGATCCCGTTGATGAGGAGGATGATGAGGAGCAGGAAGAGGAGGATCAGGAGAGACAGGGTGGTCAGGGAGGTGTGAATACCCCGTCCCGATGCAACGCGCATTCGGAAGTTTGAAATAAATAATTATATAAAGTCGGATCGAAATAGGATATTCATTTAGTGACACTCGCTTTAAACCATATTAAAATATTAGTTTAATTTTGAGAGTCGCCACGCCACTTTGATATAGCCCAAAGCTTTGAAAAAAGGCTAAATAGTTAATTGGGTTCGGGGGTCAAGTTACAACAGAAGAAGAAACGCTATCACTCCTATTGCCCGACGGATCGGTCTTTCTAGCATGTGGGGTGTTGGTTGTGTGCGGTGTTTACAGGAATAGATATAAGAAACGGGATCATGCATAAGGAGGAGGGGAGAGAAAGAATTAATTGATGATCACACCCTAGAACCTTTGAGTTAGGCCCTCGGAAGGTGCACTAATCAACGTTCATCCTTGGGGGATTGTTGATCATGGGATAATTATAACTAAGGTGGAAGGAAAGAAATAGTTCCTAGATCCATTGGGTTTCTTGGCGAAACCCTAGATCATCCTCGGCTATTGCATATTCAAATATATTAAAACAACCCTAAATCTAGCATATATGACATAAGCAAGAAATAAAGTAATTAAAATACTAAGCATGCAAATAATAAATCTAACATAATAATAAAGACAATAATAATAAAGACAGAAAAAATAAACAGAAGACTTACCTAATGATGGCAAGGCTTTTGGATCGAATCTATGAAGATTCGAAGAACGTGCTTGATAAAATATTTAGACTTAGAAAACTCGAGTTTAGTCTCAAGTTTTCTATGGAGGAAACCTCAAGTTTTGTCTTGAGTTTTCCGTAGAATAATTCTGTGTTCAAAGTGTGAGGCGGAGTGGGGTTTATATAGTGAAAAGAATTGGGGAGAACGTTTTACGAAAGCGATGTGGGAAAAGATGAAGGGCCGATCGGCCAACCTTTTTTGGCCCAAAATCTGCCTTGGCCCAAATGGCCTAGATTTTGTATCTATGATTATTCGTTTTTGTATTATTTCGTTTCGTTCCCATTATTTCCAAGTCCATTTTGACCGCTTTAATGACTTCTTTTGCAATTCGCTCTTTAGGATTTTATCTTTCATTTAATCCCAGGAATTTTTATATATCAAATTCGTCCCAAATTTCCATATTTCCTGTTTAGTCCTTAAATTTCCAATAAATTCCAATTTGGTCCAAAAGCTTCCAAATGCCAGTTTAGTCCCAAATTTTCCCGAATGCACTTCAGTTCCTTTTTTCGGACCGGGTACTAACAGTAGCCCCTCGGCGACGCTTCTTGTAAGACAAGTGGGGTCGACGATAAAAGAATAGGATCCGTCCTGAAAAAAGGGATTTCAGGAGGAAGACAATGATCTTGCGGATGAGAGGTTTGACTCGAGCTGAGTCGCAAAAAGATGACCAGGTAGGTCGAGCGGCTGGACCCACGTCGGGCTACCTACGTATCCCAAGAGAAATCAAGCCAAATCGTAGTTCGAAAAGGAGAGTCAAGTATAGTCTTGCCTTCTCCGTGAGAAAATATGTGGAAAGGAAATTCAAGAAGTGTAGTCTTGATTTTTCCGTGTGAGAATATGTGGAAAGGAAATTCAAGAAGTGTAGTCTTGATTTTTCCTTTGAAAATATGTGGAAAGGAAATTCAAGAAGTGTAGTCTTGATTTTTCCTTTGAAAATATGTGGAAAGGAAATTCAAGAAGTGTAGTCTTGATTTTTCCGTGTGAGAATATGTGGAAAGGAAATTCAAGAAGTGTAGTCTTGATTTTTCCGTGTGAGAATATGTGGAAAGGAAATTCAAGAAGTGTAGTCTTGATTTTTCCTTTGAAAATATGTGGAAAGGAAATTCAAGAAGTGTAGTCTTGATTTTTCCGTGTGAGAATATGTGGAAAGGAAATTCAAGAAGGTAGTCTTGATTTTTCCTTTGAAAATATGTGGAAAGGAAATTCAAGAAGTGTAGTCTTGATTTTTCCTTTGAAAATATGTGGAAAGGAAATTCAAGAAGTGTAGTCTTGATTTTTCCTTTGAAAATATGTGGAAAGGAAATTCAAGAAGTGTAGTCTTGATTTTTCCTTTGAAAATTGTATGTGATGGAACGAATCAAGTGTAGTCTTGACTCGTGAGATAATATGTGGAAAGAAAATCCAAGTATAGTCTTGAAATTTTCCTTTGAAAATTGAATGTGATGGAACGAATCAAGTGTAGTCTTGATTCGTGTCCCAAGAGAAAGTATATGGGGCAATGTGGAAAAAACTGTGTGGGAATCAAAAGCCAAATATTTGACTGTCCGGGGAGTCACCCAAAGATTTGACTGTACGGGGAGTCACCCAAAGATTTGACTGTCCGGGGAGTCACCCAAAGATTTGATAATTTTGACTTCTGAAATGCGGGACGGACCCTTTGAAGGTGCGGGACGGACCCTTTGAAGATGCGGGACGGACCCTTTGAAGGTATGGGACGGACCCTTTGAAAGTACGGGACGGACCCTTTGAAGATGCGGGACGGACCCTTTGAAAGTACGGGACGGACCCTTTGAAAGTACAGGACGGACCCTTTGAAGATGCGGGACGGACCCTTTGAAATGGAGGATAGACCTCTGAAATGCGGGACGGACCCTTGAAATGGAGGATAGACCTCTAAAATGCGGGAAACTGTAGCTGCCAAAGGACTTAGGCTACATTTGCTTGATGAAGAATAGTTGTGTGAATTGATTGGGATTATTATGGCTTCCCGAGCCGAAGAACCAAGCGATTAAAAGATTGGGATAATCATTGCTAAGGCTTAGAGAGGAGTCTTGTCTCCTAGGCTTAAGGCTAGGGCTTAGAGAGGAGTTTTTGTCACCTAGGCTTGAGGCTAGGGCTTAGAGAGGAGTTTTTGTCACCTAGGCTTGAGGCTAGGGCTTAGAGAGGAGTTTTTGTCACCTAGGCTTAAAGCTAGGGTTTAGAGAGGAGTTTTTGTCACCTAGGCTTGAGGCTAGGGCTTTAGAGAGGTATTTGTCACCTAGGCTTAAGGCTAGGGTTTAGAGAGGTATTTGTCACCTAGGCTTAAGGCTAGGATTTAGAAAGGAGTTTTGTCATCTAGGCTTAAGGCTAGGATTTAGAAAGGAGTTTTGTCATCTAGGCTTAAGGCTAGGGCTTTAGAGAGGTATTTGTCACCTAGGCTTGCTTGAGGCTAGGGTTTAGAGAAATTTTTGTTACCTAGGCTTAGGGCTAGGGTTTTACATTTGTGGTAAGTCTGAACAAGGCAGTTTGAGCAGAAAGGTTATGGTTTAAACTAGGCGAGGCCGAGAAGATGGGATTAGGTAAGTTTGATGTCCAGAGATAAGGGCCGAGTCATCTTGAGAGTCACAGAGATACGTCTTTGATAGATTTGAAGAGTTTAAAAATTTGTGGAGACCAAAGAGTGATTTTTGTAAACAAGGTACCAAGGAGGACAGTATTTTGAAAGCATATTTATTTGATAAAGAGGCCTTATGATTAATCATGTTTCTAACTAACTCAAAGAGTTTGCCACATGCTGATCTTGATGACAAGGGATGCCCTTCATGCTAGATATGACTTCATTGGAGCTCCGATTTTTGTTAGAGCACATAGTCGACCCATTTTTGTTGAGGGGAGCCCCAATGTTTGATGAAGTGACCTTGGCGAAGTCCCAGTTGATGATGAATGGCGAAGCCCCAGTTGATGATGCCAAGCAAACCTGAAGGGAATGGCGAAGCTCTAGTTGATGATGCGGAGCAAACTTGAAGAGAGCCTGAGAGAACAGCTTAACAAAAGCCCCAGCTTGGAGAGATTCAATGCATCCCTATTTGCAGACAGAGTCATCTTGCGGCCACGGGGGCGACCCCTCGTTTCGAACAATGGTCAATCAGTCGCTGGACAAGACTCGGAAATGTATATGTGCAGGGGCGCATTTTTTCGAAGGTGGGAATGGATCCCGAGTTCGTGTATGACACTTTCGCTTTTGGGTTTGACTCTTTTGGGAGAGTATAAGCATCACAAGGTGTGGAAAAGTGTATGGAAGCCTATGACGGAAAAGACAGTGTTTGGCTCTATTTTCCTATGATGTAGAAAAAGAAGACTTGTCGAGACATTTGAAGAATTATTTTATTCAGAATTATATCTTGATTGCTCGTGAATGGACCTCACTGATTGGTTTATCAAATTCCAATTATATAGGTAAACAAATGAATGTTTTGATTTGAAGGTGAAATTGGGCTTGTCTTTAGAAGGAGAAGGATGTTCCGTTGTTGCTTGCTTTGCTACGTTCGGTGGTAATTGTGGTGCGGGCTGCCGTTGCATTGATCTCCTTCATGGGAAAGAATGAAAAATAGAAAAAAGATTGGGGTGGAAGAAAAGGTGGGAATTGACTGATTATAACCCAAAGATTTTTTCATTCCTTCAAGTGAAGATTCTTTGTTCCTTTGTTCTCGCAAGCCGAGGGGAGTAGTCCACGCGCGTGTCTCCTTGCTTTTACCGGAGTGCCGGCGAGAGGCACGGATGCGAAAGCCCAGTGAGACTTTTGCGAGACGGTGTTTGAGGAGTCGAATGAACGAATTTCAAGAATAGGACAAGTTCCCAAACTTTTGAGAGAATATGTAATATGCTCACGTAGGATAACAAGTGACTCAAAAATCTGAATATGCATTTCTTTTAAATAATCTTTTGAGAATGTCATCCGGTAGCGGTTGTAGCTGGTCTTTGGGTTGCGATCGACCATTGGATGATGCTTAACATGACCTCTTAAAGTGAGAGGTCGGCTGGGCCGTTTGCTGAGAGGTTGGCTTGAGGGATGTGTTTGGAATTTCTAAGGTGAAGGGATTTTCTTGTTGCTGCTTCTTCAGAACCTCTAAGAGTGAGGTTAACTTTGATTTTGATAAGGTCAAGGGTGGTGATGGAATCCTTTAAAAGTGAGAGGATGGACTTTGGAATGGGTTTATGGGATTTGTCCAAGAGGGAATCTTTGTTGCTTCTTCTCGCGAGTTTGTTGTGGTTTCAGCAGGTAACTTGATCATGATAGGATCTTCACTCGACGTCTCATTTTCACAACCTTTGAGATGGGAGGTTCGCTTCGGAGTGGTGGAGGTTGTTTTTTTTTTTTTTTTTTTTTTTTTTTTTTTTTTTTTTTTTTTAAACACCCTCTTATCGAGAAAAGCCTTCGGATTTGTTTGCTCGCGATAGCCCTAGTGTATGCCTTAGGATGGTTTTACCTTTTCCCTCTTGGGTTTGGAGGTGGTTACTTCCTTTGTGAATCAAGGGAGCCCCTAGTATGGGCTTCTTTTGCATTCCGCCTTTCTTGAGCTTGGAGGTGATTACTTCTTTTGTGAGTCAGGGAAGCCCCTAGTATGGGCTTCTTCCTTAGGGTTTCAAAACTTGTCGACCTTGAAATGAAAGGGTATTATTTAGTGAGGATAAGATTATGGCTTCCTATGGTGAGAGGTTCAAGCTTCAATCGCTACTGGATGGCATTCTCAAAAGAGTATTTAAAATAAATGCAAACTCATTTAACCGACTTATTGAGTAAGGCAAAATATATTCTGACCATGCGAAAGATATGTGAGCATATTCAATGAAAGCTTATCGATCAAATGGAAAATCAGAGGAGACGCGAGATTGGGGGGGTTGGTGAGCCCCAAGTTGATATTCATGTAGTACTCGTGAAGGATAAGAACAACTCCTTGCATCTTCTTTAAATTGCAGTGGCGTGAGCAGCTATTTTCTGATGATGAGCAACAACGGTCTTTGTGCTTGTCTTGATCATATGGAAAGGAGGTCAAGTGGGGGAGAGTGTATTTGGGGAAGTGTATGTTTGAGAAGGTATAACGGGTATGTACAAGGAGTGTATGAAAAGTATATGGTGGAGTATGGAGAGAGTGTATGAGAGAAGGGTGTATAGGGATGGTGTGTGTGAAGAAGGAACGGTGAGTTGTTTACTCCAATCAAAGCATTCATTCATTGTTTACTTTATTAGCCGGTGAGTTTATCAGTGAGATTAGCAACCAAGTGATAATTATAAATAAAACAATCTTCTTGAAAGTAATGCGAGATTATGTCTCAAGTCTAGAGAGAAAAGAAAGAAAGACCTTTTTTATTATCGAAGTAACTAGTTCAAAGTGGACATTACATATCAATGCCCAAAATGGACGTAAAGACGCACTAGAACCTACAAGGCGAATGAATCTAAATCTTCCCTTGAAGGGTGAGGGTTCCTTCATCAATGAGGCCTTGGGTCTTCCCTTGGTTGATCAATCTTTGAATTGAGCGTTTGATTGCACACATTTGTCGGTGGTATGCCCAGCGTACTTGTGGTATACGCAAAACTTGGATGTATCTAAGTCTTCCTTTGGGTTAATAGGCTGGTAGTTCTCGAGCGGCTCGATCAAATTCTTTCCCACCAAAATGTCGAAGAACTCACCCACAGGCATTCCTAAGTCATCAAAATGTTCCTTGTTGATCTTCTTCTCGGGTATTGATGCCTTTAGTTAGTTGGTAGCCACGGCGGGCATCTGAATGAGTAATTCGATGTGTAGGACCATAAGGGGAACCATAAGCATGTGGATGATAGGGACCCGGAATTGAATAGGGGAGGAACTCTTCTCAAGTATTCTGAATGTAAGACAAATGGTATTGCTCAATTTCATGCATGTCTTTGAGGAGGTTGATCACTCCCAACCTCATGTTTGAAACTTCTTTGAGGGCTTCAATGCTTTTCTCCGAGACATGATGTGGAATGCAGCAGAACATATGGCGGAGTCAAACCAATGAGTTGAATTAGATTCATAATTAATCTTAAGGCATCTTTGAGAAAATATTTGACCTCCACAATTTTGAGTTTGACCGAGTGAAGTTGCCTACGTAACCCTTACCATTTAAGATACGAGTCTCGGGTCACCGTAGTTCGAGGGCCCCGATTGATGATACAACCAGGGTTAAGTTTAGAGAAAGAGAGAGGATGAATGTAAAAGAGTCCGTTTGGTGAAAAAGGGAGAGAAAGATGACTCGATCCTTGGTCAAATGAGGGTGATCTAGGTGAGTAAATTTGGTCTTGGGTGAGGATTGGCCTTGGTTGGTCTTTGGCTGAAGGGTGCTAGAGATAAAGGATCTAAACTATGGATGGTTTTAAGGCTAAGGGAGCAGACTATGGAAGGTTCAAGAGATGAGAGGTAGAACTTTGAAGGGTCCTAACTTGTAGACCATGGGGGTCTAAGGTAGAGGAGTGGACCATGGATGGTCCAAGAGATGAGGGTGGACCTCGAAGAGTCGCAGGTGGAAGGGTGGACCTTTAATGGTCCTAGATAGAGAGAGTGGACCTCGAAGGGTCCTAAATTGAGGAGTGGACCTTGAACGGTCCAAGAGAAGAGGAGCGAACCTTGAAGGGTCCAAGATATGAGGAGTGGACCTTGAACGGTCTAAGAGAAGAGGAGCGGACCTTGAACGGTCCAAGATATGAGGAGTGGACCTTGAACGGTCTAAGAGAAGAGGAGCGGACCTTGAACGGTCCAAGATATGAGGAGTGGACCTTGAACGGTCCAAGAGAAGAGGAGCGGACCTTGAACGGTCCAAGATATGAGGAGTGGACCTTGAAGGGTCCAAGAGAAGAGGAGCGGACCTTGAACGGCCCAAGATATGAGGAGTGGACCTTGAAGGGTCCAAGAGAAGAGGAGCGGACCTTGAACAGCCCAAGATATGAGGAGTGGACCTTGAACGGTCTAAGAGAAGAGGAGCGGACCTTGAACGGTCCAAGAGAAGAGGAGTGGACCTTGAAGGGTCCAAGAGAAGAGGAGCGGACCTTGAACGGCCCAAGATATGAGGAGTGGACCTTGAACGGTCAAAGATATGAGAAGTGGACCTTGAATGGTCCAAGATATGAGAAGTGGACCTTGAATGGTCCAAGATTGGGAGAGTGGACATAGTATAAGAAGAGCACTACGAAGGGTCAAAGAGTGGACCTTGAACGGTCCAAGATAGAGAGACTGATCCTAGAGCGGTCCGCAGTAGAGGGTATGGACCTTGAAGGGTCCAAGAAGTAAAGAGCGGACCTCGGAGGGTCCTAGAAATGGAGAGCGGACCTCGAAGGGTCCTAGAACTGAGGGGTGGACCTCGGAGGGTCCTAGAGATGGAGAGTGGACCTCGGAGGGTCCTAGAGATGGAGAGTGGACCTCGGAGGGTCTTAGAGATGGATATTGGACCTCGGAGGGTCCTAGAGATGGAGAGTGGACCTCGGAGGGTCCTAGAGATGGAGAGTGGACCTCGGAGGGTCTTAGAGATGGAGATTGGACCTCGGAGGGTCCTAGAGATGGAGAGTGGACCTCGAAGGGTCCTAGAGATGAAGAGTGGACCTCGGAGGGTCCTAGAGATGAAGAGTGGACCTCGGAGGGTCCTAGAGATGAAGAGCGGACCTCGGAGGGTAGCGGACCTCGGAAGGTCCTAAAAATGCAGCGTGGACCTCGGAGGGTCCTAGAAATGAGGAGCGGACCTCGGAAGTCCTAAAAATGCAGAGCGGACCTCGGAGGGTCCTAAAAAATGAGGAGCGGACCTCGGAGGGTCCTAAAAATGAGGAGCGGACCTCGGAGGGTCCTAAAAATGAAGAGTGGACCTCGGAAGGTCCTAAAAATGAGGAGCGGACCTCGGAGGGTCCTAGAAATGAGGAGCGGACCTCGGAGGGTCCTAAAAAATGAGGAGCGGACCTCGGAGGGTCCTAAAAAATGAGGAGCGGACCTCGGAGGGTCCTAAAAATGAGGAGCGGACCTCGGAAGGTCCTAAAAATGAGGAGCGAACCTCGGAGGGTCTTAAAAAATGAGGAGCGGACCTCGGGGGGTCCTAAAAATGAAGAGCGGACCTCGGAAGGTCCTAAAAATGAGGAGCGGACCTCGGAAGGTCCTAAAAATGAGGAGCGGACCTCGGAGGGTCTTAAAAAATGAGGAGCGGACCTCGGAGGGTCCTAAAAATGAAGAGCGGACCTCGGAAGGTCCTAAAAATGCAGAGTGGACCTCGGAGGGTCCTAGAGATGAAGAGTGGACCTCGGAGGGTCCTAGAGATGAAGAGTGGACCTCGGAAGGTCCTAAAGATGAGGAGCGGACCTCGGAGGGTCTTAAAAATGAAGAGTGGACCTCGGAGGGTCCTAGAAATGAGGGGCGGACCTCGGAAGTCCTAAAAATGCAGAGCGGACCTCGGAGGGTCCTAGAAATGAGGGATAGTTAAGCACTTTATTTACAAAAAAGCCCTCTATTTTATAGAACCTATTCTTGGTTGGAAGGGATACCCCTTTTTTCGCAACTAACTAAAGGTCCTAAAGTGGTGGATCCTAACGACTAACCGTCTCATATAGACATTTAAGATGATATTTATGGGAAGTACTACAGACCTATGATAAGACAAGATCTTTTAACAAGCACTCGACCTTACATGGCACATCCTTTAAAAGGAAATCAAATTTTTTGTGCTCTTTTTCTCTCGATAGATCTTGACTTATCATTGATTCGTAGTGACTTAACATAAAGACCTTATTAATTGTCTACATAAAAAAGCTAGTCAAACCAACCGGTCATATGGAGTGTATTCCTAGAAAAGTGGGTGACGCAAGGGTTAGGTTTTAGGCTCCCACCGTGCAGCCGAAGCGCACTGATGAGTGGATGGCCAAGTGAGACTCGGAAGGGAGGCGACATGATCACCACACTTCCCGCACTTTGGCTTCTCCGAAGGGTAAGAGGGTGTCTGTGCAGTGTGACACGGACTCTAGTGGTAGTGTGAGGTAAAAGTATCTAATTCTTTTTAAAGAAAAAAAGAGAAAGATTTTTTTATTTACATGAAATGCATGCATGCAATGCAACAGTTAAGAGTAAAGAAAATAAAAAGAAAGCAAAATACAACACCACAAAGGAAAACGAAAGTCTGACCCACTTAGTTTGAAAAAGATTTCAAAACAGTCCCCAGCAGAGTCGCCACTGTGAATACCCCGTCCCGATGCAACGCGCATTCGGAAGTTTGAAATAAATAATTATATAAAGTCGGATCGAAATAGGATATTCATTTAGTGACACTCGCTTTAAACCATATTAAAATATTAGTTTAATTTTGAGAGTCGCCACGCCACTTTGATATAGCCCAAAGCTTTGAAAAAAGGCTAAATAGTTAATTGGGTTCGGGGGTCAAGTTACAACAGAAGAAGAAACGCTATCACTCCTATTGCCCGACGGATCGGTCTTTCTAGCATGTGGGGTGTTGGTTGTGTGCGGTGTTTACAGGAATAGATATAAGAAACGGGATCATGCATAAGGAGGAGGGGAGAGAAAGAATTAATTGATGATCACACCCTAGAACCTTTGAGTTAGGCCCTCGGAAGGTGCACTAATCAACGTTCATCCTTGGGGGATTGTTGATCATGGGATAATTATAACTAAGGTGGAAGGAAAGAAATAGTTCCTAGATCCATTGGGTTTCTTGGCGAAACCCTAGATCATCCTCGGCTATTGCATATTCAAATATATTAAAACAACCCTAAATCTAGCATATATGACATAAGCAAGAAATAAAGTAATTAAAATACTAAGCATGCAAATAATAAATCTAACATAATAATAAAGACAATAATAATAAAGACAGAAAAAATAAACAGAAGACTTACCTAATGATGGCAAGGCTTTTGGATCGAATCTATGAAGATTCGAAGAACGTGCTTGATAAAATATTTAGACTTAGAAAACTCGAGTTTAGTCTCAAGTTTTCTATGGAGGAGACCTCAAGTTTTGTCTTGAGTTTTCCGTAGAATAATTCTGTGTTTAAAGTGTGAGGCGGAGTGGGGTTTATATAGTGAAAAGAATTGGGGAGAACGTTTTACGAAAGCGATGTGGGAAAAGATGAAGGGCCGATCGGCCAACCTTTTTTGGCCTAAAATCTGCCTTGGCCCAAATGGCCTAGATTTTGTATCTATGATTATTCGTTTCGTTCCCATTATTTCCAAGTCCATTTTGACCGCTTTAATGACTTCTTTTGCAATTCGCTCTTTAGGATTTTATCTTTCATTTAATCCCAGGAATTTTTATATATCAAATTCGTCCCAAATTTCCATATTTCCTGTTTAGTCCTTAAATTTCCAATAAATTCCAATTTGGTCCAAAAGCTTTCAAATGCCAGTTTAGTCCCAAATTTTCCCGAATGCACTTCAGTTCCTTTTTTTCGGACCGGGTACTAACAGGAGGAGAGCAGAACCAGAACCAGCAGGGTTCTTTTGATCAGTGGGATACCATGAGGGCATTTTTGGAGGAGCAGGAGCGATCGAGGATCGCTCGGGAGCAGAGCCGACATGCTTTGGAGGATGCTAGATGGGGGGAGGTTATCGCTCGAGAACAGAGTCGACAGACTTTAGAGGATGCTAGATGGGGGGAGGTGCAGGATCGTTTTGAGGGGTTGGAAGATGAAACTGCCATTTTGGGAGCCCGATATACGCAGCTGGAGGCTTGGGCGATGCAGACAGAGCCCCGGAGTTACGAGCCAGTTTCAGAGGATTATTTGACTACGATGCATTCGAGAGCCACCGCTCGTGCACGAGGCGTTCTTCCCGTCGAGACCTACTATCGTGGACAAACCTCAGGCTCTCATCGGTGATGTTATTATTGTGATGTTATTATTAATGTTTCATGTTTCAATCAAACTTGTTATTTTGTATGGTTGAATATTAATATTGTTAATTGTAATATGTATTTGTTTAGATCTTATTTGCTTACTATTACTAAAACAATGTTATTACTTATGTTTCATATTTCAATCAAACTTGTTATTTTGTATGGTTGAATTGAATATTAATATTGTTAATTGTAATATGTATTTGTTCTGCTTCTTTTGATCAAACTCTTATTTCCTACAGGATCTTGTTGCAGCAGCTCTTACTTTCTACCTCCGTCATCTGCTTTTTCAGGTACTCCTTTGATGCCTGTAGAAATTTGAATATATTAAATGAATATCCAATTTTTACTTTGGGATGTCCCCGCCTCGCTTCCCCACCGATTTGGTACCCCCGTACTATTTTATACTTTTTCTGTATCAAGCAAGGCTTGCCCTATAGTGTTGTTGTTGTTGTTCCTTGTGGTTGTTGTTGTTGTTCTCCCTGCCCGCTTCCCCACCGATTTGGTATTTGTTTTTTGTTAAATGTGACATATAACAAATGTGTCCACAACCCGCGGGAGCCCCGTAATGTCATGTTTGTTGTTCCCCCGCTCCGCTTCCCCACCAATTTTTTGTTTTTTGGTTGATTCGTTGGAAATGTTAGTGTAATGTCATGGTTTATGGTATTTGTTAAATGTGACATATAACAAATGTGTCCACAACCCGCGGGAGCCCCTCTCCCCCGTAATGTCATGTTTGTTGTTCCCCTAAAACTTAAGAGGTACTCCCTAAGACAAAAAAAAGTTGGTAGTTAGCTTTTATATTTTGTCATGTAATGCTTCAACATAGCAAAAGATTGTAGTTAAGTTAACTGTTTATAAAATATACATGCATAATATTGGCACTAAAAGATTGTAGCTAAAATGGATATGGTAGTCTGCTCTTTTTCATTTGAGCTTGTAGTTAAGTTAACTGTTTATAAAATATACATGTATCTTCAATTATTGCTGTAATTATTTCCATTTCCCCCGCAATTATTTTACTTTTCAAACTTGGACCTTTTTGCTGTAATGTAATCAAAACAAGGGGAAAAACACATCTATATACATTCTTGTATGAGGAAAAAGTGAAACCTAAGCATATAATGCCTACTATGTACAAGTTACAACACAAAAGCTAGGGTTGTTAGAATGGCTGGCTACTTTAAAAGGTTTTGATGCTTCAGGAACTCTTAAGGTTGGTTGAACTAAGGAGAAAAATCTTTTACTTAATAAAAGTTTCCATTGCTTCTATTGGGCATTGTACCTGTTTTAGCTATCTGCAGTTGTATGAATATTTGGCTAGTTGGTTGCTATCGTTTTCAATTTGCTGTTATGTACTGCCTATTTAAAGGCTGTTGCTTAGTGAAAATTTCAAGTCAGTAAATAGTCACTTTGTGCTCCTTTGTACTGTCCATATTAGCAGCTGTCATGGTTTATGGGGAGAATAGTCACTTTGTGCTCCTTTGCAATAGAGACAAGAATAGGTAGAACTTCATGTATTTGATTATAACATTCATGAGCTATAAGAAGCCCACATTAAAAAAAAAAAAATACTTAAGGGGAGAATAGTTCCAG
Organism: Adenophora triphylla var. japonica; assembly: GCA_022495995.1. Classification (NCBI taxonomy): domain Eukaryota; kingdom Viridiplantae; phylum Streptophyta; class Magnoliopsida; order Asterales; family Campanulaceae; genus Adenophora; species Adenophora triphylla. Next base: position 204,841 of record JAFEMH010001974.1, on the reverse strand, counting down.
TACTGTTATAGTGTGTGAGTGAGTGAGTGAGTAAGTGAGTGATGGTGTGACGTGTGTGTTTAAGTTCATGTGTGTTTAAGGGATCTTTCCTAGTTGCGGAAGTTAGTGTTTGGAACAATATTTTTCCACGTTTCCGTAAATGGTACCAAAACATATTTTTCTTTGGATGCGGTGTTATCTTTTAACTTAGATTCCAAATTCCTTTCTTTAAAAGTGACTGATTGTACAGAAGCTTTGGTGTATGTATAGCATAGTTCCAAGATAAGTTGGTGCTTATTTCATATTTATCTGTTCAGCAAATTGGTTGTTAATATGGGCCATTAGGGGAGGTGGTGCTTCTAGTTTTGGAGTCATTGTTGCTTGGTTGTTAATATGTGATTATGCCTATGATTGCTGTTGTTGTTTCTGTTGCTGCTGTTGTTTCTGTTGCTGTTGTTGTTGTTGTTGCTGTTGTTGCTGTTGTTGCTGTTGTTGTTCAAAAATACTTGTTGTTTTATTATTATCTAGGCATTTTATAGGTCTTATACATGATACATAAGACCTATAATAAATTTATAGGTCTTATACATATATTATAAGACTGTTTTTTTTGGTCCTTTACTTGGTTTATCCAATTTTTGTGCTATAATTGAATTGTCATATGACAGATATGCCGCCAAAGAAAATTTATTACCAGGTCAGGGCTCGAACCCTAAAGGAAGAGGGCTGGCAAAACCAACCTCCAAATGGGGTAAAGAGAGATTGAACATAATATGGAATAATTATGGTCAACCAGTTGGTGGGGAAATGGCCAAATTAGCTACTCAGATAGGAATTTTTGCTAAAAATGGGAAACATTTCCCATTAACTAGAGAGTGGTCTCATATGGACCATGAGTGCATAAATAAGGTATGGAATGACGTTCTGGTAAGTTGTAATCCATATTTCTTACATAAATCTCTAGTACGTAGTCAAAAGTCTTATGATTCTCTAACAATTGTTTTTTTTTTCTTTGTTGAATTGTGTATATAGGAAAATACAAATGCTCCTCCGGAGTATTACCCGGTTATGGTTCTTTCTCTCGGTAAAGCGTGGCGTGATTTGGAAATACCAGGTGAGACAAGCATATAATAAGTATTACTCAGTTATGAATATTACTCAGTTATGACTTTGTTATGAATATTGACTCAGTTATGAATATTACTCAGTTGAAATCTCATTATAAGATGTATGAATCCGACCAAGACGCATTGGCTAACCCACCCCGTGGGTGCATTGCGGATCAATGGGCTGCACTTGTTGCGATGTGGGGTACGAACAAGGCTCGGGTATATTTCAAATTAATCTCAATCTATTATCGTGAATGTCTTATATAAGTAGTCAAATTAATACTAATATTATCTTTCTTTTTTTTTCCAGGAAATATCAGAAACAAATAAATTGAATCGAGAAAAGCAATCGTGCCTGAATAGGACAGGAAAAACGTCCCATCCCAAAGTCATCAAAGAGGTTTGTCATCGTTCAATTTAGTTCTCAGTTGTCAATTCAATTAATGTTTCTTTTTGTATCGTATATAAATATATTTTTTTTGGTCAAATGATTCTATTATAAATTGTAGAGAGACGAAAAGGGTTTACCAACTGATCGCTTAAGCATTTTCATACATACGCGCACGGGCAAAACACCCGCAGATCAAGAAACCACTCAAATGATTGTAAGTTAAAGTTTCAACCTTTTACATTTCGAGTTTTGTTATTCTATAGAATACTTTTTTCATTTCTAACTTCATTTTCATAATATTAATTAAAGTTAAAACATTTATATTGAACATGCTGTTTTTGTTACAGCAAACTGTAAGTGCTCCAATTTGAGCTTGTTAGAATTTTCGTTATAAAATTAACGAAAGTTATAACAATTACTAACATTCCTAACAATCCTAACTTTTCTAACAAAGGGAGGGTAGAATGGGCATTGCCAAATGAAGTTAAACCAAGAAAAGCATCTTAAAAAGCAAAACAAAAGAATAAAACCATAAATAGAAAATTTGGAAACACAAAAACCGGCCGTTAATTTGGTTTTTTTGAATTTTTATTCTTCCTGTCCAAGGCCGGAGCCGTAATTAATGAACGGTGCACGCCTGCGGCCTTGTCCGCGCGGATAAGTATGCATTTTCAGAGGGCTATAAATTGAGCCCTCCAAGTCACGAAAATAAGGAGAAAGAACACAATTGCACCGAACCTCCTGGCGAAATATAGAGAAAACAGTGAGAATTCTTCAAGAATTGTCACCTTTTTCTCTCCAATCTTTCCCAACTCATACTCATCCACTCACTCTCATATTCAAGCCCTAAACACTCATACACTCAAGTCAAACACTCAAGAACACAAGGAAGATTGGTAAACCCTCCTCTTCCTAACCCTAAATCTCATCCATGCATGCATCTTCAAACTACAAAATGTAGTTCTTTCATCTTCTTTCTCTAGATCTAAGAAGATCACCATGGAAGACCATCTCCATGGATGATCTTCTACAAAGATCAACATTATTTTTAAGCTTTTCTTGCTTCCTTGCAAAAATGCACTTTCAAAACCCTAAAAAACCATTTTCAAGCACTAAATCTTGATTTCAAAGGGTAAAATCCCCCTCCCCAAGCAAATGAAATGCTTAGTCCTAATGTACCCCAAGGATGGTTTGGTATAGTTGATTCACCACTAAAATGTCTAGTGATCACTAACCAAAACCTAGGGAAATGGGGACAAGCATGGATGCAAAACCCCCCTTAAAATCATATTTTCTTTCTTGAGAAGTTGCTGTCCAGTAGCAATTTTCTCAGACCTCAGTCCATGGTCTTAATTTTTGGACACAGATGAACTTGGAATTTGGTGTTTACTACAAAATACTTTTTGTAGCCAACATCCAGATCTTTCCAGAAATATTTTTATCTTATTTTTTGGGTGAGTAAAACTCCTCTTTTCAAATTTTCTTTCAGAGGCTAGTTCATCAGCTTCTGGGAATCCAGATCTCATATCTGAGGTTTCCAGAAGGTTTTGACCCCTCAAATCTTCTCCAAAATGGAAAATTCCTTCGCACAAACTTTATTCAAGGTGTCTAGAACAACTTTCATTCTCTGAGTTTATCCAGATTATGAAGTTTTAAGACCCTTGAATCCCTTTCAAAATCAAAGGTCCACTGCCTTTTTCATTCTGGCAGAAATGGCTCTCAACTTCAAAAGGTCTTTTGAGTACCAAACCTCAATCCAAAAATCTTCCAAAAAATCATGGGATCAGTTTAAAGTCTTAAAAAGATATCCCAATTTTTACTTTTCTGAGTTTCAACTTATTTTGGCCAAAACACACACACCCCCCCACACACAACTGCTTTTCAGCTTGGAAGACTCGTTTTTACGAGGCGCGTCGGGTGCACACTAACGTCCTTCCCGACGCGTAACATGACCTCCGAACCTAAATCTCTGATCTCGGGCTTTTTTCAAAGTTTTGGCCTTCAAAATTAAAATGGCGTGGCGACTCCGTTTTTTCCGGTTTTATTTGGTTTTTCAAAGAAACGCAAAAATCGAATTTCTCCCGCGAAAAAGGCAACACATCATCACAGTGGCGACTCCGCTGGGGAAGAAGCTTTTTAATAAAAAATGGTATTCGGTATATTGGTGGAAACCACTAAATTTCCCGTTATCGCCTCCTAACACGAGTCGGGGATAAATTGTGGTCTAACAATCCCACGTACCGGTATCACCGTTTTCAAAAAAAAAAGCTTTTGAGGGTCAAGCTTCCGTCCCGGCTTTGAAAATCATTTTTGTGTGTGTGTTGATTTTTGCACAGTTTTCATGTTGTTTTGGCCGCCTCGGAGAAAGTCAAAATTTTTACTGTCGGAATAATGTCCCTAACTGTCAGAATTTTCATGCTTATGTGCTCATTAAAATTTTCAAAAAAAAAAGGGTTCAAAAAAAAAAAGGATTTTTCAAAAAAAAAAAGAAAATTTCAAAAAAAAAATCATGCATCATATTTTTAAGACACATAAAAAATTTTCTATTTTACTCAGAAAAAGAATATAGACTGCTTGCACACTACGCGCACGTGACCGTACACTGCACACTACGTCCTTAACCCGGGGAAATCCTTGTCGCGGTCCGTTTGGTCTTATTACGCCTCTCGGATGAGCACAGGACTACCCAAACATCCCATGGAGCCTCGTGTCGACCATGCACTTGTCCGTGACACACTTTGTCCGAGACCCGGTTGGTTTTTAGTCAGTCCGTGTCATGCCCTGTCCGTGTATAGACCTTTCCTTTCAAGCCTTTGTCGGCATACCGACTCAATATCTTTCGGGTCCCTAATCGGTCGAAGTTCGCCGGTTTTCCGCCGCAGACTTTGACCAAGATATTGACCGGCGCCTTGACTTCGGTTACGGCTGGCACAAATTATACACGGACTCCCCCATTGACGAGTCATCAAGGATTAATGACTATTCCATGCCTAATTACGGCTTAGCGACGACAAGTCAAGACCAATCGTGGACGACTTATCGGTCCAAATCATGCCGACTTTTTGTCGAGCCCTCGGACATGATCTTGACTTTCGACGTCTGCTTTGTCCGTAATTTACATCGAATGCTCGTTAAGACTCGATTACCCGCCAGACTTTTAGGATCGTTTTTCTTTCGGTCGGTGGGACCCGCTTGCCCTATAGGACCCTCGCCGGGGCTGTCCACCTGGGAGGTCGAAATACGGAGTGGAATACGAGGGGCTTATAGACGTAGTGACGGGGCCCACCGATCCAGAATCGAGTAGTTTGCGAAAAGAAGAGCAATCTTTTCCAACCGATTAGGTTAATAAAACATGTTTTAAGTAAACGTGAACAAATAAGCTGCATGTTGCATGAGCCTAAAGCCCAAACACTTACCCTCCTTCCATTCCCAGACATCTGAACCTTCGTGTCCTTACCCCCGCAGCTCCGCACAAGGCTTGGTTTCGGGCACCGGGTCACCGTTTGATCAGTTGGGAAGAGTCAAGCGCGTCATCGGCTTCGCCGTTTGTTCCAACTCCGGGTTTGAGAATGTACGCATCACCGGTAATGATGGGGATAACGTTGCTCCGTCCTCCAAAATCCCTCGTACAGACTCGGTGTGGATCCAGTTGGTAGAACAAATGAGACTCCGACATGAGGCTCAAATTGATGACTCATCGGGGGTAGTCGCAAGTCAAGGTTTGACTATCGGTCTCGAATTCCGATGGCACTTTTACCGCAAAGACGAAGAGGGTTCTCCTCCTCTTCTTAACAGTCCCTGATACGTCAAGATGCTACCCCAAGATTCCTATGTTTCCACCGCCGGACTCTGCCGCCGACTTACGGTGGCAACCGGCCCCCAAACAGCGATCGGGGACGAAAGAGTTCGGTATGCGTCGGTTGTCCCCTCTCAAGGTGATGATCCCACAAATATCCGGCCTGAGTGATGAAAATCGAGGAACAATTGAAGGAATATGGTCGGCCATCAAAGTCCTGGAAGAACGCTGGAAACGGGCAGCGAGCTGGATTGAAGAGGCCACACGCCATTTCGGGACCTTAACAATATCCCAGCGGACGGGGCTACCTTGAAGGACAAACATATGCCCGTTCCCAGGACCTCAATATCTCTCCTTATCCGGCGGAGTCCAATCACTCGCTACAGGCGACGAGCGCAGATCCCCCGGACCGCCCACTCAAAGTCATTCCAAGACCGGCTCAACTCGAGGTCCCAAATCCGCCACCACCGTAGAACACATTTGGTGGGATATTTGTGACTGTCCCGATTGCCTTGAAAGGGACTATCGGGATTGGATACACGAGGACCGTCCTCCTAAGAAGAAGAAAATTTCCTCCCCAAAGAAAGATTGGAAGGAGAGATTCGAGGCGGTGATAACGGTGTGGGAACGCTCGGGGAGCCATCAGGGGATTTGATTATTATGTACTCTACTCCGGTCGGTCTTCCCCCAAAGCAAAAAGGGATAAAAGAACGAAAAAACCTTGCCAACGACAGGAATTGAGACTTTCGGATACCGGGATGCTGCTGCAGACGGAAGTCCCGGCCCCCTCGGGGTCGCCCAAGGTTCGGTTTGTCCGGCTCCCGAATATACACCGATGAAGAAAAACCGACGCCGGTCTGGCGCTCCCACTCAATCAACATGTTGATTTGGAGATGGCAACCGCCACAAAAGGCATCGGTATAACCCGGGGGCTTCGGCAAAGACTGCGCCTCGCAAGAAAAAGGCACGAAGTGGCCAGCTTGATGACTCTCCATCCCGAGACAAGGACCAAATCTATGATCCTCACCTATATGGGAGTATGATCACCTTCTGCGATGAAGATTTGCCAAGAGATGTCTCCCAACACAATGAAGCTTTGTACATCACTATTCGGCTCAACATCATGTCACTCCCTGGGGTATTAGTGGACAATGGATCATCGGTAAATGTCCTTCCCCTCGGCATGATGAGGGCCCTCCGCATAAATGAAAGGCGCGTGATCCCATCTACCCGAGCCAAGCTACGACGGTTCGTCTCGTCCCATTCGATGCAGGGACAAATGACCACTTCGGAACTGCAGTACGAAACCCAAATGGTGCCCGCAAAGTTCCATGTAATGGATATCCCCCGAGTTTACCCTACTAGGGCGCCCTTGGTTGCATCACATGAAAGCCATAGCCTCCACTCTCCACCAATGCGTCAAATTCATCAATCGGCAGGGAGACCTTGAAGTCATAAGGGGTGACGGTTTCCTCATAGGGAACGAAGGCTGAAACAATAGCCAAGAACGCCCGCGATCAAACAGGGCTACATCCTTCAAGAGGCAAGTCTCGCCGGCATCCTTTGGAATCCGGCAATGCCAACTATGTCGACACACTCAAGCGAGCGGACTCAGAAGAAGTTCGATTCATCAAATTCAATTGCTATTTCCAACACTTGGAGGCGTCTTTGGAAGGAAATCTTGAACACCGCCATGATACGAGCACACAAGTCCCCGGTCCTCAATCACGAGATTTGTCGGTATTCCCGCAAACCCATTCTTTGGCCTCGCCGGGCGAGGAGATTTTCATGATAAAAGTCGGCAAACACCGACGGACTCGGCTCGAATCTATGAACGTCGTGTGGGACGTCCTCCTTGCTTGAACTACACGCCAAGCCTTTCCGCTCGAGTATGGGACATGAGATTTTTCTAGCGGCTCACCGAGACGCAATGCGTCCTTACATCCGGATTGAGCGGTCGGGTGTGACGAAACGGAAGTCCCAGGGTGAGGAAGATCCCTACATCCACATGCTCGGCTTTCAGATGCCAAACACAGTTGATTACGGTTCGAGACAAAGAGATGATAGCAACGGCGAAGAGGGAGCACGGGACCATGCCTTTCCCGAGTTGTGAAGCCACCAGCAGCGATGCCGCTAAAGAATTGGGAAACTCTCTCGGGCCCGTCCGCGACCAAAGAGGAAATGATCACCAAGCTTGGATTGGTCCCAGGTCCTTTCGTGTCAACCTTTGTAAAGTCCTCAGGAGTCTCTCATTGTTGAGTTCGAGTCTCTCGAGTCGTCCAGATGGCCTCACGCACGAAGACTACGAGTCTCGTAGCCAACGTTGTATTCCCTTCGTCTTGAATGAAATGATGAACCTTTACGAGTATCCCTTAATTGCCACTTTAACTAATGATGAATTAACTAATAATCTAAAAACAGTTAATAACGATTCACTAGATGAAGAGCGGACACATTAAATGAACAATATATCAAAGAAATCTTTAAGCGGGTTGTCGGAAAGAGGAAAATCGAGCCCCAGCTGCCGAAGAGATTTTGACAAGTGTGAATTTGGGAACTAGCGGAAGAGCCTAAAGAGACGCAGATTGGTAGTTTCTTCGAAGGGAATTTGAAAGGGTTGCCCTAATCGAGCCGCTAAAAGAATTCGTGGATGTGTTCGCATGGTCCTATAAAGATATGCCAGGCCTCGATCCTTCCATAGTTGAGCACCGAATACCGCTCGACCCGGAAGTCAAGCCGATAAGCGAAGCTAAGAAGAATTAAGCCCGAATGGTCCTTACAAGTGAAAGAGGAAATAGAAAAGATGCTCGGGCGGGGTTCGTTAGGGTCATTGAATACCCAACATGGCATCTCCAACATAGTGACGGTGACCAAGGCCAGCGGAAAAATCACGATCTTTGCGTAGACTTCGAGAGACTTGAACAAAGCCGATCAAAAAGACGATTTTCCCCTGCCCGAAACATCGACATTTTGGTAGATTCCACGGCGAACCACGAAGTCAAATCTTTCGTCGATGGTTTTGCCGAGCTACAACCAAATCAAAATGGCGAGAAGAAGATCAAGCCAAAACGGCCTTCACAACCCCTTGGGGCACATGCGCTACACGGTCATGCCATTCGGACTAAAGAATGCTTTGGGGCTACGTACCGGAAGGGCGGCTACGGCTGTTCCATTACATGATCCACAAAGAAATTGAGGTCTATGTGGACGACATGATAATACATTCCGGAGGATCGAGATGGCGACACTTTGTTGATTTGAGAAAATTCTTCGGCCGCCTCGAGACCACGGCATGAGGGCCCGAATCCCGGCCAAGTGCACTTTCGGTGTAAGACGAGGCAAGGTACTAGGATATATGGTGACGAACGGGGAATCGAAGTAGATCCCCGAGAAAATCAAGGCGATAGTTGAAATGAAGCCACCACGGACAACGACGAAGTGAAATCCTTCATGGGAAGGCTGCAATACATAAGCCGCTTTGTAAATCAGTGACCTCGATCTGCGAGCCAATCTTCAAGTTGATGAAAAAGAATGCCTACACGGAATGGACCCCGGAATGTCGGCTTGCCTTTGAGCAGTTAAGGCATACCTTGTGAATCCCCGATTCTCTGCCCACCACATCGGCAAAAGCCACTCTTGCTATATCTAAGCATCACGGATACGACAATTGGGGCTATGCTAGCTCAAGAGAAAAAAGATTCCAAAGTCGAAACGCCATCTATTTCGTAAGCGAAAGCTCCAAGGAAGCGAACTCAATTACTGCTGCTTGCGAGAAGACTTGCGCTTGAGGTTTAGTGCAGGTAGTGGGAAAGTTGAAACACTACATGCGGTCTCACCCGATACATCTTTGTTTCAAGGATAGACCCCATCAAATATACATTCGACAAGCCTTCCATCTCCATGAGATTGGCAAAATGGTCGTTCTTTTTGGCCGAATATGACATCGCTTATGTTTCAAGGAAATCCATAAAAGGACGCATAATGGCAGAACATCGGCGATTTCCCAAGTGATGAGTCCCGAGGGACTGAACCTCAATTTCCCGATGATGGAATCTTCGCTCTAGAAGGAGAAAATCGCGGCAACTCTTCTTCGACGGGGCATCAAACAAAAGGGGAACGGGATAGGAATGCTTACGGTCGATCCTCTTGACGAACACACCCCATAGCTTGATAAATTTGAACTTGAAGTCACCAACAATGGCTGCCGAATATGAAGCTTGCATAGTCGGGTTGGAAGCCGCCCTTGAAAGAAATATCAAGGAATTGGAGGTGTACGGTGACTCTGCCCTCATCATCAATCAGGTCTCTAACAAATGGAAGACCGTGGATCCGGGTTTGCAGAAGTATCATGCTTACATGGAAGAGTTAGTAACTCAATTCAAAGAAATCAGGCTTTCATTACTCCGCCAAGAGACCGAAACAGGTTCGCAGATGCTTGGCTACACTAGCCTCTCTTGTCGAAATACACGAAGGAAAGTCTCGTTAAACCATTCGAGTCGGGAGAAGAGAAAACCCCGCCTATTGCTTGAAATTGAAGCGAAAGCCGAACTGATCAATGATCCCCGGTACACTCAGATTTACCAAGCACTGAAGGATGGCGAGGCCTCTTTCAAAACGAAGATGGGGAATATAAAGAAGGAATCAAAGCAAAAGTCTCTCACACGAAGCGGCTCGCCTCCCATTATGTTCTTTTGGGAAACATGTTATACAAAAAGCGTTATCAAGGCCCCTCCCCGCGATGTATCGGCAAACAAGAGGCTACCGAACTCATGAAAGAAATACATGGTGGTACTGCGGCCCTCACATGAATGCTCGAGCTACGATGCAAATCATACCGAGAATGGGGTATTTTTGGATCTCCATGGAAGCCGATCGCATCCAGCTTTGTCAAAAGCGATACTCAAATCTTAATCACTTGCCTCCTCACGAGTTATACCGCATGACAACCCCTTGGCCTTTCGTCACTTGGGGAATTGATGTCATAGGCAAAATCACACCATCAGCAAGACTTGGCCACGAAGTTCGTCCCGGTAGCCGTGGATTATTTCACCAAGTGGGTTGAAGCCAAGTCCTACAAAATCCTCAACTCAAAGAAAGTTGCCCTCTTCATCAAAGAAAACATCATGTGCAGATACGGGTTGCACGAAATCATCTCGTATAATGGATCCCACTTCAAGGGGAATGTGAAAACCGCGGCGGAATTCGAATAACCCGTCACAAGTCATCACCCTACAGCCCCAAAACCAACGGAGCCGTCGAAGCAAAGAAACAAGACTCTGAAAATATCATCCGGAAAATGGCCGTCCAAGGCGTAGATTGGCCCGAGAAGTTACACTTGGCACTCGGGGCTACGTAACATCAGCCGAACGGCAATCGGGAAACACCGTTTGCCCTCACATACGGAGATGGAAGCCGTACTCCCAATCGAGCCGGAAATACCCTCGCTCCGTATACGGCCGGAAAGCCAAATCAACGAGGTCGAATGGCTCCCGAGTCGCCATGACGAACCGGCCCTACCGGGACGAACGCCGATCAAGGCCATGGAACACATCCGAGCCTACCAAGGAAGAATGGCTAGAGCCTTCGACAAGAAAGTAAAGCATCGGGAAATCCGAGAAGGCGATCTTGTTCTAAAAGAAAAGCCCCTACCCGTATCAACCCCTCGGCAAATGGGAGCCCGTATGGGTCGGGCCATATGTCGTCCGTAAGATCTTCTCCTGAGGAGCCATGCAACTTGCGGACCTCGACGGAATCCCTTTGTACACCCAGTGAATGGTGACAAGCCTGCGCGTATACTACGCGTGAAAAAAAAAAAAAAAAAAAAAACAAAAAAACAAAAAAAAAAAAAAAAAAAAAAAAAAAAAAAAGAAAGAGTGCTAAAAAGAGTAATACCCAACTAGGTTAGAAACCCGAAAAGGGCGACCTAGGTAAAAAACAGGGGTTGCACCAAAAAAAAAAAAAAAAAAAAAAAACAAAAAAAAAAAAAAAAAGAGTGCTAAAAGAGTAATACCCAACTAGGTTAGAAACCCGAAAAGGGCGGCCTAGGTAAAAAACAGGTTGCACCAAAAAAAAAAAAAAAAAAAAAAAAAAAAAAAAACAAAAGAGAGTTCACCAGTTGAACTACGAAGACCCGAGCTCCTCAAAATGAGGGGAACGTAGGCCGGAAACGGTTCGGTCTAAAACACAAATAAAAGCCATACTTTGGCATCAATACAATTGACCAGACCATGAAAGCGTCTCGAAAAACTCTAAAGTAATTCAAATATTCATTACAAGTTAAAAGCTCTTTGATGAGTTTAAGCCCGATTCATTCCTACAACTGGCAACCTGCTAAAGGAAAACTAAGATAATAATAAAACTAATGTGTCCGTCATGGCAAGAAAGGGATACTTGGAAACCTCGTAGTCACTCCAAGCCACTCGTATCGGCCTCTCCTTTCTTCTTCCCCTCCGAGTCTTTCTCTTCGAACCGGAAAAATGTCGGTATTCCTCCTACCAAGCTCGTATAGGGACAGTGGTCTATCAAACCAGCCTCTGTCGTCAGGCCTTAGTAGCCCTAGCGCCATCCCTCATCTCCCGTAGCCTAGCCGGTAGCATAGGAGCCCTCCTCTCCCGTCCTCTTGACGTAAGCCTCATAGTCGCCGCGCGTCTCCGCTCCCGTCATGAGGATTGGCCCTCGCCTCGGCCCTCCTCCTCTCGAAATGGGGCCTGGTCCTCCGCACCCACAATGGCCTCACGCCGTCTCAAAATAGCCACCCGAGTCTCTCCTGCATGCCCTCGTACCAATCCAGTACCAAGTGGTCAAGAACACCGGTCTCTGACGCCGAGAATGACCCGAGGAGGAAAGGCATCATACCTCCATACTCGGGAAAGAAATGGAAACACCGAGGGATCATCCATGGAAACAGGAGCCACCACCCCGGTGGCTATATCATCAAAACCCTCCAAAGGAACCTCGCTTCCAAGCCAAACCGTCTCGTGACCGTGAGCCGGAATGTAGAAACCGGACCGAGAAAGCCCCGAAGCATAACCACATGGGACCCGTCCCCGAAGCACTCTGCGAGTCTCCACCCGCCAACGAGGCACCAACCATCTCGATATCTTCAGCCCGGCGACCCGCCATCCAACGTGCCCACGAGCCCCGATCATCAAAATCTACATCGACACCTCTCCCGGCAAAAGTCCAAGGCTCGATCATATCGTAGGTTTCCCGAAGAACCCCAAACGCTCCATCGCCCATGTGGTCAAGAGGAAACGGGCCGCCCGCGCATATACCGCCGTCCGGTAGCTAATCTGTCGAGAGCATGAAAAGTCTCCCCAAGAATCAAAGGAACGACATCTCTCGCCTGTGCGACAATGAACGACGACATCCAACAGAGACCGATGGCAAATTCCAAAGGAATAAACCATGAACAGTGGTGCCAAACATACAAAGTGCAAAGGCATCCCAATAGGCATCATCCACCAAGCCTAGGCCCCTAAATCTGTCGGGAAGACCGGAAATATCGAAATGATCGGGACCGCGGATCATACCTTGCGCTTCCTCCGGGAAAGATGAAGGAGGACGCACAACTGTCGCCAAAGAAGCCCCTCCGGGCAAAGTGGACCGCTATCTCTTCCACCTCCGACCTCCAAGCAAGGCCCGAAATTCTTCGACAATGCCGGAACAATCTCGTTGAAGGAAAGGCAAAAGACATGCCTTCTAGTATCCCAAAACGAAGAAGAAGCTCTTAAGAGGTCATAATCCGAACCAATTCTTTGAGAGACCACAAGCATCGTACCTTGTACCTTTCTTCAAAGAATGATCTTCTCTCGTGCATGATCTCCCTACACCACTCCTTGAACTTTTCAAAGAACAACATTTGCCTTTCTTTGGACAATTTTGGAGAATTTTTGGCCATTTCCATGGTTTTTCTCTCTTTCTCCCCGAAAATGGTCAAGTTGACCGGAGGTTGAAGAGGATATTTGAATTTGAAATAAAGCAAGACCAGTCCGAACCAAAATTAAAGGACAATGTCGAAGCGACCCTATCCGCGCGGATACAAGTGTCATTACCAAAAAAATTTTGCAACACCAAGCCGCTACACCAAAAGAGGAATATTCCGTCCCGGTTGCTCGAAACTTGTGCAAAAACCTCCCCAAACCAAATCCCATATACCAAACACCCTTGCAAAAAAAACCAAGGCTCATGCAACACTGCATTCATATTGCATTGCATTCATAAAATAAAATCCTAAATTATTACATTCCAAAAAAAAAAAAGAGTGTGCATAATAAAAAAAACAAACAAACATAAAATAAAATCCTAAATTATTACATCCAAAAAAAAAATGTGCATAATCTGTACAAATCTAAATCTCAAAAAAAAAAATCAATCGGAGTCTCCAAGACCCGATGTCTCCCCGCCCCTCTTGCGACTCGGGCCCGCCTCCTCAGGAGCCCCGAAAATCTCGGGCTCGGGAATCGTCCTCGTCTCCAGAGAGAGGCTCATCAGACCAACCCGCACGCTCCGATAGTGGCAAGCCGAGATCCGCGAAAAATCGTACCCGAAGGTGAAGGCGTCGGACTCCTGCACGTACGAAGACGACCCGCCATGCTGCCAAACGTGTCCCTGCCCGTGTGGATCCCCTAGAATGACGTGATCCGAAGGCAGTACTGCGCGATGATCAAGGAGAGGAGACAAAGGAGTCTCCGAAGAAGTCTCCGAGGGAATAGGAGAAGCCTCCCGTCCGGACAAAGCCGGCCGTGGTCGCTCGCTCTAGCTCGAGGAGCCCCGCAAGCGACCATCCTCCGATGAACCTCTTGGCTCCGATCACTTGCTTCGTCGTCTCTCGACGACCACCTCCGAAAACCGCACAAAAGCAAAAGCGTCAAAAAAAAAGAGGTGATGCTAAAGATGATGAAACAAAGGAAAGAAAAGAAGGAAAAGGTGAAACCATACCTTCATACTCCTGACGAGGCCGGAAAGCTCGTGGAAGCCGCTCGGCCGAGGGATTCGCACCTCAATCGGACTCCCATCCCGGATATAGGAAAAATCCGTCCGAGGGTACCGCGGATCCCAAGCCCCTCCCTATCCAAAACCCGAGGCATCCTCGCCTCCTCAAGACGAACGTCGCATACGGCTCGATCGCCACGAAGTCCGAGAAGTGCCGGCCCGCTCGGTAATCATCCCAGTCACTGACCGATCGCCGGGTGCATCATATCGGCGGAGGCTCCACCGGTGTCCTCAAAGGCGAGTTCACGCCATGCCGGCGCGTCACCCTCTCTCCTGCATAATAGGCATCGCAAGTCGACCCTCAAAATCCTCCGCCGCACCGGCCCGTATCTCGCGCCCTTCACGCGCTACCTCAAAGCGATCCTGTGGGAAGAATATCATCCCCTCATCCGTCTCGGCCTCCGTCAAAGGAAGGCAATCCGCGTACTCGAGAGTCGTACGCCCCGGAGCTTATCTTTTCCCGGCATGCTTGGACCAAGACCGCATGGCCGGATACGCCCGACGTACGCCTCAGCCGCTCCACACCGTGACGTGGAAGAACTCCAACGCCCATACCGCGAAAGGCAAAGATCGAATCAATCCAAGTGCAAAAAAAAAAAGGAAGTGTGTGCTCAAAGGAAAGAGGGAAAGCAAAAAGAGAGCTTATACCTCCGTGAGCAAACTCAAAGCAAGATAAGGAGCTCACAGCCTCTTCCTGGCCGTATCTATCAAGAGCGAAGGCTGCCACACCCGGCCTCCCCTCAGAAATATCTCCAACCGTCTCCATGTCCTCCAAGGACCTCAAGAAGGCAAAGACCGCCGTCCTCGCATGACCAAAGAGCGTGCTCGAGAAAGTAAACCACAGAAGGACCTAGCACCGCTTCGGCGCTAAACCTATCCTCCCCACCTCGTAACTCGCGATGGTCTCCACAATCTTACCGTAGACCACGCAAGCATACTCCATCCCCATCCCCTTTTGGGAATAGGGGAAAATCCAAGAAGGTCCCGCAGTCCGCGTCACCGTAGCCATCTCTCCACTCAATGCCGCGTCCATTAAAGGACAGCCCGTGATCGCAAAGATAGTCGAAGGCGTAAGCCGCCTCGCCCCGTAAGAAGTGGAATGTGTGGGTCGCGTCCCACCAATGCCGCGCCGAGCAAACATCAAGCTCCTTGCTCTTAGTGGAACTTGACCAGCCCCTCAAACACTCGACAAACTCCCGTGAGCCCCGTCTCGACAACAACTGCTCTGACTCGGCAAAGCTCCTCGGCCCGCATTCGGAAGCCGGTCCCACAAGTCAATCACGTACTCCACCGATCCTCGAGTCTTCATCTTGTTCACCGCTCCGTCACAAAACGGTGTCCGCCCGAAAGAGAGAAAGAGAAAATGTCAAAAAATTTTTTTTGCATTTGCATATACATTAAAAAAAAAAAAAAAGAAATTTCGACAAAGATGACAAAGATACAATGAGCATAGCCCCATTTTTCTCGCATAAAAGAAAACAATTTTCAAAGAAGTCCCAATGCATTCATCAAAAAAAAAAGATGCATTCCTACGGAAGTAAAAACTCCGTCCCATTTTCAACAAAAAATGCATACATGCATATCATCCATCTTACATTCCTACTGGAGGAAAATCCGTCCCACTTTTCAAAAAATATATATCCTAAACATACATACATCCCATATTGGCAAAATGCCCATTCTTTTCAAACAAAATGCATGCGTTGCATCATCATTCATCAATTATCAAAATTCAATTTCAACAAAAAAAAATCATCATCATCATCAACATGCAATATTCAATTTCAAAAAAAAAAAAAGAGAAATCACAATTCTTCGAATTTTCACATGTAATTTTCGAATTAAAAAAAAAATGTGGCAAAAATGCCAATTCTTTTTCCCAAGCAAAATGCACATTTTGAGTTACTCATATACTCATTACAACATGCAAAGCATTAAAATCAAAATTCAAAGCCAAGAACATCAATCATTCGAATTTTCAAAAAAAAAAAAATTCAAAAAATCACCCAAAATTTTCAAGAAATCAACAAAGGGATCAAAGGGTTTCAAAGTATACCGTTCGGAGATGCGGATCCGAAGCCCAATGTTGCCAAGCATCGGGGTAATGCTCCTCCGCAACCGATTGCGAAAGATTGTAATGCCTCCTCATCCGACGAGCTCCACCGCCTCTCCGCTACCGGCCACGCCCTTGGCCTTGAAAAGCGCCTTCCCGTGTTCCATTGCTCGAAAAATCAAGAAAATCGGAGGAATTTTGAAGCTTAAATGGCCAAAAATGGCGAATGGCCGCTTTCTCTCTCCTCGCTCTCGTAATTTCAAAAATTGAATGGGGGAAGAAGAAAGGGCGTTGGCCCTAATTAATACCCCCTCGACTTTCCATCCCTATCCGCTGATAGGACAAGATCAAGTAAGGGTCCAAAATGTTAACCCTTTCGCCCCTTAAAATTTCAGACTCGCCCGAGAAAGATAACGAGATACCGTATCCATCAAAATTACCCCGCAGCCAAACGTAAGACATCGAGTCCCCGAGAAAGATAACGAGATCCCGTATCTTTCATCAAAATCATTCCCTAGCCAAACGTAAGACCGGAAAGGCCCCGAGAAAGATAACGAGATCCCGTATCTTTCATCAAAATCATCCCCTAGCCAAACGTAAGACCGAGTGCCCCGAGAAAGATAACGAGATCCCGTATCTTTCATCAAAATCTTCCCCTAGCCAAACGTAAGACCGAGTGCCCCGAGAAAGATAACGAGATCCCGTATCTTTCATCAAAATTACCCCTATAGCCAAACGTAAGACCGAGTGCCCCGAGAAAGATAACGAGATCCCGTATCTTTCATCAAAATTACCCCGGGCAGCAAAACGTAAGACCGAGTGCCCCGAGAAAGATAACGAGATCCCGTATCTTTCATCAAAATTACCCCTAGCCAAACGTAAGACCGAGTGCCCCGAGAAAGATAACGAGATCCCGTATCTTTCATCAAAATTACCCCTATAGCCAAACGTAAGACCGAGTGCCCCGAGAAAGATAACGAGATCCCGTATCTTTCATCAAAATTACCCCAACAGCCAAACGTAAGACCGAGTGCCCCGAGAAAGATAACGAGATCCCGTATCTTTCATCAAAATTACCCCTAGCCAAACGTAAGACCGAGTGCCCCGAGAAAGATAACGAGATCCCGTATCTTTCATCAAAATTACCCCTGCAGCCAAACGTAAGACCGAGTGCCCCGAGAAAGATAACGAGATCCCGTATCTTTCATCAAAATTACCCCTAGCCAAACGTAAGACCGAGTGCCCCGAGAAAGATAACGAGATCCCGTATCTTTCATCAAAATTGCCCACTTGCAAGCCAAACGTAAGACCGATTTCCTGCACAAATACGTCTCGATTTTCCTCAAAGAAAGGCTAACAAAATCCCCAAAGAAAGTTAACGGAATCTCAAAAGCCAACGGAATCTCGAGTAGTACTCGAACTACGAAAGGGCTTGATTCCCACTAGGGATACGTAGGTAGCCTATCATTAGGTCCACCTCGACCAAAACGGTCACCCTCTCCTTCGGCAGCCAGACGAAGTCCACCGAAAGGCCATTTCAAATTAAGGTCCGAGGCGCCTAAAAGGCCATCATCATCAAGGTCCGAGGCACCTAAAACGCCATCTTCAAGGTTCGAGGCACCTAAAACGCCATCTCCAAGGTTCGAGGCACCTAAGACGCTATCAAGCGAGGCACCTAAAACGCCATCGCAAGGTTCGAGGCACCTAAGACGCTATCACTAGAGACCAAAAATGGTCATTCCTATCCCCAAAGCAGAGCGGATACCGACCAAAATGGTCATTCCTATCCCCACAGAGCGGATACCCATCGACCAAAGATGGTCATTTCTTATCCCCAGCAGAAGTTTCTTTCCAAAGCAATCGACCGTAGAACTCGCTCACTGTGTTCGAGGCACCTAAAACGCCATCATCTCCGGGGTCAAAGACCCGAACTACGATCGGCTTGATTCCCATTCGGGATACGTAGGTAGCCTATCGCTAGGTTCACCCACCCGATCACTCGATCATCCCGCCAAATATGGAGCCTTACTTTTATCGACGACCCCGCTTCCTTCGAAAGCGCCGTCGCCGAGGGGCTACTGTAAGTGCTCCAATTTGAGCTTGTTAGAATTTTCGTTATAAAATTAACGAAAGTTATAACAATTACTAACATTCCTAACAATCCTAACTTTTCTAACAAAGGGAGGGTAGAATGGGCATTGCCAAATGAAGTTAAACCAAGAAAAGCATCTTAAAAAGCAAAACAAAAGAATAAAACCATAAATAGAAAGGCTGGAAACACAAAAAACTGGCTGTTAATTTGGTTTTTTTGAATTTTTATTCTTCCTGTCCAAGGCTGGAGCTGTAATTAATGAACAGTGCACGCCACCGACCTTGTCCGCGCGGATAAGTATGCATTTTCAGAGGGCTATAAATTGAGCCCTCCAAATACGTAAATAAGGAGAAAGAACACAATTGCACCGAACCTCTGGCGAAATATAGAGAGAAAACAGTGAGAATTCTTCAAGAATTGTCACCTTTTTCTCTCCAATCTTTCCCAACTCATACTCATCCACTCACTCTCATATTCAAGCCCTAAACACTCATATACTCAAGTCAAACACTCAAGAACACAAGGAAAATTGGTAAACCCTCCTCTTCCTAACCCTAAATCTCATCCATGCATGCATCTTCAAACTACAAAATGTAGTTCTTTCATCTTCTTTCTCTAGATCTAAGAAGATCACCATGGAAGACCATCTCCATGGATGATCTTCTACAAAGATCAACATTATTTTTAAGCTTTTCTTGCTTCCTTGCAAAAATGCACTTTCAAAACCCTAAAAAACCATTTTCAAGCACTAAATCTTGATTTCAAAGGGTAAAATCCCCTTCCCCAAGCAAATGAAATGCTTAGTCCTAATGTACCCCAAGGATGGTTTGGTATAGTTGATTCACCACTAAAATGTCTAGTGATCACTAACCAAAACCTAGGGAAATGGGGACAAGCATGGATGCAAAACCCCCCTTAAAATCATATTTTCTTTCTTGAGAAGTTGCTGTCCAGTAGCAATTTTCTCAGACCTCAGTCCATGGTCTTAATTTTTGGACACAGATGAACTTGGAATTTGGTGTTGACTACAAAATACTTTTTGTAGCCAACATCCAGAGCTTTCCAGACATATTTTTATCTTATTTTTGGGTGAGTAAAACTCCTCTTTTCAAATTTTCTTTCAGAGGCTAGTTCATCAGCTTCTGGGAATCCAGATCTCATATCTGAGGTTTCCAGAAAGTTTTGACCCCTCAAATCTTCTCCAAAATGGAAAATTCCTTCGCACAAACTTTATTCAAGGTGTCTAGAACAACTTTCATTCTCTGAGTTTATCCAGATTATGAAGTTTTAAGACCCTTGAATCCCTTTCAAAATCAAAGGTCCACTGCCTTTTTCATTCTGGCAGAAATGGCTCTCAACTTCAAAAGGTCTTTTGAGTACCAAACCTCAATCCAAAAATCTTCCAAAAAATCATGGGATCAGTTTAAAGTCTTAAAAAGATATCCCAATTTTTACTTTTCTGAGTTTCAACTTATTTTGGCCAAAAAACACACACACACACACACACAAATGATTTTCAGCTTGGAAGACTCGTTTTTACGAGGCGCGTCGGGTGCACACTAACGTCCTTCCCGACGCGTAACATGACCTCCGAACCTAAATCTCTGATCTCGGGATTTTTTCAAAGTTTTGGCCCTTCAAAATTAAAATGGCGTGGCGACTCCGTTTTTTCCGGTTTTATTTGGTTTTTCAAAGAAACGCAAAAATCGAATTTCTCCCGTGAAAAAGGCAACACATCATCACACAAACGCTTAATGATGCAATTGAGGAGCTGCCAGAGGAGCAACAAAACTCTCCCACGGCGCGTGAAAATATTTTTGTTGGTATGATGGGCCCTGATGACCACGGGAGAGTGCGATGTATGGGAGGCGGTCTTAACAAAACTAAGGTGTTTGGTAAATCCCCAACTTCTCGGAGCAGTTTGTATTGGAGGCGGTGGCGGGGGTCAGAGCAGATTTTGAAAGGCAACTTCAGGAGGAACGCCGACAAAATGAGGAGGAACGCCGACAGTTACAACAACAACTTCAGGAGCAATTACAACAACAACAACTTCAGGAGGAACGCCGACAGTTACAACAACAAATTGATGAATTGAAACGTTGTTGGATGGAACGACATGGAAATGACGGTAATGAATAGGTGTTGTGGATTTTAGACATTGTGTATTTTGGATACATTCAACAACTAATAACTTTTTTGTATAATGGTTATTATGTCTGGATACATTCAACATTAATTGTGTTAATATGTAGATTGTAAATATTGATTGCATTTGTGTATTTTTGGTTATATACAGGTTTTATTTGTGTGTGTACAGGTTGAATTTGGTTTTTGTGAACGTATTTTTGGGGAAAATTAATTATACAAAGCTGGGAAAAAAAAATAGGCTTATTTACGGCGGTGACAAAATCCGCCGTATAAAACTAGGGACGACTCGTGCCCAAAGGGGGGGACGAGGGAACCAGTAGGGGGTGTAAATGGTACGACTCGTGCCACGGTGGACGAGTCATCCCTATTAAGTTATTTACGGAGGATATAGTCACCGCCGTATAAAATGGCCTTGGACGACTCGTGCGGGACGAGGAACACAGTGGGGGTGCAACTGGGACGACTCGTTAAAAAGCGGACGACTCGTCTCTTATTTACGGCGGTTACACATACCGCCGTATAAAGATCACTCAAATACAAATATACGTATGTATTTCATTATATACGGCGGTGGTATATCCGCCGTATATAGTATTTACGGCGGTGGTGTATCCGCCGTATATAGTATTTACGGCGGTGTCACCGCCGTATATAGTATTTACGGCGATGATTTATACGGGGGTCTATTTACGGCGGCTAGTCCGCCGTAAATACTATATACGGCGGGGCGCGTGGTATTTACGGCGGATTTTAACCGCCGTAAATAAGCCTGTTTCTTGTAGTGACTCTTCTCATCCTTCCGCCGCCACCCTCGTTTCTGGCTCCCCACTTCCACCAACGTTTCTAGCCCCCACATAAGCCTAAGTCTCCCTTTCGCGTTCAGGCCCCAAACACCCAAAACTGAGTCTAGATCCTCCTCTTTATGTCGACGTTCATCCATCTGCTCTCAATTTCGCCAAAAGACCAAACGAGTCCAAACGAAGGTTTAAAAAAAAAAGAGTCCAGACGAGGGTTAAATACTTGTTTGATTTTAAGTTGATTTTGGGTTTTATTTGTAATATGATTGTTCTTTGATTTTGTTTTTGTTGGGTATAGTGGTGGGGGTGTGATATTGTAGTGACTGGGTGATGGTGGTTACGGTGGAGATGGTGGTGAGTTTGAATTTCAAAGAGATGATGGTTGTTGGGATTTTGAGTAATACCATATTTTTTATTTGTGTTTAAGAAAAGATTATTCTATATATTTTAGTTAGCTAAATTGTGTTTCATTAAAAAAAACTTAATTAAGAAAAAAATATAAATTGGGTAAGCATATTTTTTGTAAATATTTATTTTATTTAATCTATTTTTATTTATATATTTTATAAATTATCTAATCTAAAATAATTAGTAATTTTTTTGAAGCAAAATAATTAATAATTTAAATTATTAGAAAAAGGATAATAGTTAATATCTTAAATTATTTTAAATCATATTAACTATTATCTTTATTTTTTTCAATATTTTAAATTTACTAATTATTTTTTGTAAAAAAAAACTAAATATTTTTCTTTATTATTTTATAGGGCAAATGACAATTTAGGGCCTGAAGTATACGAGGAGGTACCAGATTGGGCCTGAATGCGAAATGACCAAAATGCCCTCATTGAATCTCACGTGAATCGCACGTGGTAACTTAACAGACTTTTTGGACGGAAAACGTCAAAAAGCCCCAAATTGATAAAAAGTAGTAACTTTGGGCCCTAAATTGACAAAATTAAGACTTTAGACCCCAATCTGGTACCTCCTCGTAGACTTCAGACCCTAAATTATCATTTGCCCTGTTTTAAAATATGTCATTTTGGAGGTTTTCACATATTTTGAGGAATGCAATTATTACGACTTTATAAAGTACCAAAAATATCCTTATTAATAGTTTCCTTCTCGTGCAATATTTCATACAAAAAGTATAATCAACGAAATAAAACAAGTTTCAATGTAGGGGTAAAATTGTGATTTTGAGGATTTAAGCCCCAAAACGTCAAATATTTTGAATCAAAATTTAGTTTTCAAAACTATATCTATTTTGAATTGGAGGAGTAAAGTTTATTGTAAAGAGCTCCAATTATTAGTTTCCTAGCATGTAACAACGCACACTACACGATATCAGTGAGAAGGAGACTATGTTGCGGCTTTGTGATGTGCGACATATTCCGGACTTGAAGAGTAACTTGATTTTCATAAGGAAACTTCTTGATAAGCAAGGTTGTGTGGTGACCTTCGGCTGTGAGACATGTAAGGTAAACCGGGGAGCTAGTTTGGTAGCTCGAGGCGATTGGAAAATATGTTGTATACCACATGCAACATGGGTCATTGGAGGAAACAAGGGGACAATCCAATGATAGATGGTGGTGGCCGAGATCGCCATGGTGGAAGAAATTTCACAAACGGTATGTTGGTAGAAAATGAAGTCGACGTACATTGAGTCAATTTGGCTAACATGGGAGGGGATCTAGAACATTGATATGATGGGTTGCTAAGGGCACGCAGAAGTTCCAAGCTTGTGACTGTGAGGGACACGAGAATTCGCGTTGTATAATATCATTAGTTAGCAAGCAAATGAGTGGGGAGGTGCAAGGAGGATCATTGGGAATGGAGACTCAAGGCATGGTGAAACTGACAGTTATGTTGAAGTGTCGCTCATCTTCAACTTACTTGGATAACTAGATAAGTGGATGGCGCTACCAACGCATGGAAATTTGTTTTGCGAAAGTCAAACTCGAGTGGTAGAATGACTGAGGTATCACAGTTTGATTAGTCTCTAGGTGGGAAATTGTTGGGGTTATATTCCTAACCAAGAACAAACTCAAGAGAGGATTCAAGTCGGGGTGCAAGAGAGAGAGAGAGATATTAAAGGCAAAACTGGAATAATTGGCTTGCATGACCGTGCTGAATATAAGGCACGACCGTGCAACAGGGAGATGGTTTTTGTAGACATGCTTGAAACGACCGTGTAGACGCGCAGAGGGCAAAAAGAAGTTTCCTAAGATTTGGTTTCCTAATTGTGGTAGATCTCTTACTTGGAAATTAAGAAGTCTTTTCTTGGACATAAATTCTTAGTGACCTAGAACTAGATTTATTGCACTATAAATACTTGTGTTAGCCTAGAAGCAAATTGGTAACATCATTGAAAATATTAGAGAAAATATTAGCGCCCCCGTAGGTAGTTGTTGTTGCAACGAACCGGGTAAATAATTCTTGTGTATTTCTTTATGAGCGATTTACTTTTCATGTGTGTTGTTATTATTAATCTCTCCATTGTCTTGGGCTATTTCACTCCGTGATTTTCGAACACGAGACGCACGAGGTTGTCATCTTAACACTAAATTTCAATTCATTAGCATGATTACTATAAAATTGATACAACTTTTCCCATGTCTTTGCTTTTACCCCAGCAGAGATGAAGTGATACCAACACGACTTTCTGCGCCAAAAAATTAAAGATATTATATTAACAAAAGCAATGACACTTATGAATACAAGTACTGTCATTTTAAAACACATTCACTCGCACTAAAGCAACAAGTTATTGACATCTCCAGTCACACGAACTCATAGAGACAAGATATTGCAATGGAAACATGAGCACCAGCACTACTAGAACAAGGTGTTGACACATTCAATCACAAGCCCTGTCACCTTATAAACACAAGAAAATGCAATGGAAACATAAGCATTGTCACTAAAACAACAAGTAGACATATTCAATCACAAGTTCTGTCACCTTATAAACACAAGAAAATGCAATGGAAACATAAGCACTGTCAGTAAAACAACAAGTAGACATATTCAATCACTAGTTCTGTCACCTTATAAACACAAACAATGACAATGGAAACATAAGCACTAGATTACATCAACAAGGTATTGTATTGACACATTCAATCACAAGCCCTGACACCTTATTAACACAAGCAATGACGGTGAAAACATAAGCATTGACACTACAACAACAAGGTGTTGGCACATTCAATCACAAGTCTTGGCACCTTATAAACACAAGCAATAGAACTGTAAAACACAAGCACTGGCGCTACAACAACAAGGAGCTAGCACGTCACCTTATAAACATAAATGGAAATGTCAAACACAAGTACTGGCACTACAATAACAAGGTGATGGCACATACAAACACAAGCAATGGAAATTAGAAACACAAGCACTAGCACTACAACAACAAGGTGCTGACACATTATAAACACAAGCCAAGCCCTATCACCTTATAACCCAAATATAAACCAATGTGCTTGCTTTTTAAATTGACAAAATACAAGCAATTGCAATGAAAAGATAAGCACTAGTACTACAAACCAACCAAGCACTGAGATTGTAAAACATTTGAACTGAATCAATTTACCTATTTCATAACTAGTTTCAACTGCAATTTCATCTAAATATGATCAATTACGGTAGCATTAGTGTACTAGCACTTCAAATAACGATGAATTCGACTTACTACCAATTTCGTCTTCTAGATGTCGGAAGCTCGTCTCGTAATGAAATAGTATTTCAATTGATTGAAACAATTAAACAATTTGTTAGTATCTCTATTGATAACCGATTCTATTTTGACCTGTAATACATGACATAGATTGTTATAGTACATGGATTGATGGAATTCAGATTAAGCTCGATGAATTCTCCCGCCCGTGCATTTCATTTGCGGTTAAATTATGTATTTTACCGTGTGTTCGTTGAGTTTGAGCTTATATATGCTGATTTTGTTTTATTAATGAACTGAACAATTGGTTCAAATCGGTGTGACTTGAGTAATACTTCGTTTGTTTTTCATTTTCATCTCTTATTAATATTCGAATGAATGGGTGCATCATACATATCATAATTTAGACTGTTTTTTTCTCCATTTAAATCTATATGCCTCTTATTTTTCACTTAATTTTCAAATGTATCACGTATTTGCCTCTTAATCGACTTTTTTCCTATGTATTTATTCCATAAACTCGTAATTTCAAAAATACCCAACCCAAACACTAGATCAACAACCATTCATCCCATATCTCTACTTCATTAAATGTCATAACCCTAATTTCAGATGTAAAGTCAGATGAATATTTAAACAATTTGAATAATTCATAAATCAGTTTTCAGACGGTACCTTTTATCAGTTTAGTCAAATTCAGACGTTAAATCAGATTTCAGCACTTAACACTTGAAAAAATCAAACGCTGTCTAAATCAAATTCAAACAGGATCAGAAACTAGTTTTTTCTTTGGTATAAAAAATAAATAAACTAGTTTTTCACAAAAAAAAAAAACTCATTTTCAATTTTTTTTTCTACAAATCACAAAGAGAATTGTTATTCACCCCCGCACATTTACTTAATACCCCCGTAAAATAATTTTTAAAAAAATGTCATTAATTGAAATTACTCTATTACCCTTCACTTATGTTATACCCCCGCAATTGACTCGGCCGAAACTAATGGAGAAGCGACCGACGTTAATGGCTGTTGGCCGGAGTTAAATATGAAATCTTCTTATTATTTCCTCCAACCCCTGCTTCCAAGTACCCTGAACTTCCCGGCATCGATTCTATCGTCATCCTTCTCTATTAATATCCACCAATTCCCACCAAATTATTTCTAAACCACGGTTAACCCCACACTCTGTAAAATGATCGCCACTGTCCACCTCCAGTAATGCTAAATTTATAAACAACAATGTCCCCCAAGAACCCAGAAAAAATTGGGGATTTGGGATGGTTAACAATGTCCCCCAAAACCCAGAAAGAAACAACTATATTGGGGATTTGGGGATGACTTTTCTTCAAAATAATGCAATATAATTGAGGAAATTGTTTATTGCAGTATACAAGAAATAATATTAAGATGAATATGATAGTAATAGAAAGAAGAAAGGGCGGATTTTCCTAAGAAAATGCAGGAATAGATTTTGTTGTGAACTTTCCAGGAAGCTGAAACAGCTGAGAAAAAAGGGGTTGGATGAGATGGAAAACGATGATTTCTAGACAAGGTCAACGATGTTGCCGCCCACTCAACGTCAGTCACCAACAGTGGCACAGGTCCAAATTGATTCTTTCTAATAAGAACTAAGCTTCCCTTATCTGCTAAATCGAGCAACTCCGGATGCATATCGGTGATTGCGGCTCTTGAATCAGTGAAGAACTCCGATTTGAAGTTGAAGCCCGATGGTGGAGACTTGATTGAAACCGTGCATGATTTGTAAGGTCCAGTTGTGATGAAATTGGGGATTTGGGATTTGATCGGGAGGAGGTGGAATTGATTAGGGTTTGATGAGAAGATTAGGAACGGAAAGATGAGTGGTAGTGGTGGTGGTGGCCGGAAAGATGAGTGGGCGGCAGAGCTTTGCGGGTGTATAACAAGGGAGGGTAATAGAGTTATTTCAATTAATGACATTTTTTTGAAAATTATATTGCGGGGGTATTAAGTAAATGTGCGGAAGTGAATAACAATTCTCAATCACAAATGTGTTGGGTAGGAGTATTAATGGACTCGACACCATGGGACGCATTACACATTGGAGTTACCATTTAACCAATCTACAGACCCCATTTCCGGTAAATTTCTACCCTTTTCACACAGCCGACGGTGAAGTGGAGAGGTGTAAGCGATAAAAATTGAGTCTTTCTGCCTACTATGTATCATGATGGGATTAGTTGAGGGATCTGTCGGTGGAGAAGAGTGACACAGTGAGTCTTAAAGCAGCTACTCCGTTGCTTTCGTCTCATCTAAGCAATTTGTTCAGTGTACAGCTATCATACTGCGTGAAAAAAATAAAATCTTGTGTATATACTCCCTCCGTCCCAGAACAATCTTCACACTTTTCCTTTTGGACGTCCCAAAACTTACTTCACACATTTAAAACTTACCTAAAATGGAAAGGAATCTTTACTATTCCCTCCACTCATTCTCTCTCCTACATTATTTTAATACTCACAACACTATTATAATTTACTATTCCCTCCACTCATTCTCTCTCCTATTTTATTTTCACACTCACAACAGGGACGGTTATTTGCAAGGCACGCTATTTGCAAGGCACGGAAAATGGACAAAATTGCCCTCCCGTACGCGAACGTTTCGTGTAATTTTACACGACATTGTCAAATACGTTTCGTATATAAATATACGAAATGTATTGAGTTATTTCGTGTATATTCACACGAAATATTAACAAATATTTCGTGTAGTTTCATACGAAACATATCCGATACCAATAATTCATACTTCCAAACATAAAAAGCTGGAAAAATTCAAAGACCAATACAGACTTTATTGAAAAAAATCATAAAAAATGGTATACTTTGCCATATTTCACATCACAAATCCAAACTTTCAAACAGTTTTTAATGATTCATACATACAAATAAAAAAGGCTCAATAAGTCAAATGATACACTCATGCTATGACCTATTTCTTGAAACCCTTGCTTCGTTCGACGCACCGAGAGTCGGTTGAATGTCTCTATCCGAGCTGTATGGCATGACCAAGTTACTTGCGCTTGCATCACGATGAGCCTCCCAATATAACGCCGGCGATGGCATCGGGTAATCATTATCTAACATGTGCAAAGCAATATAAAATGGTTTCCAATGTGTCCAAGCACAAGTGTGTCTCGTGGGTGGTCCTACTCCTTGTGGTACAGTCACGGAAGGCATGTGAAGCCACCGGTTAGCGTGTACGAGATGAACACCACATTATACCTCGTGGCAATGATGTGCCCTAGCTCTGGGAGGGTCATATAATAATACTCAGGAGCCGGGGAGGAATAGTAAGCAATGCGACTGTAGAGCTCGTCCATACTAGTCCAAGATATAACTCTCTGATAAAGCTCGCGTCGACTATGCAGCTCAAGGCAACAATGCGTGTGGACTTGAGGCCACATGTCCCCATCTCCGTATATCTGCGCAGCTACGGCTCTATAGCCACAATGTCCATCACCCCTCACATCCGTGATGCCTTCAATAAATGGGACCATGAAAGGCATAAATGACATAGTATACCCAGAAGTATGTAGACTAGTGACTTGTCCATTTCCCTTTCCACGACCCCGACCCTGACTCCGACCCCGTCCCCGTCCTCGTCCCCGACCTCGTCCTCTCCCACGAGTTGAAGAAGCTAGTGGTGGAAGAGACGTAGGAGTAGTAGGGCTAGATGGTGTAGTGTTTGAACCTACTTTCGGATTGGGCGTGGACTTCAAAGAGTTTGAGTCCCACGACATCATACCCGATTGGGTTGATGCAATGAATGTAGATCTAGACACTGCTTTGCCGGTGGAGGGTGGTGTAGTGGGGACTCCAAAATATCTCGTCTCGTATGCTCCCAATGCGAAAGTATTCTCGAACCGGCGGTCCGGGGTTTATTTGCCTTTGAAATATGAGGTGGCTCGAAGCATCTACGGTTTGTGGATGTAGCTCTTCATTTATCGTTTGGAATAACTTTCTCTTGATCGGTTCAGGTGCGTTACGTACTTCGTTCCACACGCCTACAAAAGAATTTTCATTGATCGAAGACCTAGTTGGACAGTACTGCGGCTCAATGTCCAACTTCTTCCAAAAAGCATGAATCGAAGACAACCCAATCCGTCCCCGTAGCTACGTATGTGTGCAATCTCGTGACTGCATGGAAGTCCATGTGTTCGCCTAACATAACACCCACATTCTGAGGGATCCATGACATTATCCCCACTACGAGACCGCTCTTTTTTGATGATGTCCAAGGCTACATTTGACACTCGCCCCAATATGTCCCGATAAAGATTACAAGTCTTCATATCAACTGAATTACGCTCTTTGCCATCTCCATGCTAGCTTTGATTTTTATTATTTGAATTTCCATGATCTCGTGAGCAACTTTGAAAATTGTGTCAAAAGTAGAAGAAGTACTTCCCAACGCATGCTTCAACTCGCTATGCTCACTCTCGGATCCGTTCGTGGTGTGGGTTCCGAAGTGTAGCAACGTATCCGTATGCATGGACGTAATATTTTGTGAGTATGGAGTAATCCATGTATCGCGGAGATAGCTCAATAAAGCGGGATAAGCAAAGAAAAACGTTTAGAAAACCGTTGCCAACGGGTGTTCCATTCTCCGAAGTAGCGGGCGATATTCTTGCATTGAATTTATTCATGAATGCTTTTGCAATTCCGGGTTCCCAAGATGAGCCAACGCCCTCTTTCGAACATTGACTTCTATATGCCTTCGACACAAATGATGTGCGGTCTCGGGAAATTCGCTTGGACAGCATTAATGAAAGCCAAGTCTCGATCGGTGAAGAAAACCGTTGGCATGTTGGGAGGATGAAAAAGACTACGCAAATTCTTGAGTGCCCATGCAAAATTATCGGTCTTCTCATTTTGGAGAAACGCATATGCAATTGTGAAATTCTTCCCCGTGGAAGTAAATCCCAAAATATGTAGGAATGGCGGTCCATAGCGGTTGGTGTTGTAAGTGCAATCACCTAGCAGGATTTTAAAGAGAAACAGAGTCGACAACAATCAGAATTACATTTCGTGTACTTATATACGAAATTGTACATTTTATATCGTGTATTTTTACACGACATAAATAATACCATTTCGTGTATGACCACACGAAATATAGTCTTAAAATTATATATCCTTTTCGTGTAGTTTTATACGAAATATGAACATATGTTTCGTATAAAAATACACGAACTTGTAGGCAAAATTTCGTGTATAACCACACGAAATGAAGTCTCGAATGAGGCTGTATGTACAGTAATGCAGTAAAAACACATTGAAAAAAATTCACAAAAATTTACCTTGGACTACGTATGGAAAGCAGTTGAGCATATGCGATGCTAGTGGGTGAGAGAAGAATACGTCGCCGATGATGTCACTGTCCTTGGCTTTCCTCGTGAATACAATATATTGCTTATCGTCGAGTAATTTCATGAATTGTTGCGGCGGTGATCTCCTGCTCGTTCCCTTGCTTTGAACTTCACGATGGCATTATGGACGTGTGTCTGAGTACTCACATTCTTCTTATCCTTCTTCTTTAACATTGTGAGAATGTTATTCGGACGCATGGACGATTGACTTGCGGTACACACCTCCTCATACTCATCTTGTGACAATTTCCCGAGCGGATGACCTTCGGATACGTTGGAAAGTCATGATTATGAGAGCCATGCTTGACAACATAACCCCATAACCCAAAGACCCATATCTTTGGCCCGAAGTTCAAACTTGCACCCAATCCTCTGGCTGCTAGTTAGCCTCGATTTTTAGATTTGCCAGCCTATACTTGCCACCAAAATGACATATAATCTTTGCGTAGCCTTGGATATTCCCACTAGTCTTTCTCGAATCTTGTATAACAAGTGTTAAATTTTGAAGGGCCGCAATACTCCGTACGTGTTTTAGAAGTTCATCTCTATTTTCAAATAATTGTGATGTCGTGAATTGATCACTCAAATCCGGATATTGACCCTGCAAATTATAGTTGCATAAATAACTAATCAAGCAAAAATTTCAAGATTGGATTTTTATTCGAATGTGTATTTCAAGATTGCATTTTTATTCTAATGTGTATATGGAACATTGTCAATAGAATCCACATATGACAAAGATAAGATAGTAGCATATGAACTTACTTCATTGGAGCTTGGATTTTGATTTTGATGCGGAGAAGGAGATGAAGGTTGTGGAGAATCTTGATTTGGTGCCCTTTCGTCTTCTTCTTCAAAGATAAATTCTATATCATCAAGGTTAATATCATCGAAACAATGTGAGGAATCCATAATATGATTGTAAGAACTTGGATAATGTGTGTTATTGAATGGTGAATGGGTCTTGGTTTAACGTCAGTTGCGTTTCGTAATAGCCGGGACGAAAATATGATTGACGGCGTTTAATATAGCTCCTGGTTTAACTCGTTTCGTGTAGAAATACACGAAACAAACTACGCATTGTCGTGTAATAATAAACGAAATCATGAAGAGGTTTTCGTATAATAACACACGAAATATGAAGCTATAATTCGTGTATTTTCATACGAAATTAATTTGAGCAATATATTTCATCTATTTATTTTTTATTTAATTTTTCTAGATTCTAAATGAAATTTAAAATGTTTTTCATCTACATGAGTTTCCTCAAAATCCAAATGGAGATTGAGTTACAAAATTTTGCCATTATTTAGGGTTTTTAGGGTTTTCTGTGTCCCGATCTTGCCAAAAATGGTATAAGCCTACCTCGTTTATTTTTTTTAATTTTTTTCTAGATTCTAAATGACATTTAAAATGTTTTTCATCTACATGAGTTTCCTCAAAATCCAAATGGAGATTGAGTTACAAAATTTTGCCATTATTTAGGGTTTTTAGGGTTTTACGTGTCCCGATCTTGCCAAAAATGGTATAAGCCTACCTCGTTTATTTTTTTTTTAATTTTTTTCTAGATTATAAATGACATTTAAAATGTTTTTCATCTACATGAGTTTCCTCAAAATCCAAATGGAGATTGAGTTACAAAATTTTGCCATTATTTAGGGTTTTTAGGGTTTTCGTGTCCCAATCTTGCCAAAAATGGTATAAGCCTACCTCGTTTATTTTTTTAATTTTTTTCTAGATTCTAAATGACATTTAAAATGTTTTTAATCTACATGAGTTTCCTCAAAATCCAAATGGATATTGAGTTACAAAATTTTGCCATTATTTAGGGTTTTTAGGGTTTTACGTGTCCCGATCTTGCCAAAAATGGTATACGCCTACCTCGTTTATTTTTTTAATTTTTCCCTAGATTCTAAATGACATTTAAAATGTTTTTCATCTACATGAGTTTCCTCAAAATCCAAATGGAGATTGAGTTACAAAATTTTGCCATTATTTAGGGTTTTTAGGGTTTTCTGTGTCCCGATCTTGCCAAAAATGGTATAAGCCTACCTCGTTTATTTTTTTTTAATTTTTTTCTAGATTCTAAATGACATTTAAAATGTTTTTCATCTACATGAGTTTCCTCAAAATCCTAATGGAGATTGAGTTACAAAATTTTGCCATTATTTAGGGTGTTTAGGGTTTTCTATGTCCCGATCTTGCCAAAAATGGTATACGCCTACCTCGTTTATTTTTTTTTAATTTTTTCCTAGATTCTAAATGACATTTAAAATGTTTTTCATCTACATGAGTTTCCTCAAAATCCAAATGGAGATTGAGTTACAAAATTTTGCCATTATTTAGGGTTTTTAGGGTTTTCTGTGTCCCGATCTTGCCAAAAATGGTATAAGCCTACCTCGTTTATTTTTTTTTAATTTTTTTCTAGATTATAAATGACATTTAAAATGTTTTTCATCTACATGAGTTTCCTCAAAATCCAAATGGATATTGAGTTACAAAATTTTGCCATTATTTAGGGTTTTTAGGGTTTTCTGTGTCCCGATCTTGCCAAAAATGGTATAAGCCTACCTCGTTTATTTTTTTAATTTTTTTCTAGATTCTAAATGACATTTAAAATGTTTTTCATCTACATGAGTTTCCTCAAAATCCTAATGGAGATTGAGTTACAAAATTTTGCCATTATTTAGGGTTTTTAGGGTTTTCTGTGTCCCGATCTTGCCAAAAATGGTATACGGCTACCGCGTTCATTTTTTTAAAATTTTTTTCTAGATTCTAAATGACATTTAAAATGTTTTTCATCTGCATGAGTTTCCTCAAAATCCTAATGGAGATTGAGTTACAAAATTTTGCCATTATTTAGGGTGTTTAGGGTTTTCTATGTCCCGATCTTGCCAAAAATGGTATACGCCTACCTCGTTTTTTTTTTTTTAATTTTTTCCTAGATTCTAAATGACATTTAAAATGTTTTTCATCTACATGAGTTTCCTCAAAATCCAAATGGAGATTGAGTTACAAAATTTTGCCATTATTTAGGGTTTTTAGGGTTTTCTGTGTCCCGATCTTGCCAAAAATGGTATAAGCCTACCTCGTTTATTTTTTTAATTTTTTTCTAGATTATAAATGACATTTAAAATGTTTTCATCTACATGAGTTTCCTCAAAATCCAAATGGAGATTGAGTTACAAAATTTTGCCATTATTTAGGGTTTTTAGGGTTTTACGTGTCCCGATCTTGCCAAAAATGGTATAAGCCTACCTCGTTTTTTTTTTTTTAATTTTTTTCTAGATTCTAAATGACATTTAAAATGTTTTTCATCTACATGAGTTTCCTCAAAATCCTAATGGAGATTGAGTTACAAAATTTTGCCATTATTTAGGGTGTTTAGGGTTTTCTATGTCCCGATCTTGCCAAAAATGGTATACGCCTACCTCGTTTATTTTTTTAATTTTTCCTAGATTCTAAATGACATTTAAAATGTTTTTCATCTACATGAGTTTCCTCAAAATCCAAATGGAGATTGAGTTACAAAATTTTGCCATTATTTAGGGTTTTTAGGGTTTTACGTGTCCCGATCTTGCCAAAAATGGTATAAGCCTACCTCGTTTATTTTTTTAATTTTTTCTAGATTATAAATGACATTTAAAATGTTTTTCATCTACATGAGTTTCCTCAAAATCCAAATGGAGATTGAGTTACAAAATTTTGCCATTATTTAGGGTTTTTAGGGTTTTACGTGTCCCGATCTTGCCAAAAATGGTATAAGCCTACCTCGTTTATTTTTTTTTTTAATTTTTTCTAGATTCTAAATGACATTTAAAATGTTTTTCATCTACATGAGTTTCCTCAAAATCCAAATGGATATTGAGTTACAAAATTTTGCCATTATTTAGGGTTTTTAGGGTTTTACGTGTCCCGATCTTGCCAAAAATGGTATACGCCTACCTCGTTTATTTTTTAATTTTTCCTAGATTCTAAATGACATTTAAAATGTTTTCATCTACATGAGTTTCCTCAAAATCCAAATGGAGATTGAGTTACAAAATTTTGCCATTATTTAGGGTTTTTAGGGTTTTACGTGTCCCGATCTTGCCAAAAATGGTATAAGCCTACCTCGTTTATTTTTTAATTTTTTTCTAGATTCTAAATGACATTTAAAATGTTTTTCATCTACATGAGTTTCCTCAAAATCCAAATGGAGATTGAGTTACAAAATTTTGCCATTATTTAGGGTGTTTAGGGTTTTACGTGTCCCGATCTTGCCAAAAATGGTATACGCCTACCTCGTTTATTTTTTTAATTTTTCCTAGATTCTAAATGACATTTAAAATGTTTTTCATCTACATGAGTTTCCTCAAAATCCAAATGGAAATTGAGTTAAAAGATTGCATATATTTCGTATGAGCGTACACGAAACTATAGACATTTTTCGTGTATAACCACACGAAATACGAGGCTTAAAATTGTATATCACTTTTCGTGTAGTTTTATACGAAATCTTTACAAGTAGTTCGTATGAAAATACACGAAACTCTAGGAATCATTTCGTGTATAACCACACGAAATGAAGTACAAACAATTTGTATGTACGAACGAGTAAAAAATACATTGAAAAAATATTCACCAAAATTTTCCTTGGACAACATATGGAAAGCGGTTGTGAAAATAAATTCACAAAAAATACATCAAAATATATAATCCATACGGTGTACATAATCCATACATAAAAAAATATAATCCAAAAATACATCAAAATATATAATCCAAAAATACGATTATGCATAATCCACACATCATCCCAAACTCATCCTAAGCCGATAGACACTAAATGTGATATCCTAAACTCTCGTGCACTCCGCACAACGATAGCTACGAGGTCATCGGGTAGCCGGTCATCGTGAGCAATGGAAGTAGCCTATCTCGATCGCGGGTAGTGGCTCTGGATGACCATGATGATGTGGAATGTCGGCTGCGGGCTCATGTATCGGATTACTAATCCGAACATGACTCCTAGCTCGAAACCACTCCATATAGTGCGGAGTCATTTGGAGGAGATGTAGTCACCGATGGCCCCCAACGACGAGGCGGATCGTAAGCCTCCATGTTGTACTCCATCCGCTCGTCCCCGAACATCATCACGATCGCCATACACCTTCTTGTACCCCTTCGACCGGCTATCAAAATGCACGTCGAGATAGGCGGGGGACATCCTAGGGATCCTCTGTTTGGATAGCGGCTGCACAGTCACCGGTCGGGCATATACGCCTCGGTGATGTCTAAGAAGCGTATAACACCTACGAAGTATGAAACCGGTAAAAGCGCATCCACCCGGTACCATAAGGCGTCCAACATACCTATAACTCACTTTGTTAGCAAACATGAGCAGAATACTTTCAATGGGACGGAGGAGTATAACAATTTAAATATAAAAAGCTCACCCTCTCAGCGGGCATCACATGCAGGGTGCGCCGAAACTCGAGCAGATGCTCCATCTCCTGCCCGGCTCATCGGTGCGTGACCATCTCGGGCTCTGGGCTGCCCTCACTGCCAATCCGGGCTCAAAGTCGCGGAAGTCAGGGAAGTACTCGTATATCCGGGCACGAAAAGTATTTTAGAAATATGTCAAAAAAGACGTACTGTTTAGGGAAAAAAAAAGGAGTAATAAATAAATATTAAATATTACCTCTAGGAGAGTCGAACGGCCTCCCATACGAGCGCATCCGGATGCGGACGCCTTTCCCAACTCGCGATAGATGTACGCCCAAAGCGGGTGATCCCCGGGCGAGCCGCCCAAATCTACGAAGATCCATGCGCGGGGAAAGATAAGGCTGCCGGGCATCTTATCACGACTCTTGTCCACAAACGGTGTGCGGCCCAAGAGGAACGGGGAGATAAGTGGATGCACGCGGTCATCGACATGTACGAACGGGCCTCAAAGGCAAGACGGAGCTCACGTAATGTGTAGGACGTGCCCTCGGACGGCCGATGAGGTGTCTACGTATGCAGGCGTAGGTCGGGCTGCGGATCCGCCGTCCTAACGGAAAACCCGTACGGTGACACCTATAAATTGTAAATGAAGAATATGTCATATGCGATCAACCAAAGCTCTACATATTGAAAATGAAAAATATAACAACAATATACCTAGAATATGAGTGACGTCATGCATCGTAATCGTCATCTCCCCAGCGGCATGTGAAACGTGTTAGTCTCGGGAGACCGCCGTTCCACAAATGCCGTCGGCGGCCTCGAGCTAGTCCGGCGAATGGTGGTATCATGCGGGTGATGGATACCGTAGCATCATTGCGATCAACCATGCTCGATCATCCTCGGCCGATCTATCACGCGAGAACTTTGTTTAAAGATTTATAATTAACAATTTTTAGAATTTCACAATAATGATTACATTAAAACCAATGTTTCGTCAAAGTTTATTTTTGTAAACAAATAGCTTACCTATCGAGATCTTTATGCAGTATGGAACTTCACCATGGCGGCTAGTGGGGTTGCCCCAAATCTCTCGGGCTCGGTGATGGCCGAACCCGTATAACAAATCACAAACCTCGGGGCCGCCGCTGGGTCGCTCACAATCTGCCCGTGATGGTGGCTCCTCCTCGCCGCGCACCCGCACCGCGCCGCCGCACCCTGCCTCCTCCTCAGTCCACGCCTCTAGCCACATCCTGACCCCTCCTCCTCCCATGCCTCAATGGTCTAACATCACGTCTCTCCGCCTCCGCCTCCTCCTCCTCCTCCGCCGCCTCCTCCTCCTCCGCTGCCTCACCCCCATCAGAGTCAGAAGATGACTCAGCAGCATCAGAATCAGAAGATGAAGATGACTCAGCAACTTCCTCGTGACCAGCAGAGGCCGCCTCATCATCTGTATGCTCACTCTCAATGTGCTCCAGCTCAATCACAGTCTCAGTCTCATCATTTTTATCATTTTTTTTGGTGCGTTTATCTTTCTTAACTGCCGTCTCGGCCTTTCTTTTTCTATTGGAAGCGGTCATAGGTTGACGTCCCTACAAAAAATTCAAATAAGAGACAATAAATTAGTCACAGTTAAAGTTCCAGTTCCAGTTCCAGTTCATTTCGTGTAAATATACACGAAATGTTGAATAACATTTCGTGTAAAATTATACGAAATGGTTCTCAACATTTCGTGTATATTCACACGAAATCCAAAGGAGAAATTTTCCTTTAGATTTCGTGTGATTATACACGAAATGCTAAGAACAATTTCGTGTATAGGCATACGAAACAACCTAAACATTGTTCCATTGTGTTTCGTGTGCCTATACACGAAAATTTTGGAACCAGTTCGTGTAATTTTTTGCGATATGCTTGGAACCAGTTCGTGTAAAATTATACGAAACAATCAAAGTCCAGAAACATATTTCGCACAACAATTTCAAAATCAGTTCATCAATGGAAATCTATAAACAACAAATTCAAACCCAGTTCATAACATCTCATTCTAATTTTTGAATAATAATAATACTCTCTTTGACCTAAACTCAAGAAAATCGAAAACGGAGAGGGAGGGATTACCTTCTTTACGGGCACCGTGGTAGACGATGTTCGGCGGCCATGGCGGCGGTAGAGCGGCGGAAGCGCCGGACTTAACTGCAGGAATCTTCATTCTCACCATCGTTCGTTCGTTCGTCGTTCGTCGGTGGTTCGTGTACGAGAGAGAGAGAAGAGAAGCTTGAACGTTGGAGGGAACGTGAGGAATGAAAAAAAAAAAAAATTATATATAAATGGGCATTTTCGTCATTTCCATGTGCCTTGCATTTTTCATGCCTTGCAAATAAAATTCACCCAACATTTTCAATATAATACTCCCTCCTTAAAACCCGTGCAAACAGTGTTTGTGAATTAAACTCTGGGACGGAGGGAGTATATACTTAAACATTTATTAGAGAGAGAGAATAAGACTGTCCAAAGTCTTGTGGAGAGAGAGAGAGAAAGACAGACGGACAGACAGACAGCTGTGTTTCTCTCATAATCTACAGCTGCTGAACTCGATCCCCATTTACACTTCTGTTGATTTCAAGATCTGGGTGATGTTTGTTTGATTGATTCTTGTGGAGGGCATTGAGGGTTTGGAATTCGGGGTGATAAAGTTTCGATCTTTGAGGTACCTTCAATTTTGCTGAATTTCTATGTAATTCATCTTCTGTCTGAATTTCTTGATCCCTAATTGGGAATTTATTGTAATTTTTACTGGTTTTTCCTCTTCTGGATTATGCTCTTTTTAGTTGAATATTAGTGATATCTGAATTTTGGTTATAGATCTGTGTTCTTAATTCGATCCAAGTTTTGAGTTGATGATGACTTTGGTTTTTGTAGTTAGTAGTGTGGAGGAGTGTGAAGCTCTCTTGTGTCATGGTTGCTGGGCATACATCAGACTGAGATTGATTGGTAATTGTAGCAATCTGTTGCTCTTACAATAGGGCAATGGAATCCGAAAGCGAAACTGGGGTTAGTATATTTATTTATCGATTATTACTTTGGTCAATTGCTGTAAGATTCTTAGTCAATGTGTACCTAAATGGAAATACTGCTTACTGGCTCTTTAACTTTTGAT
The DNA here is from genome assembly GCA_022495995.1 of Adenophora triphylla var. japonica. NCBI lineage: Eukaryota > Viridiplantae > Streptophyta > Magnoliopsida > Asterales > Campanulaceae > Adenophora > Adenophora triphylla. The sequence continues at coordinate 165,803 of JAFEMH010001974.1, read as the reverse complement.
TATGGAACGGGTGCGCAAGTAATTCTTGATTTAAGTTGATATTATAGGTGCTTATTTAGTAACTCTTTCTTTACAATTCATAGTTTTACATGGTCAAAGATTTCAACTTCGCTCTGATTATGCAAAAGTTTTGATCCCTGTTTTTATCTTTGAATACTGATTCATTGATGTGATATCTATATGTTGTAGGCATCGGGTTTGTATAAGATTCACTGTTTGTGAAATTATTATTTTTGTCTACATTGACAATTATATGGGTTGTGGAGTTGCTGATGTGTGATGTTTTGCTTGGTCAGGGTAAGTCCTTGAAGGGTCTAGGTGGTCAGGTGTGCCAGATCTGTGGTGAAAATGTTGGTGTATCTGTGAATGGGGAACCATTTGTTGCCTGCGATGTATGTTCCTTCCCCGTTTGCAGGCCATGTTATGAGTATGAGCGCCAGGACGGGAATCAATCTTGCCCTCAATGCAAAACCAGATACAAACGCCATAAAGGTTTGTTATAGTGATTCAAATGAATGTGTTTCAAGGTTATTCACTTAGTTCTGCACTTCTACATGGTCCTAGATTTCATTTTCATGCAGAAAGGAAATATTTTTTTTGTTAATTGTTTATTTATTGTTCATTCGTTCAAACAAGGGCCATAAATGTCCAGGTGCTCAGTAATCTCAGATTGACAGATATGCATTTAGTCATACTCTCAGGGTGTCTATACTGCTTGCTATTGGACAATAGTTGTAAACTTCAAAATGAGGTTCTTACCCTTTGAACAAAATGAGTGTCAATATAAAGAATGGATACACTTCTTTAGTTCTTGTGTCTATTAAGCCTTAGAGTTTGTATTCTTTACTGCTCCGTCCCATCTTCATTTTACATTATCTTTTGAATAACTATTTTCAAGTAAGTTATTTTTTATATGTTCTCTGATTGTAATTTATTATTACTATATTGGTTTGCATCGACACTGCACAAAATTATAAAATTAGGCCCCTCATAGTTGCCTAGATGGTAACCCTGTTTATTGGTATTATCTAGGAAGCCCTGCTATCCGTGGCGACAGAGAGGAGGATGTTGATGCTGACGAGGGTGCCACTGACTTCCATTACCCCACGGAAAATCAAAATGAGAAGCAGAAAATTGCGGAGCGGATGTTGAGCTGGCACATGACATATGGACGAGGGGAAGATGTAGGGGCTCCAAACTATGATAAAGAAGTCTCTCATACACATATTCCTAGGCTCACAAGTGGACAGGAGGTATAGAAATTAAAGTTTATATTTTTTTCAAACAATAAAAAATATAAGTTTATAACTTGACCCTTTGATCTGGCATATGATCTGCTGTATTCATGTTTTTGACTGCTTTTATTTTAGGTTTCTGGAGAGCTGTCTGCAGCATCACCTGAACGTCTTTCTGTGGCTTCTCCCCCACCTGGTGGTTTGGGAAAGCGCATACACCCTCTCACTTATGGTGCAGATGTGCATCAATCACGTATATTTCTATTTTTTTCTCTACTTTATTAGTATTTTAATTGACCAATTTCTCAATGCAATTTTTTTATGTGCAGCTAATATCAGGGTTGTGGATCCAGTGAGGGAATTTGGATCGTCAGGAATAGGAAATGTAGCCTGGAAAGAGAGAGTTGATGGTTGGAAAATGAAGCAGGATAAGAATGTTGTTCCAGTGACTACTACTAGTCATGCTGCTTCCGAAAGAGGGCAAGATATTGATGCCAGTACAGATGTGATTGTCGATGACTCATTGCTGTATGTCATTTTATCGAATAGACTTTAAAAAAAATTAGCGTTCTCCAAATTGTGCTTCAATCATTCTTGTTGTCCGGAATTTCGCTATTCCAGTTTTAAAAACAATGTTTTTTGTCCCTGTTTCTTTTGTGCTGTGACATATTAGAGAATGACATTTGGCTATCAAAGTTCATATTACTTTGCACGTTGATTATAATATTTACTTTATGATGCAGGAATGATGAAGCCCGTCAACCTCTTTCAAGGAAGGTTTCAATTCCGTCTTCCAGAATAAATCCATATAGGATGGTTATCATACTTCGACTTGTTGTTTTGTGCATTTTCTTGCACTATCGGATAACAAATCCCGTGACTAATGCCTACCCATTGTGGTTACTCTCTGTAATCTGTGAGGTTTGGTTTGCCTTCTCTTGGATATTGGATCAGTTCCCAAAATGGCTGCCGGTAAACCGTGAAACGTATCTTGACAGGCTTTCACTTAGGTGATAATCTTCTTCATCACTGACTTACATTCCATTTTTTTGGGGGAGTTTTAGGCTTGTTCTTTTCCAAGTCCTTTGAGACGCAGTTCTCATTTATAAAAGAGAGATTATTTTTTTACGGTGTTCATTTTGTTAGGGTTCTAATATAAAATTTGTGTGGGGGCAGATATGATCGAGAAGGAGAACCGTCACAATTAGCTGCTGTTGACATTTTTGTGAGTACTGTGGATCCTTTAAAGGAACCTCCTCTTGTCACTGCAAATACAGTGCTATCAATTCTTGCAGTTGATTACCCTGTTGACAAGGTTTCATGCTATGTCTCTGATGATGGAGCTGCCATGTTATCATTTGAAGCTTTATCTGAAACATCAGAATTTGCAAGGAAATGGGTTCCTTTCTGCAAGAAATATAACATTGAGCCCCGGGCTCCAGAATGGTATTTCGCGGCAAAAGTTGACTATTTGAAGGACAAAGTTCAGCCAACCTTTGTCAAAGATCGCAGAGCTATGAAGGTGGGGATCCTGTTTGTACCATAAATCATACTCCCTCCGTCCCAAAATGAATAGCTTTCGTCCCAAAATGAACGTCTATTTTCTAAATAGCCCTGTCCCTAAATGATCTTTTACCAAAAAATAATAATAAGAAAAAAATTCACACTTCATTATATACTTGCAAAACTATATGTTTAGCAAGAATATTTATGCATCTTTGACATTGAAATTTATAAAAGTAATCATTTTCAGAATGTTCGTTGAATGAAAATTGACAATCATTTTGGGACGGAGGTAGTACAGTATCCTCCTTTGAGCACATTTTTTATATGTTTCCTTTTTCTCATCTATTGCAGAGAGAATATGAAGAGTTCAAAATTCGAATTAATGGTCTTGTTGCCAAGGCCCAGAAAGTTCCTGAAGAAGGTTGGATAATGCAAGATGGTACACCATGGCCAGGGAATAATACTAGGGATCATCCGGGAATGATCCAGGTTAATTAAAATCTCACTCCGGATTCAATTATGCTGACAAATAAATTTTGACCATTTTACCCTTTACTGTACCGGAATAGACTAAATTGTTATTCACTTAACATTATTGCAGCAACATTGGTCCGCTTGACTGACGATGACTCAATACCTGCAGGTCTTTTTAGGTCAAAGTGGAGGGCTTGACAGTGAGGGTAATGAGCTACCACGATTAGTCTATGTTTCTCGTGAAAAGCGTCCGGGCTTCCAACATCACAAGAAAGCTGGTGCAATGAATGCACTTGTGAGTAGTCAAAAATGTTTGACCACTTATGCTCCCTCTATCCCGGAAAATTTGTCCCACTTTGATTTTTATGGTCAATTCAACGATCTTTGACCATAATTTATGAAAATCTAGATATCCCTATGCAATTCTAAAAATTGTTATTGATAGTCTTCCTAATGGTGAAACAATAACATTTTTTTAGAATTGCTTTATATCTTGATTTTCATAAAATTATGGCCAAAGTTTGATTCAGTTGACCATTAAAGGCAAAATGGGACAAACATTCTAGGACGGAGAGAGTATTAATCAATGTCTTTTAATACGTGACCTTAAACTTTAAATGTAACCTCATGCAGGTTCGTGTGTCAGCAGTCCTTACAAACGGACCGTTCTTGTTGAATCTTGATTGTGATCATTACATTAACAACAGCAAGGCTATAAGGGAAGCAATGTGTTTTATGATGGATCCAAACCTCGGGAAATATGTCTGTTATGTTCAGTTTCCACAAAGATTTGATGGTATTGATAGGAATGATCGATATGCCAACAGAAATACCGTGTTCTTTGATGTGAGTTACTTCACTTCTTCATATAGCAATCTACGCCTTTCAAGTTTATATAGTTGCACTTTAGTACTCCCTAAATGAATGTCCAAATTCAAGAAACTTTTGTCCCAAAATGAATGTCATTTTTTGTAAAAATCTGTGTCCCTAAACGTTTTTTTGCCAAAAAAAATTCACTATTCATTTTATTATCGTTAAACTAAATGTTTAGAAAGTAGAAGACAAGAATATTTATGCATCTTTGCCATTTTTTTGTATAAAAAGCGCGCATTTTCAGATTGTCTTTTAAAAAGAAATTTGGACATTCATTTAGGGACGGAGGGAGTAGTTAGTTATACTACATGCTAAAAAGATGGAGGGGGAGAGGAAGGAGTCGATCTTTATACACATTAAAAGTAAAAGAAAAGCAAAAAAACTCTATATAAAGTAACAAATGTGTGTGGTGTGTATATTTCTTTTTTTTTTTTTTGAGAGTTTGGGGGGCAGGGGTAGGGAGAGAGAGAGATAGAGAGAGAGAGAGCATTGATTCGTATATCCATATTGCAGGCTATAGCATTCTATCAACAGGAAATCTGGAATTGTCTACAAACAAGTAAATATTGTGTAAATCTTTGGTCAAAATTTGATCAAATTGTACAAATAAGGTGATAGTAGAATTATCGTTTTGGGTAAAAAAAATAAAAAAATTATCGTCATTGAACCTGTAGAACAGTGAGAATGAAAACTACATACACAAATCTAACGGGGTTTTTGATATTTAGTAATTAGATGAACAGCAAAATTCCCTTTAGCAACCATGCTACATTCTTCAACTCTCTATTTGTTGACTGTTTATTTTGTTGAAACAGATTAACTTGAGAGGTCTGGATGGGATTCAAGGTCCTGTTTATGTGGGTACTGGATGTGTCTTCAATAGAACAGCATTGTATGGTTATGAGCCTCCTCTAAAACCTAAGAAGAAGAGAGAAGGAGGGTTCTTCGCAACCTGCTGTGGTGGCTCGCGAAAGAAAAGTTCCCAATCAAGTAAAAAGGGCTCCGACAAAAAGAAGTCCAGCAAGCATGTTGATCCCACTGTGCCAATATTCAGTTTGGAGGATATCGAAGAGGGAGTTGAAGGTACGACATTAGCATCTTTGTATCATATTTTTGTATTCTCCATTTCCAAACGAGAGGTAACTTTAGTATTGTGGTTTACTTCCATAAATCCACCCTGAATTGCCCAAATCCATTTTCACCACTTGGTGGTTCTACTATTTTGGGACTTAAACACAAGACTAGGTAAAGTTCAACCAGGTTTTAGCGACTCAAGTGGTTGTCTTGGATTAAATCTCCCGTGATTCAAGTCACAGTTAAAGTTGCTATTACACCAAGTAATGACCCTCTTAAGAATTTTGGTAAGGAACCAACTTCATTGACCAAGATGCTAAAAAGATTATGTGATTGACCAAGAACGTAAGTAGTCAAAATCCTCCAGGTTTCCTCTTGGAGCTCGAGTAATGTTAGCTTTGTTTATTAGGCAGTGGGTTGGACAATCAATTTTTTTCTTCCACATATTGCTTTACATAATATCAGAATGGCACCATGAAGGTTCGGAGCACAGCATTGCATAAAAAGGTTACTCAACTATATGCATGCTGTTTGAGGGTTTCATTTTTTGCTATCCTAATGGAAGCTACCACTTTTGGATAATCGACAGTCTATGATGCACCGATACGCCTCCCAGCTGACGTGTCGCGTATCCGATACGTATCGGATTCGGATACGCCTAAGATACGCCAGATACGGCCTCAAATACGTACCTGGACCGAATTTGAATTTTCACAAACTTTGGATACAGGAAACGGGTACGCGTGTCCAAAACCCGGATACTCAAACCCGAATCCGGACACGTATACCCAAAACTGGAAATCGAAACGGTACCTTGACGATTCGAAAACTCCATTAGACGATTCGATCGACATCTGCTCTATTTATTTGCTACTTTCCTTCGCCGGAAGGCTCAAAGCCATAGAACCCTAGCCAGTAGCAGTAGCCGCTTCCAAAGACTAGTATTTATGCTTATATTTTGTTATATTTACATTTTGGTCCTTATATTTTTTAAAATTTATATGTTGATCCTTGTACTTTTAATATTTACATATTAACTCCCCGGACCCGTATCCTATATTTTTCAAAAATGCCGTATCCCCGTGTCCCGTATCCGCGTATCCGTATCCCCGTATCCATATCCGTGCAACCTAGTCGACAGTTAGTTAGTCATGAGCAAATCAATGCAGTTATGTACTCTCAATTCTTTGCGTCTTGTTTATTTTCTTATTATATTTTGAAAATAAAACAAAAGGAAATCCTAAATCTCAAGCTTGTTGTTACCCGTTATTTCTCTCTACAATCACCAATAACTACTTAGTATAAAAATTGGATTGTTTTTTTAATGAATGGCTTAATCAATTACAAGAGTGGCACTTGAAAGTGCTAGAAATTGCATTTGGCGAGGGTTTGAACTCGTATGGCAAGGGACATCGGATGCCGCATGAGCTAGAGCTCTTTGGCACCAATATCTTCTTAGTATGTTGGATATACTAATTGTCTATGCTGCAGAAGTTAAATCAATCAACACAAACTTCTAGCTATCAAACTCTTTCGCTTGAACTTTTTGTTTGTCTTACATCTTCATCTTTCATTTATGAAAACCAGGCGCTGGATTTGATGACGAGAAGTCGCTGCTAATGTCACAGATGAGCCTTGAGAAAAGATTTGGTCAGTCTGCAGTTTTTGTTGCCTCCACACTTATGGAGAATGGAGGTGTCCCTCAGTCTGCTACCCCAGAGACTCTTCTTAAAGAGGCCATTCATGTTATCAGTTGTGGTTATGAGGATAAAACAGATTGGGGAAACGAGGTATGTTGGTTGTATCTGTTTAATCTCCTAGTTTCATACAGATTTTTGTTCAAAAATAAATCTAAAATTAAATTTACACATGGTAATGTCTAGATGTTTTTCTCAAAATAAACTCCCTCCGTCCCTAAATGAATGTCCATTTTCAAGAAAAATTTGTCCCAAAATGAACGTCATTATTGGGAAAAACTCTCTAAATGTTATTTTACCAATTTTTTCACTAGTCACTTTATACTTGGAAAACTAAATGTTTGGAAAGTAGAAAACAAGAATATCTATGCATCTTTGCCGTTTAATTGTACAAAAAGTAAACATTTTCAGAATGTCAAATGAAATTCGGACATTCATTTAGGGAAGGAGGGAAATTTGGATAATCGTTTAGGGAAGGAGGGAGTACATTTTAAAAGAGTATTTCCCAAAACAACACAGTCGGAAAAGTATTTCCCAAAATAACCTATTTTTGTGAATTTACTATTGGCAGTAGAAAGTTTAAATTCGCTATCGCCAGTAGCAAATTTAAAATTAGGCTTCCCCAACTTGAAATAGTCTTGAGAAAATTAGAATTCTCTATTGGCAATATCAAATTCAAGCTTAAAATTGTTATTGCAAGTAGCGAATTCACGAAAGGAGGTTATTTTGGGCAATACTTTTCCAAGTGTATTAGAAAATACTTTTTTCAAAAGTTTTATTTTGAGAAGGCCTAAGTTAGTTTTTGTCCACTGTACTTTGAGGGTACTTCCATTCTACTTTTTTATTAACATAAAAACATTGTACTTTGGAAAACCTATTACCCCGGCCCCAAAATCGCAAATTAGAGCAGGGATTGGGCACGAATTAGGGAACGAATTTGGTATTGATATGAAAGGTTTTTTAAAGTATAGTGGTTTTTATGTTAATAAAAAAGTATAGTGGTTAAAGTGAAAGTTGGGTGAAAGTACAATGGATGAAAATGAAGTTTGCCTTTTGAAAAAGGAATCGTAATATCTTTGCTTATAGAAGGCTGACTGTTTGATCTCTATCTGCAGATTGGATGGATTTATGGTTCTGTGACAGAAGATATTCTTACAGGATTTAAGATGCATGCACGTGGTTGGCGATCAATATACTGCATGCCTCCACGGGCAGCGTTTAAGGGATCTGCTCCTATTAATTTGTCAGATCGTCTGAACCAAGTGCTTCGATGGGCTTTGGGGTCCGTGGAAATTCTTTTTAGTCGCCATTGTCCTATTTGGTATGGTTATAATGGACGACTAAAGTGGCTCGAGAGGTTTGCGTATATAAACACAACCATCTACCCAATCACAGCTATTCCTCTTGTTGTTTATTGTACTTTACCAGCTGTCTGTCTACTCACCGGGAAGTTCATTATCCCACAGGTTTGTCCCTTTAACTCATCTAAAAACTTAATTGTCATCGGAGATAAGAAATGTGTGAAATGATTGCCCCTCTCTTAAACAGAGGCAGATCCACTCTTACCATAATAGGTGCACGTGCACCCAATAACTTCTTACATTTAATTAAAAAAGATTTATATTAAATATATATATACAAAATGAATATACACACATAGTCCACCCATTAATCAAGCAGCTTGCCTAACTCGGTGGTAAAATGTTTTCCCTCCGTCCCTAAATGAATGTCCAAATTTCACTTTGAGAGACATTTGCTAAAAGGTAATACTAAAGCATTTCTAGTGACATATGTACTAAACACTTAAAAACCCTTAATGATTTCACCATATTGCATTAGTGTAAATTAGAACTCGTCATATGATGAGGGAGAATTTAGTAAATTCCAAAAAAGTGGACATTCATTTTGGGAAGACATTCGCTCAGGGATGGAGTGAGTAAATTTTTTAACCTTGTGGTCTTGGTTTCGAGTCACATTGTTGGCATTAGTTTTTTGTAGTGCAATTTGTACACCCACTTCAAATATTTCCTGTATCCATCCGCCACTTGGTCTCAAATGTACTGACTGTAAATTATGTCTCTTCTTATACAGATTAGTAACCTTGCGAGTATCTGGTTTATATCCCTCTTTCTTTCCATTTTTGCCACCGGTATACTAGAAATGAGATGGAGTGGTGTTGGGATAGATGAATGGTGGAGAAACGAGCAGTTTTGGGTTATCGGTGGCGTTTCGGCCCATCTTTTTGCCGTTTTCCAAGGTTTGCTCAAAGTACTTGCTGGTATTGATACCAACTTTACTGTCACCTCCAAGGCAACAGATGAAGACGGAGATTTTTCTGAGCTTTACATGTTCAAGTGGACAACACTTTTGATCCCACCCACAACCCTCCTCATAATAAACTTGGTCGGAGTTGTTGCCGGTATTTCTTATGCGATAAACAGCGGTTATCAGTCATGGGGCCCGCTTTTTGGTAAACTTTTCTTTGCTTTCTGGGTGATTGTTCATCTTTATCCTTTCCTCAAGGGTCTTATGGGAAAGCAGAATAGAACGCCTACCATTGTTGTTGTCTGGTCCATTTTGCTTGCTTCGATTTTCTCTTTGTTGTGGGTTAGAATTGACCCGTTCACTACTAAGGTTACTGGCCCTGATGTTCAGATGTGCGGGATCAACTGTTAGTGGTCTTAAGCTTGTTCTTTAGCGTATGGCAATGATTTTTTACGTGGAGGATTCCCATTTTGTGGCGTAGATAGAAAATTTGTTGGTTTTGTCGACGATTCAAGAATATCAGTTACATAGTTGTATTCTATACACATTTTCCCAGAATTTTTGTGGATCGTAAATTTAAAGAAAAGCTGGAAACGGCGTTATATTTGTTCTTATTCTTTCCTCTCGGTTGAAGAAGGCGTTTTTAAGGTGTACACTTCCCTTCTTCTATTTACGCCGTGCCATTTTCTTCTTTTGAGTTGTAACTGTACATTTTCTCGATTTATAATAGAGCTACCTTGTGAATTACTATTTTGTTAGCGTTTGTAGTATAAGTTGGTAATGGATGATCCAACTTCGGAGAGACCGGTGATTAGGTGATTACCGTCATCAGTCCTTAGTGTGGGTCCCGGGTTTATCAGGGTATGTAGTGCAATGACAGTTATAAACATGAGTGTGCGTGCGTTTTGAGTTGTAATTGGTGTACATTTTCTCGATTTATCATAGAGCTACCTTGTGAATTACTATTTTGTTAGCGTTTGTCAGTCTAGAAGAAGTGCTTCATTGTGGCTGTGAACTGGAGATTATGATGCTGCTTGTGTGTGGGAAGAGTCTACCTGGGAAACTTGTGTTGTCTGAGAAAAAACATATCGTTATCGACCTTTGTATTTTGTTTAATCTTAGGTTTTAACCATAGTTGTTTATCTTTAGCGGTTTTAATCAATACTCCCTCCGTCCCAGCCATCTTAGGAATTTTTCATTTGGTGTGAGAATTAAGGAATATTATTATAGTATTAGGAAAGAGAATGAGTGGAAGAAGTGTTGTGAGTGTGAAAAATTAAATAGGAGAGAGAATGAGTGGAGGAAATAGTGATGAGATTATTGTTGTGAGTATGACAAGTGGGTCCCATTTAATATAAAAGTAATATAAACTTTCCATTTTGGAAATTCTTAAGATTAGTGGGACGCCCAAAATGGAAAGTTTTCTTAAGATCGGTGGGACGGGGGAGTATACTTTACACACGCACTCTATCTTTCCTGAAAGTAGTAAAATTGAGGCATTTCTTAGCATTTTTAACCGAATTTTTTTCCAAATAATCCCGTTTTACTTTTTTATTTACGAAAATGACTTACTGTTCAAACTATTGCCCAGAATGTCCTCTTTTTTGAAACTCATTCTGCGTGTAGCGAAGTTTGACTGGAGTTTGTCAAAACTCGCTAGTATAGCGAGTTTAGGGTAATTAATATTGACCGCTTGGAAATTAATTAGGGCATTTAATTAACCTAAACTGGCTTCACCGTAGCGAGTTTGGTCAAACCTAATTAAATTCGCTACACGGTGTAGCGAGTTTGACCCTTTTTTTTCTTATTTTATTTAATTCTTCTCTTCTCTTCCTTCTTTCTTTCTTTCTATATATATTATATTATATATATATATATTATTTATTTATATATATATATATATATATATATATATATATATAAAAAATAATAAATAAGAAAGAGGAAGTCCCTTTAAAAGTCCTCTCACTAAGAGAAGTCCCAAAGGAACTTGAAAAACAATGAAGATGAATCATCTATTTATAGTGGAAGAAAAATTTGAAAAATGTAGGATACATCTATGTGGGAAACACAAAAAATATTTAAATTTAGAGATGGTGGGAAAAACAAAAATTTCATTTTTCAAATATTCACATGGATCATTATCCAAGCAACATCTTCACCATTAAATGCATCACATCGATGGTCCAAATTCATCCCATAAAAACAAAAACACACTTTCATTTGATTGGCCCTTTAATATTCACGTGGATTATCGATAAATCAATCTATTAATCTCACTCAAATCCAATGGTCCTAATTTATCATTATATATATATATTTCTTTTAATATTACTATTAAATCAATCTATATATATATTTCTATTAAATCAATCTATATATATATTTCTTTTAATATTACTATTAAATCAATAAATCAATCTATATATATATTTCTTTTAATATTATTATTAAAAGAAATATATATATATAATGATGAATTAGGACCATTGGATTTGAGTGAGATTAATGGTATAGATTGATTTATTGATAATCCATGTGAATATTAAAGGGCGATCAAATGAAAGTGTGTTTTTGTTTTATGGGATGAATTTGGACCATTGGATGTGATACATTAAATGGTGAAGATGTTGCTTTGGATAATGATCCATGTGAATATTTGAAAAATGAAATTTTGGAAGGCAAATGAAATTTTGTTTTTCCCACCATCTCTAAATTCAAATATTTTTGTGTTTCCCACATAGATGTATCCTACATTTTTCAAATCTTTCTTCTACTATAAATAGATGATTAAATGCTTCATTGTTTTTTGAGTTCCTTTGGGACTCTCTTAGTGAGAGGACTTTTAAAGGGACTTCCTCTTTCTTATTTATTATTTTATATATATATATATATAAATAATATATATATATATATATATATATATATATATATATATATATATATATATATATATATATATATATAATATATATATAGAAAGAAAGAAAGAAAGAAGGAAGAGAAGATAAGAATTAAATAAAATAAGGAATTCGGATCCAAATCAAACTCGCTACACCGTGTAAGCGAGTTTAATTGGTTTGGCCAAACTCGCTTACGCGGTGTAGCGAGTTTAGGTTAATTAAATGCCTTAATTAATTTTCAAACGGCTAAATTTAATTACCCTAAACTCGCTACACGGTGTAGCGAGTTTTGACCAGATCCAAGTCAAACTCGCTACACGGTGTAGCGATTTTCAAAAAAAGGAACATTCTGGGCAATAGTTTGAACAGTGAGTCATTTTGGTAAATAAAAAAGTAAAAAAGGATTATTTGAGAAAAAATTCTTTTTAACCATAGTAGTTTAGATTTTGTGGGAAATTTGAGTGCGTATCTAAAATACTCGTATAATGGTTAAAACTGGGAGTTGGTCTTATAAAAAATGCATTTTTTTAAAAAAAAACTTTAAGGAAAAATCATTTTTATACTGACACTTAATAATACATGCACTGACACTCTTCAGTGACTTTTTTATACTAATATTGACACTTTTTACCCTACACTGACACTTAATATACATGCACTGCACTGACACTCTTTATACTGACACTTTGTTACACTAATACTGACACTTTGTTACACTAACACTGACACTTTTTTACACTGACACTTTTTTTCACTGGGACTTTATTACACTAACACTTGCACTTTATTACACTAACACTGGCACTAGCGAGAGAAAAAAAAACTTTTTTCTAAGCTTAAAAAAAACGCATTTTGTAAGATTTTGGCTAAAACTGCTAAAAGTAAGCAACATTGGTTAAAATCGAAATTAAAACAAATTACAAAGATCGAAAATGTCAATTGGCCTTTACTTGAACAGATATATTGTTGATATCTGTCACTTGAGGTCAAATAGAGTCCAAATTAGCTGGAAAATGGGCATATGTATCGAAACTGAGTTTAGAAATGTAAATAGAAATACAAGACACAAGTCAGTCGGACTTTGAACCTGCATATTGAGAACATAATAGCACCCACAGTTGTGACAATTCTTCACGTCAGCATGACAATTCTTTACGTTATGGGCTGACGTGGACCTTAAGCCTCCAACAATGGTGACTTTCTTTCTGATTTAAAAACTGGGATGAGGAACGACTCCTTGGCGTGGCTAAAAAGTGGACCCTCTCCCACTTTCCTTGTGAATGACACGCTCATAATAGAGGAGGCAATAATTATTAAATAATATTAATAAAATAATTTAATTAATAATTAAAAATATATATATTATTTTATCATATATAATTAATAATAATAAAATAATATGAATAATAATAATAATTGGTATTGAAATGAATAGGAAAAAGAAAATATAGTGGATATAGTAAAAAGTATGAGAGAGAAACTGATAACTTTTGTCACCATTGTTGGTAAAATAGGATGAAGTTATGGTTATTAATAACTGATAACATGCAGCTGACGTGGATGAGAAAGAGTAACCATGTCCTGATCACCACTGTGGATTGCAGATGGTCTAAGCAAACAAAAATTTACAACCTTTCTTTTTATCCATGACAAGGCCTCTGGCATTTCCACGGCCGCGCCCGCTACTACCCGAAATTAAACACATATTCCCTCCGTCTCAGCTCACTTAGGAAATTTTGAAATGGCATGGGAATTAAGGAATATTATTATAGTATTAGGAGAGAGAATGAGTGGAAGAAGTGTTGTGAGTGTGAAAAATTAAATAGGAGAGAGAATGAGTGGAGGGAATAGTAAATTATAATGGTGTTGTGAGTATTAAAATAATGTAGGAGAGAGAATGAGTGGAGAGAATAATGATTTAAGATTTTCATTTTGGGAATTCTTAAGTGAAGTGGAACGCCCAAAATAAAAAAATTTCTTAAGTGAGATGAGACGGAGGGAGTATTCGCAGTCACAAAAACACAATTTTCAACAAGCTTGACATTTGGTTTGTTGCCTATACTCCAACGTATACATTTTCTTACTGTAACTTGAGACGCGCATATGCTATTCTAAATGACACTTCAAAATAACACTTGGACACTGCCCTATATGGGTATTTAAGAAATTTCCTCGTGAATAATATTTGGCGTTGAGAACACGATATAACAAATTGTCATCATTGCGGATGTTTGGTCGCCTCGGTTGAAAGCTCCTGATATTGCTATTCGGTTTAATCTATCTTGCGAGTTGCGACTCACAATTTTAGGAGTTTCACTTCACCTTTCACACTTATTTTCTTCTTCTTAAATATTTCCTCCGTCCCTAAAAGTTTATCTCATTTGACTTTTTAGTTAAACTTTGACCACAAATATATGACAATTTAATTATGTTCATGAAATTCTAAAAATTTCTATTGATTCACCATTAATAATATTATCAACAATAACTTTTAGAATTTCATGAACATGATTAATCTCTCATAAATTTGTGGTCAAAGTTCAACAAAAAAGTCAAATGAGACAAACTTTTAGAGGCGAAGGAAGTATCTTTTTAGTGTTTAAAAAAATCTTTTTAGTTTTGATAATTAAAATTATATATATAAATACAACCATGTTTTTATCTCTTTACCACTATGTGATTATATAGTAATTCAAGTTAATCAAACCCATTACTCCCTCCGTTTAGCTTGAAATGACAATTTTTTTTTTCTTGCACGAAAATTAAGAAAAGTGATGTAGAAAATAGAAAAAGTGTATAGTGGAATAAATGTTGTGAGTGAAAGGTGATGTAGAAAAGAGAAAGTGGGGTAGGGAATAGTTAGTGGATATTTATTGTGAGAGTATAACAAGTGGGTCTCACAAATAAAAAAGTAATAAAAAATTTTCCATTTTTTTATTGTGCCTTTTTCAAATAGGACGCTCAAAAAGAAAATTTGTGCTCTTTCGAGCGGGACAGAGAGAATATTTTAATACTAAAGCATTAATTATTTTTATTTGTTGTTGTTTTCATTGTAATTGGCGAGAAAAAATGAAGACGACTCGTAACTGATGATGTCCAAACGGGTAGCCCGGCCCGGTCCGTCAACGACGGGTTAAACGGACAAACGGGCTTTATCCGGCCCGTCCATGAGGAGAAACGGGCTAAAGCCCGACCCGGCCCGTCGATTTCATGGGGGTAAGGCCCGCCCGTTTTGCCCGGATCCAAGGATCCACGGGCTAAACGGGTTTTCACCTTTTTTTTTTTTTTACAAAAGCTAAAATGGGGATGGGGGGTTTCGAACCTGAGTGAAATGGAAATATTGGGTGCCACATTATCACTTGGACAGAATGTTACTGGTGTTAATAATTCAAATGTTAAATATAAATTATAAAAATAAAAAAATGGGCCAAACGAAAATTGAGCAAACGGGCTTTGGAAGCCCGCGGGCTTGGCCAGCCCGTCACCCTAAAAGCAAAGCCGGGCCTATACCGCCAAATCAACGGGCCGGACCACGGGTTAGACCACGGATCACAGGCAATGGGCTAAACGGGCCACGGGCCAAAAAAAAACCCACGGACAAAAACCCAAAATGGCCTTCATCACTCATAACGGCATGATAAATACATAATTATTAGTCGTCGCCATTTTAACTTGAGAATTCAAACTCTGAGTGAGTTTGATTAAATTTTAAACTTGTTTATCATCGAGTCGATTCATATTTGACAAGTTTCATCTTAGCTTAACTCGACAAATTTGCTTGAATACAAAATAAAATAAAATAAAAATGTCTTAAAACGAGTTTGAGATTAACGTACAGACCACCCAACTCAACTCGTTTAAAATGTAACAAAGCAATGAAATATTCGTGATTGGTCGTCCCGTTACTCACCTTAGATTCTAGATGAGACTAAGGTGGATCACGTGAGCATGCACGTGGTAAGTCCTTAGCCTATTCCCATTAATTATGCATGAAAATCAGATGACGTTTCCTAAACAAATATTCCCTCCGTACCTTCGATGGACACAAATTTTTTTTTTGTGCATTTCATTTGAATTGAAAGAGCACAACTCAAAAATGAAAAAAAAAAATTATTACTTACTCCCTCCGTCCCAATATTAGCTTCCCATTTTGTCATTTTGGATGTCCCATTAATAGCTTCCACTTTCCTTTTTTGGCAAAGAAATCTTCACTATTCTCTCCACTCATTCTCTCTCCTCCATTATTTTAATACTCACAACACCATTATAATTTACTATTCTCTCCACTCATTCTCTTTCCTATTTTCAAATTACACTCACATCATTTTTACTTTCCCCCCAATTTCTTAATTTGCGTGCTGCCCAAAAAATGGACCGCTCTTATTGGGACGGAGTAGTATTTATTTATGGAACTCATTTGTCATACTTACAATAAATATTCACTAACTATTCTCTATCCCACTTTCTCTTTTCTACCTCACTTTTTCGCTCACAACATATATTCTACTATACATTTTTTCTCTATCGTACATCATTTTTCTTAATTCTCGTGCAATGCAAAAACTTGCCCATTCTTCAGGCGGGACGGAGAGAGTACTCCACGTCATCAGTAATTATCAAAATCTGACATCATCAAGCTACGTGGACATCCCCTCCTTCAACACCTCCCCAAATCATAACACGTGTCTTCCTCCCATTACAGCACACACCCGCCACCGCCACACCAGATCCGCCCTATAAATTCATCCAAACCGACCAATGATTTTCCCACCAAATTCCACACACAAAAACACACACCACAGCTCCAAAATCTTATCTCGAATTAGTACCTACGAATCAACATTTTCCGGCCGAAGATTACGATGGCGGTGGTTGAAGAGCCGATGTTATCTCGATTAGACCGACTGGACAACATCGTACGTCAGTTGGAGGAGATTAGAGGAGGAGGAGGAGGAAGTTACAGATCGCCGGCGAAGAGCTCATGCGCGTCGAGCGGAACACTGACCAGCGACGATCACAGGTCGTCGGCAGATTTCTCACCGAGGAGTTTGGAGAAGCATTGCCGGCCGATTGATGACGTGATAATGGAGACGGAGATGAAAGGGACGCTGATTGAGAGGCTGGTACAGGTGGAAGATCGAGTGTTGAAGATTTGCTTGGAGATGGAGAAGGAGAAGGAAAGTTTGACGCCGATTATGTTGACGACGACGCCGGAGAAGAGTAAGAAGAAGAAGGGGTTGAAGGAGTTGGTTAAATCGTGTGTTAAAGCTGGGAAAGGAAAACAACACAAGTCGTGATTAGTTTGACTTTTATATTTGTTGTTGTTTTAGACGTAATTATGTTTTTGTTTTTAATTTTGTTGTTTATTATAGGTTTCTGTCAAGGAGAAAATCGGAAGGGAAATTAATAAAGAAATATTTATTTATTTTTAATATATACTCTCTCCGTCCCAGTAATTACGTTCCAATAATTAGTTCACCCTTTTTGACTCGGCACACAAATTAATGGTAGAGAAAATGTTGTGAGTGTAATAGTAAAATAGGCGAATGAATGAGCAGAGGAAATAGTAAATTTGAAAAATGTTGCGAGTGTAATAGTAAAATAGGAGAGAGAATGAGTGGGTGAAATAGTAAAGATTCTTTGCTAAAAAAGTTTGCTAAAAAAGGAAAGGCGAAGCTTTAAATGGGACACCCAAAATGGCTCCGTCCCATTAATTCTACGCATTTTTTGTGCCGACGCGGAAATTAAGGTAAAATGTGATAAAGGTAATGTGTTGTGAGTGAAAAATGTAAAATAGGAGAGAGAATGAGTGGAGAGAATAGTAAATTTGAAAAGTGTTGTGAGTAGATAGAAGTGGGTCTCAATCCATTTTGAAAAGGTGTAGATTATTGTGGGACGTCCAAAAAATATCTTTTTACGGATTATTGTGGGACGGAGGGAGTATATAATAAAATTAAGAACATTATTGTGGGATGGAGGGAGGAGCTTCTATCTGATGTAATATATACTCCCTTTGTTCCGCTACAAATCGCACACTTTCTATTTTGGGCGTCACATTACAAACCGCACACTTCCTAAAATGGCAAAGAATCTTTACTATTCTCTTCACTCATTCTCTCTCCTACATTATTTTAATACTCACAACACCATTATAATTTACTATTCCCTCCACTCATTCTCTCTCCTATTTTACTTTTACACTAACAACATTTATATCATTATTTTTTTTCTTAATCCCCGCGCAAACAGTAACAGTGCGGTTACTAGCGGGACGGAGGGAGTATATATATAAAGGCTCAAGTAATCTAAACACATTTTTCCTTCAAAACTATATCAGAATTTGAAAAGTCATTTCATTACTTTCCATACATTTAATAATTACACTATTTTTAACCATAATTATTACTGAACATACCAAAAGTGTCAAGATGGGCTAAGCAAGCAAAGCCCAATCACAAGCAGCCTTGACCATCACATTCTCAATGAGGCTGACCCAATCATAACAAGGCCCAAAGTCCATCTCTTGTATCGGTCGACTAAGCCCGTGGTCCGACCTATCGGGTCCCAGGCCTAACTTAGTCCGACCTCATGATCCATATCACAATTCGGGTACGAACCATGCTCTGCAGACGGTCGGGTCGATCATTCCACAGTGGCGACCTCGACCTAAATCAACAAGTGACGACCGACACTTGCAGGCGTATTTGGTTGAACAATTCTCATAACCACATCCCTACAAATCGGGGGCCGTTATAGACACGTTCCCACAATCAATAGCTATGCCGCTACAATCTCGGAGGACATGTTGCCTCCCGAAAATACATCACTTTTTCCTATAAATACTTCATCACTACCAAACGGTGAAAGGTAAGCGCCATTTTGTTATACGAATTCCATATTCAATACATTTTGAGCTATATACAAGCTGTGATCTTACTCTCGCGCCGAGCGTCTTCGCAGGAGACACATCCAGGCTAGTCGTGGGTTCGATTTCAGTCGAGCCGGGTGATCGGTCCTGCCACGTGGAGGAAGACTGATAAGCACAATTCTGCGGCTTTCGAGTTTGGTTCCATTGCGGGAATCGTGCTTTAAACTTGACCTCGAAAACTCTATCAACTGCTGACAATGGTGACTTGAGGAAGGACACGTATCAGAGGCTTCACTTGGGCATGAAGAAGTGAACAACAACAACTTGAACGCAAACGCCGAGAACCTTAACTTGCCTCCTCCCCACCGAATCGTCCCGTGGTAGGGCACACACGCTCTACCGGTGTCGTTGATGGCGAGGATTGCGACACGAGGAGAGGGAAAAGGCATATGGATGGGCAAGGAGTTCCACCTCCTCCAAAACGTCCAGTGCTCGGGTGAATGTGGGAAACGGGCGTGCCCTCCACCAACCCCATGAGCAAGAAGGAGATGATGTTGGAGCGAGCTCGGATTCAGCCGACTTGATAGCCGTGGAAGAGGCGAAACAGGCTAACGTGCGCTACGAAAGAGTGGCACGTACTCGGGTCTCTAATGGACAACAGACCAGGGGAGTGCCGAGGCCCAGTGAAGGTGTGGGACAAAATGGTGAGGACGGGATAGTTCGTCGAGCTCCCACTATTGTTCACGTGCCCGATAACGATTTAAGGGCTAGCCTCAGCGAAGCTTGAGGAGCGGGGAGGCTCAATCGGTTTGAGGACTCAATTAAATAGAAACAGACATGTTTCGCCGGCTAGGACGCAGAGGTCGGGATCTCATAGAGACAGGGAATGGGCGCAGTCGCTGTAGGAGGAAAGGCGCAGTCGCCACATGGAGATAACGGCGCAGTCGCCGTCAGTGCCGAGAGGCGCGGTCGCCTCAAAGAAGTAACGGCGTAGATCTCCAGTAAGATCGAGAGAGGACCAATTCCCGCGGGGACGAAGGAGTAGGCGGGTGACTCCCCTAGAAGTGAAGGCCGAAGTCAAATGCTGCGCCCCCTCCGGAGATGAAAGACCCGATGCTAGGGAATGGCTATTGATGAAAAAGAAGTTCGAACAATGGGAGGAGGAGAAGAAAAAGGCTGGAAAGGTCGAACGAATTGACTTTGCTCTTCGACCTTTATCCAAGAAATCGAGATAGTCGACCTCCTCCTACTTTCGGGTTGCCACTTACGGAGAAGTATTCGGGGTCGACGATGCAAGGAGTCATATAGCCTGTCCCGGAGGCCACCATGTGTTTTGTCGCCAATGAGGACGACAATATGTGCAAAGCCCTCCTAAGCACACTCGCGGGGCGGCCTTAACTTGGTTCAACGGTGCAGGCTGCGGGTAGCATCACTACTTGGACATGCTTCGGACAAAGTTCTTAGATCGCTTCTCGATTGCGGGAGCTCGGAAGATAAGCGTCACCGATCACGAATAACTTGGTGCGGGCGAAGAATGAAAGCTCGATGAGCTACTTCACCAAGTTTAAGGAAATGGTTGATAAGATAGAGGAAGACCTCGGCGATAGGGAAGTCATTAATTGCTTAGAAACGGTATTTCCTCGACAGGCATGGATTATGAACTCACGGTTCGTACGGTAACAACTCGACGGGAGTTGTTTGAGAAGGTGTATAATGTCGCTCTTGCTGAGGAAAGGAAAGAGAAAAAGAATGGTAAAAGCCCCAAGGTGGAGGTCGCTGATGATAAAAAGGACTCCAACAAGAACGGAGGAAATAATAAAAATGGAAAGAACAGGACTAGGGCAACGAGAGAAAGTGCCCGAGGCTTTCACTCCCCTTACGGTGAGTCGAACGAAATTATGAGCGCCGTCGGCTGGCTCCTCCGGTCCCGATGAATCCAGCAACAAGTTTAGGAGGGACAACAGCAAATATTGTGACTACCATAAGGACACTGGACATCTCACAGAAGATTGTTTGGGTTTGAAGCGCATAATACAAAGAATGGTCGACCAGGGGAGACTTGAGGCTTACGTGAAAAGGACCCCAGGCGGGTGGAGGCGAGCGGCCCGGCGGGCGGACGGCGGGGACCTAGGCAACCTAGATTGAACACAGGGGTCATTCTGAGCAAGCAAGCAACACGGCCATCAAGCACAAGATCTTCCAACTCAACAAGGCCCCACATGTACCTCCCTGAGAAGAGAAGTCGAGATGATGACGATCGGCTTCTATCCCGTGAGTTGGCTACTAACATGGCGGCTAGAGAACAAGTTCTCGTCATCCCGGAGTCTCATAGACGGATGTACGACGAGCGAGACTCTTAGTCGACACGGGGGCTGCAAGGATATTTTGTTCTACAAAACTTTTAAAGAAATGGGTCTTAATGATGAGCGGTTGGAGAGATATGATGGCAGGTTGGAGGGCTTCACCAATCATCGAGTTGATGCAAAGGCAAGATAGAGCTCGATGTCGACCTAGGCGACACCCCTCGGGATCGTATCGAAGGTACAATTTATAGTAATTGATGTAAATAGTGACTATCTTGCCGTATACTTGGTATCCCAGTCGGGTCGCTCTTGGAATGGTCGCATCGATCCCTCATCGGCGAGTCAAGTTCCCTACACCCATTTGGAGTAGGGTGTGTACAAGGCACGGCTCGAGCCTGCCTTGATCATGTTCTCGAGAGAAAGAAAGAAAAGGGAGTTGGAAATCGAGATTGCGAGACGGTTATTTAAAGTTGTCTCAATCAGTCACCAAGACTACCGGGTGTCAACAATCACCGACGTGGAAGAGTCGACCTATCGCTCAAATGACGAGGTCATGCTTGAGTCGACACGTCACTCCCAACACCAGCGAGGTCGATTCGGATGTAGTTATGGTCGACCAAGTCATCATAGGCAACCTATGCCTCGGCTCGACAATAACTCGGGGGCCGCCACCGGCGAGGTTGCGAGATAAGTTAGATGATATGATAGCGAAGAGGGCTCCACATCGAGGGCCGAGGAGAGACAAAGGGTTAAGGAGATAATCATTGAGACTCTGCAATTCGGGGATGGACCGAGCTAGAAGGTTGTGGATGAGCTAGAGTCGTAATCACCAACCTTTCTTACCCCGACCAAAAAATTCGAGATTGGGAAGCGGCTATCGGTTGAGGAGCGAGCGAGAAATCATCGAGCTACTCAAGGAAAGTAATGATGTCTTCGCATGGAGAGTAGAAGACATGAGGGAATCAAGGAGGAGGTCGTGTTCACGGTGGAAGTCGGCAGGACCATAAAGCCTAGACCCCAAAAATTGAGAAGCTTTGCTCGCGACAAGGAAGAGGCCATAAAGGCGAGGTACAAAAACTTTTGAATGCGGGGATAATCAAAGAGGCCACTCATACAACGTGGTTGGCCAACGTGGTCATGGTGAAGAAATCAAACGGCAAATGGCGGATGTGTGTCGACTTCACCGCTCTCAATCTTGCTTGCCCCAGGGACGGCTATCCCCTTCCTAGAATCGACAAGCTAGTCGATTCCATTCTCGGTCACTCAACCCTCGGCTTCCTCGGCCAACAGCACTCGGGTTACCACCATTAAGATGCATGAGGACGACATAATCAAGACGGCATTTCAAGCAGGTTTGGAGGCATCTCTTGCTTCTGACATGATGCCATTTGGATTGAAGAATGCGGGGCAACTTATCAAAGGATGGTGAACAAAGTCTTTGCTTCTCAAATTGGCCGAAACATGGAGGCCTACGTCGGCATGATATGGTCATCAAAACAAAGGCGGACGTCACGTGGTCGACCTAAAGGAAACGTTCGCCAATTTAAGAGCAAACGACATGAAGCTCAACCCTAGCAAGTGTGTATTTGGTGTAGGCTATTTGGAAAGTTCCTTGGGTTCATGGTATCTCAGGGGTATAGAAGCTAATCCCGAGAAAAATCAAGGCTTTAGTCGACATAAAGGCTCCCACCGGTGTCGAAGAGATGCGGCGACTTAACGGAAGGGTAGCGGCTCTTGGTCGTTTCATATCAAAGTCGGCGAGAGAGGTCTCTCCCCTTCTTCAAAGCATTGAGGGGACAAAAAGTTTTGAATGGACGACCGAATGTCATTCGTCGTTCCAACGGGCGAAGGATTACCTCGCTACTCCACCTCTCTGAGTAGCCCGACCAGCTTTGGTGAAACTTTGTTTGTGTGTTTATCCGTGGGAGATAAATCAGTGGCAGCGGTTTTGGTTAGAGAAGATGAGGGGTTTCAAAAGCCAGTATACTACATCAGCAAGGCCCTATCAGATGTGGAGAGCAGATACTACAATGCTTTGAGAAGGTCGCACATGCCCTAGTCGTGGCTTCAAGGAAGAGGCTGCGAGCTTATTTTACAGCTCATCCAATTGTGGTTCTTACAAATGCTCCCTAGAAAAATTCTTCACAAGCCGGAGAGTTCAGTCGACTTCTCAATTGGTCAATTGCCCTTACCGAATTTGACATTGAGTATCGACCTCGAAAGGCGTTGAAGGCTCAAGCTCTAGGCGGCTTCTTGGTCGAGCTTACGTTCGCGAAGGAAGACGACGAGCAGCGCGCTCCACAAGAGAAGGCTAAAGGGAAGGAGTCAGAGTCCCAGGTCGTCATCAGTCTACCTAACGATTGTTGGAAGGTCTATTCGGACGGATCGGCTGACTAAGAATAGCAGTGGAGCGGGGATAGTGCTAATTGAACCGAGAATGCAGGACGGTATACGAGAGTCATTAAGGTTCAAATTCGATGCTTCCAACAACCGGGCCGAATACGAAGCCTTGATAGCGGCCATAGAGTACGCCCCGAAGTGTTTTGGAGCAACTAAGATCATGGCTACTTGTGATTCACAATTGATAGTTAACCGGTCGGCGAGTACGAGGTGCTTAGTGCCACGTTGATCAAATACTTTGCGACCTGGTGAAGGGCGATAAAAGATTTGGAATTACAGGAGATTCAAAGAATTGGACGAGAAGACAATGAGCTAGCGACCTCCTCTCGAAGTTAGCTACTTCGGATGAGCCACATGATGAACCTATCTCCTTCCTCGAAAGTCCGACCTATGAAAGAGTAAAAATTCAATGCATAGATGATCCCTCAAGAAATTGGACTCGGGAGAAGTGTTGGATCGATGAAATGAAGGCATACATAGAAAGTGGAGAGGCGCCGGATGACGAGAAGAAGGCTCGAGTTATCAAAAGAAAGCTCCAAGGTATGTCATTCAAGGAGGCGACACATTCGGAAGATCTTATACTCGACCATTACTAAAGTGCATCCACCCTCGAGGTCGCCCTATTGATACACGAAGTACATAGTGGAATTTGTGGTGGACACCGGGGGCAGGGACTCTTGGCGACAAGTTAATCACTTTGGGATACTGCGCGCACATGAGAGGCGACACACACAACTTTGTTCGGCAATGCGATCAATGCCAAAGGTTTGCCAACCTACCTCATGTGCCAACAACCGAGCAAACTCCAGTAATTGCAGCTTGGCCATTCGACATGTGGGGCGTCGACCTGATTGGGCCCTTCCCTCCCGCCCGAGGAAATTGCAAGTATGTCATTATCGCCATTGATTACTTCACCAAATGGGTTGAGGCAAAGCCATTAGCTCGCATAACGGAGGAGAATGCCATCAACTTCATCCATGACTTCATTTGGTGTCGATTTGGTTTTCCTCGTGCTATAGTGTCCGACAATGGTTTACAGTTCTCCCAAACCTTCGAAACAGAAATGAATCGAGTAGGGATCAAACATTGGAAATCGTCTGTCGCCTATCCTCAAGGAAATGGACAAGCTGAAGCAGCAAATAAACTTGTTCTATCTTCGCTCAAGACAGGACTCGTAGGTCGATGTAACAATTGGTTGGACGAACTCCCCCTTGCTCTTTGGGCAGTCCGTACAACCACTCGGGGGCCTACGGGGGAAACCCCTTTTGCTCTCACATATGGGTCAGAGGCCATGGCACTGCGAGCTCGAGATTCCCACTTGCTAGAGTGACTTTCTTCAATCAAGAGCAAAATGATACCAACAGATTGATCGACCTGGATCTAGTCGACGAGAAGCGAGAAACAGCCTACCTCCGAATGGTCAACTACAAGCAGCGAACTAAAAGTTATCACGACAAGAAGGTCAAGGCAAGGTCGTTCCAAGTTGGAGATTATGTATTGAGAAAGATTGAGGCAACGAGTAGAAGGACCCAGCAGAACAAGCTATCTCCTAACTGGGAAGGTCCATATGTAGTCACTCGAGTCGTCAAGGAAGGCACCTACATGATAGCTCATCCTGGAGGTG
The DNA here is from genome assembly GCA_022495995.1 of Adenophora triphylla var. japonica. Lineage (NCBI taxonomy): Eukaryota > Viridiplantae > Streptophyta > Magnoliopsida > Asterales > Campanulaceae > Adenophora > Adenophora triphylla. Next base: position 140,581 of record JAFEMH010001974.1, on the reverse strand, counting down.
ACGAATTGAAACATCCTTGGCATGCTACTCACCTCATCAAATACTACTTTTAATTTTCAGTTTCCATGTTCAAGTTTGTGGTAGTTCTAGTGTCGAATTGATGTAAGCATGTTCTATACTTCAATGAAAAGCGCAGTTCATTCCATCAAGCATAGTGTTACAATAACCCCAACAAGCTCGACTCTTAGTCAGCTTCGTTTTAACAAGCTCGATTCTTAATCAGCTTTGTTCAGTTAACAAGTCCGACTCTTAGTCGACTTCGTTCTAACAAACTCGACTCTTAGTCAGTTTGTTCTAATTAGCTCGATTCTTAATCAGCTTTGTTCAATTAACAAGTCCGACTCTTAGTCGACTTCGTTCTAACAAACTCGACTCTTAGTCGGTTTGTTCCTAATTAGCTTCGATTCTTAATCGGCTTTGTTCAATTAACAAGTCCGACTCTTAGTCGACTTCGTTCTAACAAACTCGACTCTTAGTCAGATTGTTCTAATTAGCTCGATTCTTAATCAGCTTTGTTCAATTAACAAGTCCGACTCTTAGTCGACTTCGTTCTAACAAACTCGACTCTTAGTCAGTTTGTTCTAATTAGCTCGATTCTTAATCAGCTTTGTTCAATTAACAAGTCCGACTCTTAGTCGACTTCGTTCTAACAAACTCGACTCTTAGTCAGATTGTTCTAATTAGCTCGATTCTTAATCTTTATCCATTTGTCGACTCTTAGTCGACTTCGTTCTAACAAACTCGACTCTTAGTCAGTTTGTTCTAATTAGCTCGATTCTTAATTAGCTTTATCCATTTGACAGGTCCGACTCTTAGTCGACTTCGTTCTAACTAACTCGATTCTTAATCAGTTTGCTCTAAATTAGCTAGACCCTAGGTCAGCTTCAGTAGTGTGAGCAGGTTCGACTCATAGTCAACCTCATTCACAAAAAAGTTAAGCAAGTCTGAGGTCGACTAAATAAATAAAGATCAAGTCACCTCTAGGCTCAAGTTTACTCATTCATCCTATCTATATCTAGCTCGACGTTTACTTTAAAAAAGCATACAACATGCAATAAATAAGGTCAGCTATGATAAAGGTAAGTCTCCCAAAACGGGCTAAGACTTAGACAAAATAAAGTTACAAAAGTATCTTGCCTCCCAAAAAATAGGGCCAAGGCATAAAAATATTCAAGAAATCAAAAGAGCAAAAAATGTTGGTTGGGGCTTGTTCATTACAAATTCAACTAAGCAATTTAAGAGTCCTGGCCGACATTAGTTTGGTCGTCAGTAGCAGCTCGACCCTCCCCATCTCCTTGTTGCTGGGGGTCAATGGGTTTACCCGACTACGAATAAAACTGTTCATCTGCTTTGTATCCATAGCTTCAGCATCATCCAGCTCTTGCAGAACAACGTCAAAATTTCTATCAGCAATGAGGGGAGCTTCCCACTTCTCACAATTATCTTCTTCATCTTCTTGGGCAATAAAGGCCAAGTCGTTCTCGAGATAGGGAACAAGCGAATGACCTTGGCGAGCTGCCATGTCGTACTGGGACTCAAAAAACCAACGAGCTAATTGCTCGATGGTAGCCGTATGGCGAGGGATCCACCAATGCTCGACGGGCCATGTGCCTCTTTGCCTACCTCAAGAAAGTCTTGTGCCTTGGCCACAATAGCATTGTAGTATTCATCCCCCTCCTTGAACTTTTCAACCTCAGCCTTCAGAATGCGGCGTCACAGCCTTTCTCAACGGCCGATGCGGAGATCCTTCTTACCTTTCTCTCGCTCAAGTCGATGCTCTTCATGCGGCAGAGTAAGAAATCATCCTTTTCCTTCGAAGCTTGTTAATCGTGGCCGGCTCGGTCTTGGCCTTCTCCGGTTCCTTCTTCTCGGCATCCTTCTCCGTCTCCACTTCCTTGAGCTTGGATTCTGCGGCTTCGAGTCGGACGGGGCTTTTGTCTTCACCATCTCATTAGATTCATATGAGTTATCCGGATCGTTGTACTTCTCCTTCAAATCCGCAAGCTCTTTAGCTTTTTTGGAATAATCTCGAAGGGCTTGTCTCTCCCTCTCAATGGAAGCTCTCCAAGAGCTTTTCGCTTGCTCAATCATGGTAAGATTCTGCATTCCAAAGGAAACAAAGAAGTGTTAGCTCGAGATTCAAGTGGATCGAGTAAAGGAGCAAGCGACTAAAATAAAAGAGAAAGTGAGAAGTTACCTCGCAATGAGCCAGCCCAGACCGAGCTGAGAATTCCTTGGGTGTTATGCCCTTATCGGCCCAGTGAGCTAGCGAGACCCACATCCACAGCTCTTCTCACAATCACCTGGCCCAAGTTCATATCTGGGTAGCTGCGACTCAGGCAATTAACTCCTTCAAGAGAGGGAACATCACTCAGCCTCTGCATCATTTCTTCAATGGATTCTTGGTTGGGATAAGAAGAAGCTGGAGGAGGTGGAGGCAGTTGGCTCGATGAAACAGCATTCCCCTTGTCAGATCGCAACCTCTTAGTCCTCAGAGGCTGATCATCAACTTCCTTCTCCATGACGTCGTCATCAATGTTTACGACATCGAGGGCTAGTTCTGCTTCCGACATCATCGGAGGTCCCTGCATTGACATCAGTAGTTGGGTCGGAGCTCACATCGGGCCTGCTAGATTTGTTGGATTCATTACCCTCCTCAGTCGCGTTCATGGTATGACTGCTGCTCAACAAGGGATCTTCTTCTTCTACCCCTTCCATTGGCACCATCCCAATATTGTCTTTTGGAAGCGGGCGATTTGGTCCCTTACCGCGGCTTCCCTGCACTTTGTGAGCACGAGCATTGGCCTTTCCATGGTTTTTCCTCGCTTTCTTCTTGTCAGAAACGCCAACGATTCGAACCATGTTAGCTTCTTGCTCAGGAGTCAGAACTGCAACAAATTTAAAGTGAAAAAGTGTTAAATCGACATACGAGCAAAGGTTCTATATACGAGCAAAGGTTCTATGTACGAGCAAAAGTTCTATGTACGAACACAATATGAACGACTTGATCATCCTATGAGCGAGTTAATTATGTACGAGCTACAGACTCAACCTATGACTAGCTCACCCTAGACAAATTGATCATTCATGCCAGTAATTCAATGAAAGGCAAATAAAGAAAAGCTGAACAGAGAGATCTTACCACCAGCGTGCTCCCCATTGGCTTTGCAGTAATCTTTATTCTTCTTACAAAGTTGACACTTATCTCCGAATTTACCCAGGTGGTGAGTTATCCGGTCCAGGATATATTTGGCCCCTTGACACGGGGATAAGGGGCTCCACCACTCCATCTCCCGACATCATTCCGGCTGAATGAAGTTGTACTTAGTGGTAGCGAGACTCTCCCGGCTAATGGGCCTTCTCGCCACTAATCGACACAAAGCACAGTACAAGCTAAGATGCGAAGACGGCTCCCAAAAGTCCCTCTCATCAATGGTTTCCGTTTCATCGTTGGGCAATGGGAACTCCCATCCTAATCTGCTCTCTACCACCACTACATGAGAGTTCCACCCATGTGCTTCTTTGGGAAGGTTGGTAAAGAGTTTGGGAGATTTGGGCTTGGAAGGAGTACTAATGCTCGAGGTCATTCCCGCTATACTTAATCTTGAAAAATTCTTTAAACACCTCATACATGGTTCATATCCTAAAAATCTACACACCATAGCGAAGCATACCGTAACTCTACAAGTGTTGGCTCCTAGTTGAAGGGGAAGGGCATTGGCACACTCCAAAAATTCGTTGATAAATGGATCAAGAGGTAACCTAAGGCCGGCAACAACCGGCCGTAAAAGAAGGCGACCTTAGTAGCATCCTTGGTGAAGGACGACCTAAATTCCTTCATGAACTCCTTCGAGTGTAGATGGTCACTTGGTAGTCCTCTTTGCGACTTCGCAAAATTCCCTAATCATACTATACCTAGAGGGCAAGTTCTTATTGCCACGCAAAGGCCCTTGGGGAACATACCCCTTTCATTTCTCCCCGGCACAACCGAGTTGTCAAATGCATTCACAATCCACGGGACTGAAGAAGTCGAGGCCGCATTTCCTTCTTGAGTCGCCATATCTGTACAAACAAAAGAGGAAGCAGGGGAGTCAGTCTATGATCATGTTCAGTCGACCTACCTAAGGACGACCTAGACTCCCCTGGAAAACCTATTCTATTCCTAAGGAAGGAGGGTTTGTGGATATCCCTAACATAAAACAAAGTAATATGGTCGAGCAGTTCGTGGAATAGATGAAAAGTGACAATATTTGAATCATCGACTACAAGGTTTTCAACGTCCCCTACAATGGGCAACCCTATCTCACTGAAGTTCAACTCCCACCTGGTCAAAATAGAGGCACACTCATCCAAGGACATCACTCTCCATTCACCGTTCACGTTCTTATACACTCTACGATTGACGGTACAGTAGCCATACCATGCCCCTGGTTCGCTACTAAAAGTCCTAGCCATGGCGGAAGTAAAGACAGAGCATAAATTAAAAGCCCTAAAAGAAGAATGGGAGAGAAATACCTTTGTAAATGTCGGAATAGGAAGCTGTTGCCGAAGATGGAAGCCCAATTTAACTCAACTGCTTCTTCGCTATTTTCGCCGGAGATTCTCAAGAGCTTGAAAACGGTAAAAGTTCTAAACAGAGAAGGAATGTGCAATTTATATTTTCCAAGATTGGAAAGGAAAAAAGAAAATTCAAAAAATAATTTCCATATTAATGGCGGAAACGGTTTCCGAGAAGGAGTTCCAAGCGTCAGAATTGCAATCATTACTAAAATCGGCGTTCCTTCATCTCCTGCCGTTCATCGCCAACGACCAGGATGGTGCCACGTCATCAAAAGTCGACTATATCTCAGAACGAGTATCGACCTGCGAGTAAAATAGTTCTCATCAAAAATCTTCTTAACTTCCAAGTCGACAAAGTCCACTCGAAAGTTGGGGGCCACTGAACATACCAAAAGTGTCAAGATGGGCTAAGCAAGCAAAGCCCAATCACAAGCAGCCTTGACCATCACATTCTCAATGAGGCTGACCCAATCATAACAAGGCCCAAAGTCCATCTCTTGTATCAGTCGACTAAGCCCATGGTCCGACCTATCAGGTCCCGACCTAACTTAGTCCGACCTCATGATCCATATCACAATTCGGGTATGAACCATGCTCTGCAGACGGTCGTGTCGATCATTCCACGAGTGGCGACCTCGACCTAAATCAACAAGTGACGACCTGACACTTGCCGGCGTATTTGGTTGAACAATTCTCATAACCACATCCCTACAAATCAGGGGCCGTTATAGACACGTTCCCACAATCAAGTAACTGCCGCTACAATCTCGGAGGACATGTTGCCTCCCCAAAAATACATCACTTTTTCCTATAAATACTTCATCACTACCAAACGGTGAAAGGTAACTGCCATTTTGTTATCTGAATTCCATATTCAATACATTTTGAGCTATATACAACTGTGATCTTACTCTCACGCCCGAGCGTCTTCGCCGGAGACACATCCGGCTAGTCGTGGGTTCTGATTTCAGGTCAAGGAGCCAGGTGATCAGTCCTGCCACGTGGAGGAAGACTGATAAGCACAATTCCTGCAGCTTCAATTACACTATTAAAAAGAGATATTTGCTAAATAAAAATTGTACAAGTTTATCATAGCATTTTATACCTTTTATGAATTATCATAAGAAATCTTGTAAAAAAAATATTGCAATTTAAATTTTCTTCCAGTTAGTCATTAAAAATAACTTATAAAAGAGCACTTACTCCCTCTAAATATTATCCAATTTATAGTGCTCTTTCAAAAATAAAATTTTATTAGATTTTTTATTCTTTAACCGATGAAAAAGGTTATTAAAAGACAAATATTAAAATTATTGATTTAGCTCATTCACAAAATTCTAAACGATGTTGTGTCAGCTCTAATAAAGTTGATTTTTTTTTAAAGAATGGATTATATCTTTTAATTTCTAACTAAGACTAACATTATATGATATTTGATTATAGTATTTTCAAATAAATATAAATTATAATTATAAATTAAATGATAAATATTTTAATATTCATAAATATGAGTAACGTGTTATAAAACTTAACTATATATTTTTTAAATGTTAATGCATAGAATTATAAAATTAATTTTTAGTTAGCAGTATGATTAGTATTTTATATTTCAATATTCATGGGTATAATTACTTAATAAAATATTTTTATTATTTATTTATTTAGTTAGTTAGTTCTTTAAAGCACAAATTTATCAAATAATGTTCTTTTAAAAGACAATATTTGTAAAAAATAGGTGATCAAGTGATGTTAATGTCACTTTCTTTTAAACATTTTAAAACTTTGATACATGGTGATATTGAAAATAAAAGGGAATATTTCACTAATAATTTTGTATTTTAATAAATATTTCAATATGTACAATTCAATTTGTTAGTTATATGTGTAATATTATTGGATTAATACAATGACATAGTTTTGTTGAAATAAATATCTTTAAAATTATATTTTCTTAAATTATTATTATTTTTATATCTTATAGTTAAGTTTTCAATTTTATTTATCCGTGCGTTTAACGCACGGATGTAAAACTAGTTGTCTTTTAAACCATAAATAGTGTATATAAATATAAATTAATAATTAAAAATTAACCCAATTAATTATTAAAAATTTAATGGGTCAGACTATTTATAATGGCGCCAAGGGGGACGTGCTCATTCCGGTTTTTCTCGATTTCCAAATGTCGGTTCTCAATTATGTGCTCATTCTTGTGGTTTTCGACTTCGAATCGTCGGTTCTAGATTATGTGGAAGGGTAACCGTGTGGAAGGGTAATCGTGTTTGAATCGTATAATTTTGATTTTTGGTTCATGGTTTCAGTAGTAATCGTATTCGAATCTCGTATAATTTCAATTTTCGGTTCATGGTTTCAATTGCCTGTTTTCGGTTTCGGATCCACGATTCAGTTTCCAGTTCATGGTTTTAGCCGCCGTTTTCGATTTCGAATTCACGATTCTGACGATTTCATTTATTTATTACTTTTAATTATCTTTATATATTTTTTTAAAATGCAATGTAACTGAAAATAGTTAAATTATTAATAAAGCTTTAAAATTCATTTAAAAGGATATATTTTATAAGAAAATGTTAGTTTTTAACAAATTTAGTTAGATTTTTAATGAATTTAGTTAGTTTATTAATTAAATAATAACAAAAACTAGTTGTTACATAGTTTCAAAGACACGAGTTTCACATTTTCAGGTTTCAGAACCGCCGATTCCCGGTTCTGAAAAATAGTGGACGCTTATTCGAAATTTGGAACCACCGGATACGGTTCTCACGGTTCTTCCATGGTTCCGTTTCTATCTGATTTTGGTTTTGATTTCGGTTCTAGCGAATTTCGATTTTACCCGCCGATTCTCCCGGTTCCCTAGTATTTTTGTACATGTCTACACCAAGGAAACTGATGAGCCCGGATCTACTGGATCGGGCCCGCGCTCGGTCTGGTCCAAGGAACCGATGGCGACGTGGCGGTTCCTGGGACTGGGGGAAGACCGCGGACAGATAGGCCCTTGAGGTCAAGACCGCGTCCCTCCCCACATTAATCCTATCAAAGACCGGAAGGATCCTGACCGCTATACTCGTGCCCGCACGACCTGTGACCGTTGGGTCCGTGCCCGCAGATTGTATGTCCGCAGGGACCCATGCTCGCAGGAGGCATGACCGCTCCATCTGTGCCCGCGTCAAATACCTTTGACCGCGGCCACGATGTTGACCACGGGCACATGTCTGCTTCCAGGTTAATATCAAGCCTTACTGAGCAAGTTAGCTTACTGGCTCTGACATGCAAGTTGCCGGCTCCCCCATCACGCATTTAATGCGGCTCAGTCAAGCGCCTACTATTTCATTTAATGCGCCAAGCCATCTACACGGCTCATGTCCCTTTCAGCCATGCCCCCTCTGACAGTCAATGTTCCCTCCCGACAGGCCAATTAGCTGCGGACACGTGTAGCTGGTCAAATACCAAAGTGCCCCTTAGGGCTGATCTCATTGCTTACCTCAACAAGCACCACTATATTGCCTATAAATAGAAGACCTTTGTCCCCTTGGGCAAGGTAAGTTCCAAATATATTGAGTAAGCCATATTACTCTTAAACCCTACACACACACACACTCCAAGGTATTTAAACCCTTATTATCTCAGTATTCTTACTCTCACACCCGAGGGCCTGAGTTGGAGTAACATCCACGTTTGACCTTAACGGTGCTTACTTGTGTTGTGATCTAGGTACAAGCAAACCACAAAAATATCCTACCCAGATATCCTTGAACCGCTCCTGACCCTGAAAAGCTTGGCGTCATCAGTGGTTCCATTGCCGGGAAACTAACTTTCATTAGTTTTTCCCGTTTAAAATCTTTGTTTTCAGAAATACCTTGTATTCTAAAACAACTGACTGTCAAAAGCTCTCCTTTTCAGTCATATTCCTTCTCTTCCAAACTGTTGTGAAATTGGGGAGATCACCACATCCACTAGCCCATACTAGCAGTCATCAACATGGAGAAAATAAATCAACACATGATAATATGAAAGAACAAGAACACCACACACACAATAACACAAGAATTGTTAACCCGGTTCACCACCACCTGTGGCTACATCCGGAGGCACCAAGCCAGGATATCACTATAATAATATATGAAGGATTACAACTTTACATATGCACTCACACAGATCTAGCATAGTAACTCTCCATGAGCAATATCTCATATATATTATCTCACCTCTCCAAGAACACACAAAATAACACAGTCATAGCCGGGTTGTAGGATCGCCCCCATGGCTCTCCTAGGCCCCCGGCCCCCTCCTAGATACTATTTTGTGGCTCTCCTTGATATCCTAACTTTTCCCCTCTTTTGGTACAAATATTATGGTGGTAGTCACAATATATTTATAGGGATACAAAACCTATTCCTAATCAAAACCTGATTCCCGGAGTCCTTGACATGGAAGGAGTATCACATAAATTAGGAATACTAATTTGTTACCAAATTAATTCCTTTCCAAAGTCTCCTTACACGCCACTTGCAGAGAATCCGTCCGTCACAAGCGCGGTCGCGCAGCACCCCCAGCGCGGCCGCCCTCATCGACCGAGACTTCTTCACCATCGTCCGACCTCTCAGCGCGGTCGCCCTCCACCACGCGGCCGCCTCCTCCTCAGTCGGCCCGAATTTCTGCTCCTCCATGGTTTTGATCCTCTCCTTGTTTTTGGCTCCAATCCCAACAATCTCCCACCTGGAGACATAAACCACCATTGTGACATGCTCCCATCATACTCCCACCTGAGAATGATCCACCAAATATTTTACACCACCAAGTTGAGCCTCCACGCTCCACCACCATGAGCCTCCACGCCCGAATAATAAGGCGAGTTGAAACCAAGCGACGCTTCAACCTCCCCGTGTTAGATCCTTCTTGCCTCCCCAAATCAACTTCTACCTTGATTTATTTGCAAGACTAACTTCGCCTTCTCCCTCCTAGATCCACTCCCCTTGCAATGCTCCCCATGAAACTCGGACACACCTTGCTTCTTGCATTGTTTTCTTGTGGTTCCTTTTCTCGCTCTCTGTTAGGTACTTGTGACTGTCTCCTTGCTGGCCAGCTACACATTGTCACCTCTCCACCCTAACACACCGTTTATTGATGTCTCTCCTCTTTACACCAACAGGCCGGTCTCCAAGCCTCTTGCTCCCACCCGGAACGAAAAATTGATGTTGTCGGTAGAGTACAACATCCTCCATACCCCTCATCCGTCGTTTGCGAGAAGTCCTCCTCTTCCCACGTGGTCTAACCGGCTTATACCACTCACCTTTGCACGAAAGATTGTATCAAAATAGGAAGCAAATCAGCTGCAGAAATCCCTTCCCCGTCGCCAGCGCGGTCGCCCTAGCCCCCAAGCGCGGCCGCCCTCGAATGGAATCCTCCGAGCCTCAAGTTCTGTCCAAGTGCGCGGTCGCGCACCACCACCTGCGCGGCCGCCCTCAACCCCAGAAACTGTTCTGACGATTTTTCCTACTTGATCTCACCAACTCTTCCGACTTAGACTTCTTTTCTTTCATATTTTTTTCTCCAACCACCTTGACTGCCCCAAAAACTCTTGAACATCTCCAGATCCATCTTGATTTCTGCATCTCCAAAATTCCACCTCGAATTTCTGCAGATCTCAATAAGAAACAAACGAACTCTTCAGACTTGCTGATCATCCGCACGATCGTAGACCTATTTGGCACGTGTCATGCTTCAACCATAAACCCTAAAAGCTCTCAAATCCCTGCACGTCTTCCACACGAAGAATCTGCACGAAAAATCTGTTGTCTCTTTTCTTCATCTTGGATCTCTCCTAGATCTCGAACCAAAAGCTCTGATACCAGTTGTTGTGAAATTGGGGGGATCACCACATCCACTAGCCCATACTAGCAGTCATCAACATGGAGAAAATAAATCAACACATGATAATATGAAAGAACAAGAACACCACACACACAATAACACAAGAATTGTTAACCCGGTTCACCACCACCTGTGGCTACATCCGGAGGCACCAAGCCAGGATATCACTATAATAATATATGAAGGATTACAACTTTACATATGCACTCACACAGATCTAGCATAATAACTCTCCATGAGCAATCTCTCATATATATTATCTCACCTCTCCAAGAACACACAAAATAACACAGTCATAGCCGGGTTGTAGGATCGCCCCCATGGCTCTCCTAGGCCCCCGGCCCCCTCCTAGATACTATTTTGTGTCTCTCCTTGATATCCTAACTTTTCCCCTCTTTTGGTACAAATATTATGGTGGTAGTCACAATATATTTATAGGGATACAAAACCTATTCCTAATCAAAACCTGATTCACCCAGAGTCCTTGACATGGAAGGAGTATCACATAAATTAGGAATACTAATTTGTTACCAAATTAATTCCTTTCCAAAGTCTCCTTACACGCCACTTGCAGAGAATCCGTCCGTCACAAGCGCGGTCGCGCAGCACCCCCAGCGCGGCCGCCCTCATCGACCGAGACTTCTTCACCATCGTCCGACCTCTCAGCGCGGTCGCCCTCCACCACGAGCGCGGCCGCCCTCCTCAACAGTCAGCCCCGAATTTCTGCTCCTCCATGGTTTTGATCCTCTCCTTGTTTTTGGCTCCAATCCCAACACAAACATGTCTAGAATATTGCAAAACGCTGGTCATTTGACCCTAGAGGAGGATAACCAGGCCTCACCTTCTAATGTCAATAAGGGAAAGGCTGCGACCTCTGTTTTCAACCGTATGGGGGCCCGTTCCCAGTCTGCTCATACCCTTTCCCCCGGCCAGATAGCTATACACAAACTGACAGACGAGGCCCGAGCTGAAAAAGCCCAAGCCCTCCTAAATAATAGCCCAAAAATCCCCCAAGCTCCTCTAAAAAATATCGCCTTAAACACTCCACTCTCCCCGGAGCAAATCCTAAGAAGGACAGAAATCCTGGCCTCCAAGGAGAAGCTGGTCGCAGAGGCCATGGCCATCGCCGACGCTCAATTGGAGATGTTTGAGATAGAGGCCAACGGAGGGCTCCAGTTCCCTCAGGGGTCACTAAGGTTCTCCCAACGAGCTCCCCCTAAATCGCTTGCCAGTCAAGCTAGGGGGGCAAACCGGGTTGAACCAACCCTTGAGCGCGGACAGCCTGCCAAACGCACGGTGGTGCAAGTGGAAGATAGCGAGGAGGTGGGAGAAGAGGCCCAATCCAATCTACGTGCGAAGTCCAAAGCCAGACCCTTGGCTCCGGCCAAGGGGAAGGCCGTGACTCCACGAGCTAAGAAGCAGAAGGTTGATAGTCAGAACCCTGAGTTTGCAGATTTCATGCAAAAGATGTGGGAAACCCATCAGAAGGCCGCCCAGAAATGTGGCCGCACCATGGACGCCTTCAGCGACAAAATTGCGCGGGCACCTATTCAGAGGGGCAAGCCCCCCCAGATGGACACCTATGATGGCTCCAAAAATGCCAAGAGTCATATGGGACGATTTGAGGGGCAAATGACTCTATTCTCCTCGGAGGAGTCCGTGATGTGCAAAGCCTTGGCTGCGACCTTCACGGGCAAAGCCCTATCCTGGATGCTGGCTTTCAAACCTCGGTCCATCCAATCATTCAACTAGTTCAGGAGCATCTTTCTTAATGCCTTTCTTTGGTCTTTGGTGTGCCCGCTAGACCAAAGACAGACCTTGTCCGTGTCAAGCAGGCCCCTGGCGAAGCAACAAAAGATTACATCTCTCGGTTCAGAAAGGTGATCGAGGAGATTGTAAACTTAGAAGGAGGAGACATCAGACTCTGTTTTGAGGGTGTCCTCACCTCCTCTTTCCTCAAGATGAATTTTGCCTTCAGCCCGCCAAAAACCGTGGAGGAAATGTATGAAAGAGCCTCGGCCATAGCCTCTGCCGAAGAGCCAAACGTGCCCGCTCCACGAGCCTCCGCAAAGGAGAGAATAAGCCAAGTCCAGGAGACCACCCCGGAGCCTGCCCGCACTAATAATCAGGGCAAAAACAGAGGCCGTGGGTCAGACAAACTCCGAAAGGCAGTGGATAGTACACCTTTCACCGAGCTCACTGAGCCAAGAGTGGTAATAATGAGAGCCTCAGATTTTCCTCCTCCTCCCCCAATGCTCAGAAAACCGAATGAGAGGAGTAGGGCTAAGTTCTGTGAGTATCACAACGACCACGGGCACGGTACTGAAGATTGCTTCCAACTGAAGAGAATAATCCAGCAGAAAATCAATAACGGGGAGCTGACCCAGTGGGTTAAAGGGAACAACAACAATGCCCCCAACAATAATAACCAGCAGCGGGCACGAAATACACGTGGTCCCGAAAGGAATGAGAGAGATAACTATGATGAGGATTTGGAGGATTATGACATTCATTTCATTGGCGAGGAGCCTCCCTCCAATAAACAACTCTCCCTTCAAATCCGCACTTTGGAGAAAGTTTTTCTGATTTCCCCCATGACTCCAGAAGAAGAGCAGGAAATAGGGTTCAAAAAGAGTGAACTTGCCTCCTCCCTATTTCACTCTACTCAGCCCATTACCATCCCAATGAAAATAAACCGGGCCAACATACACCGAGTCTTAATTGATACGGGCGCGGCCAGAGACATCCTCTACTACCACACGTTGGTTAGCATGAGGATGACCGAGGCTAACCTAACTCCTTATGCGGGCATGTTGGAAGGCTTCACAAATCACGCAGTTGGGGTAAAGGGGACGATTGTGTTTGAAGTAACTATTGGGGAAAACCCATGCAGAAGACGGCCAAAATCACTTTCATGGTGGTCGATCTTCCTTCCCAATACAATGCTATTCTAGGCCTAACTGCTCAGGCCGAATTGGGAATAGTTGCTTCCGTTCCCCACCAGAGGGTGAAATTTAACACCCCGGGCGGGGTTGCTACCATCAAGAACCAGCCCGGGAGATTCCTCCGAGCACTCGAGGAGAAGAGAAAGGCAAATAAAGGCCAGACATCCTGCCCGCAGATAGAGGGAGAGGACAAAGCGAAGAAAGGGAAGGCCCTAGCACTTGTGCCGCCGCCCATTCCAATTGGCATGCTTTCTTTCCATTCCACTAAGGTGGAGCTCAAGACGACTAGAAAATCCAAACAGTTGGCCCATATTGAGGGAGGATACATTGATCGAGGAATTGAGGGAGAGATTGACCGCGATGTCATGTACTCTATGGCAACACTGACCGGAGCTCAGGTCAACCCCCCAACTATTATCATTGACTTCTTGCACAATCATGAAATCAGCGACCTTCAACCTAACGACGAGCTTGAGGAGGTGGTCATCAACCCCCACTTCCCCGAGCAAACTGTTAAGGTTGGGCTGGAAATTCACTGCGAGGAAAGAAGGATACTCATCGAGTTCCTTAGAGCGAATTGTGTTGTGTTCGCTTGGAGGGTGGAGGATATGCAAGGAATCAGCGAGGACGTGATCCTCCATAAAATCAATGATGACCCATCCTTCAAGAACATTCATCAAAAATCAAGGTACTTCTCTCCGGAGAAAGAAATGGCGATCAAGGAAGAGGTGGAAAAATTACTCAAAGCGGGGATAATAAAGGAGATTACCTACCCCAAATGGCTTGCCAATGTGGTTATGGTCAAAAAATCCAACGGCAAGTGGAGGATGTGTGTTGATTTCACAGATCTCAACAAGGCATGCCCCAAAGACTGCTTCCCTCTTCCTCGCATAAACAGATTGGTGGATTCTATAGCCGGCCACAGAGTATTGAGCTTCATTGATGCATACTCCGGCTACCATCAGATCCAAATGGCTCCTGAAGATGTCCGCTCTGTTGCTTTCATCGCTGCGGGCAAGACTTATTGCTACAAAATGATGCCCTTCGGGCTAAAAAATGCAGGAGCCACATATCAGCGAATGGTCAATCTGGTCTTCAAAAACCAACTGGGCAGAAACCTTGAGGCCTATATTGACGATATGGTTATAAAGACTAAGGAAAACTCCCACGAGCTCGACGTGGAGGAAACCTTCAAAAATTTGCGCCGCAATAACATGAAGCTAAATCCCCTTAAGTGCGCTTTTGGGGTCAAGGCGGGCAAGTTCCTCGGATTCATGGTCAATCAAAGAGGGATAGAGGCTAATCCAGAAAAAATCCAAGCCCTATTGGACATGAAACCTCCTGCTTGCGTGAAGGATGTACAAAAACTCAATGGTCGCATCACCGCACTTGGCCGCTTCATCTCGCGGTCAGCAGAGAGATGCCTCCCCTTCTTCAAAACTATAAAAGGGGGGAAGAAGCCTGATGAATTTGCATGGAATCAATAATGCCATCAAGCTTTTGAAGAAGTCAAGACATACCTCGGGCAGCCACCTCTACTCAGCAGCCCGGTGCAGGAAGAGCTTTTACATTTTAGCGATTCTTGATCCGCAAGAGCTGCTGTTCTTGTAAGGGAGGATAATAACTCTCAAAAACCAGTTTATTATGTATCTAAGGCGTTGTCCTCCGTAGAAGGGCGTTATCTTAATATAGAAAAGTTAGCTTACGCCTTGCTTGTATCTGCTCGAAAATTAAGAGCTTACTTTTCTGCACACCCTATAACTGTACTGACTGAGGCCCCGCTTAGAAAGGTTTTACACAAATCAGAGTCCTCGGGGAGAATGCTAGGTTGGTCTATCGAGCTCATTGAGTTCCAGATCACCTACTCCCCGAGAAAGACAATCAAAGTGCAGGCCTTAGTAGATTTTGTGGTAGAATCATCGTTCAGAATGGCGGACAGCGACCTGGGAAAAAGAAAGCGGGCAGAATCTGAAGAAGTCTCAAATAGCCCGAGCACAGAAATTATACAACCAAGGGAGCGTCCAGAGGAGGTATGGATTTTATACGTGGACGGCTCTGCGAGCAAGCTAATTAGTGGCGCGGGCATACTTCTGATCGCACCCTGCGGGGAGAAATTTAAGAGGGCCTTAAGGTTCAAGTTCGAGGCATCTAACAATCAGGCTGAGTATGAAGCGATTATAGCAGGCATGAAATTGGCAAGAGACTTGGGAGTTCAGAATATAGAGATCAATAGTGACTCTCAGCTCATAGTTAATCAAATTAGGGGGGAGTATGATACTATCAATCCAGTGCTAACTCAGTACTGCGGCCTTGCAAAAAACCTCATCAAAAATTTCACCTACTATGAGTCGAACCAAGTCATGAGAGAGGATAATGTGGAAGCTGACCTCCTCTCCAGAATAACCGATCAAGAAATTGAGGAATTAGAAGCAGATTGCCAGATTGAGTTCTCAGAAAGACCTGCTATAGATCGAATTCAGATAAACAATCTTGAGGATCAAGTAAGGGACTGGGTAGATGAGATCAAGGATTACATCGAGAAGCAGACCCTCCCCGAGGATCCAGTAAAGGCTAGAGCCATCAGAACGGTGTCCGCGAAATACCTCGTCCTCGAAGGGGTACTTTTTCGACGGTCGTTCACCAAGCCTTTGCTGAGATGTGTCAAAACTCACATGGTCACCAACTTACTCTATGAGGTCCATGAAGGAGTTTGTGGCGGACATCCAGGTGCTCGCACTCTCTCAGACAAAATCAAATTCCAAGGTTTCTTTTGGCCTACGATGAGGAGGGATGCACAAGAGTACGTCAGAAAGTGTGATAAGTGCCAGAGATTTGCGGACATTCCCAGACTACCATCAACAGAGCAGACTTTGGTAGTACCATCGTGGCCGTTTGATACGTGGGGGATAGATCTTATTAGACCATTTCCAACTGCTAGAGGAAACATTAAGTATGCTGTTGTGGCCGTGGATTATTTTACTAAATGGACAGAAGCCAAGGGCTTAGCTACCATCTCCGAGGAGAACACTATCAATTTCGTCCACGACCACATCTATTGCCGATTTGGAGTTCCCCGAGCAATAATTTCAGACAATGGCACTCAGTTCTCCGCAAAGTTCACCGCAGAGTGTGAGAGAATGAAAGTACAACACCGTAAATCTGCAATTGCCTATCCTCAAGGAAACGGCCAGGCTGAGGCCGCAAACAAGCTAGTCCTGACCGCCCTAAAGAAAAATTTGGAAGGGCGAGGAGGACGATGGTTGGACGAGCTCCAGACCGCATTATGGGTTGTCCGCACAACTATAAGAATTTCTACAGGAGAAACTCCTTTCTCGCTCACGTATGGTTCAGAGGCAATGGCTCCAGTTGAGGTTTCCCTACCCTCGTACAGAGTCACATACTTCGACGAGTCTCAAAACGAGGCAAACAGAAGGTGTGACCTGGACGATCTCGAAGGAAAGAGAATGCGGGCATATGAAAAAATGGTAAACTACAAGCAGAAAACGAAGAAGCACCACGATAAAAGGGTGAATAAGAGGAGTTTTTAGTTGGAGATTGGGTACTTAGAAGCGTAGAGGTCCAAGGGGCCCAACCTGGTTTCAATAAACTGTCCCCGAAATGGGAGGGACCATATGAGGTTACCAAAATAGTCAAGGAGGGTACCTACATATTGCGACCAAAGGAAGGAGCAGAGCTTAAGCACGCTTGGAATAGCGACCACCTTAAAAGATACTTCTTTTGAAATCTTTGTAATTTTTGGAAGGAGTATAGGCCCCTATATATATATAAAGGAGAAGTTATCATCATATTTTGATGCAAAAACCTATTCCCACCAGCCTCAAAAGCTAAAGTGAATGCCCGCAAGCGGATGCCAGTAGGTTAAAGAGCAAACATATGAGCTCCTACCTACTGATGCACAAAGATCCTTTAAAGATCCGCAAGCCTATATATGTACAAAGGGCCATTACGTCCGTACTAGATCGCGGGGAGGATACTCCGTCCTGCCCGTGTGACACCACAAAAAATAAGTGGATATAGATGCCAGCGGGGACAAAGACCGAAAGTCGGCCCCGCTCAGTGCGCGTAGGTCCTCGTTAGGGCCGTTACTCGTATGCCTGTATGTGACAAAGGCCTACATATAAGCCCGTTCACCTGATCGCCATGAGACCCTCACAAAAATCCTCAAGGGGTTTTTGAATAAAGGGTCAAAAAGCGTGAACCTCCAATAAGGGGATACAGTTGTCGGTAGGTTAAAGGGCCTCTATGCTAAATATACTCCTACCTACTGATGCGTAGACAATAGCCTCACGACCACCTTCTACATGCCCTATGAAAGTAGCTTGCCTTGGTTACTTTGACTTACACCACGGCTCGCAAGGCTGGGAATAAGTGTAAATGGATGGGAGTGATCAAAAGAGTTTAACAAAGCCAAATAGACAAACTGGGGTCAAGACCCCTAAATTTGCCACAAGGCTAAACAAACGCGGTCACAGAGAAATAGGGCTGACTCTCACTAAAAACCTCAAGGGGTTTTGAATAAAGAGTTAGGAAAACTCAAAAAATGCGGGCAAAGGGCCTATTAAGCTTTTGACCGCAGAAGGAGAGTATAAAATTTAATTGTTAGTCAAAAACGCTGGAAAAAGTATGAAGGAAGAAGGCAAGTACTAAGGTGCTCGAAAATTGATAAATACTCAAAATAACCTACAAGACGAGCAATTAAGATAAACAAATACAGGAAGGGAAGAAAAATTCTTGTATTAAGGAAAAATAGGTATTTACAAGGGTCCTAATCTATTACAAAAAAGAAACAAAAAAGACCTATACTAAGGGAGCTTGATCCTTGGGGGCCTCCGTGGACTCTGTGGCCGCTGCTTCTGTGCCCGCCTCTGAAGCCGGAGTTGGAGAAGGAAGACTATTCACCAACAGGTCCGTTATGGGGTCAGAGGTAGGCTCAGCAGAGGCCTGAGCAGGGGCTGCCCGCTGAGGAAAGAGATCACCAATAGCAGGCCCGTTTGGAAGGACGCAAGCTATGGCTTCCCCCAGGGGTATAGGGTTTTCCCCAAACCTCAGCTCATCCAGCTCGGCGATGAGGCTAAGGGCAGTCACCTCGGCCACAGGAGGCAAGTAGGCCGCTGCGGACAGATCCAGGCCCTTAACCTCATCCTCGGACAGAGGAACTAACGCATGCCCGGGCAGGCATTCATCATCTGTAGCAACAAGCGAGCCAATCACGGCCAACTCCTGCACAGAAAACTTGCCCGTGGCCGCGAAGTTCCGAATACGTGTCCAGGGACCCGGCCTCATCTTGAGCCGATTCTCAGCGATGAGCCAGTTTTTGAACTCCTCGGAGTTCTTATATTCTTCCACCGCCTCCTTGCGGACATCATCAAGAGCGGACTTCCCCTCCGCCTCCAACCTTTTGTAGGGGAGCAGCTGCTCGGACAGCTCATCCACCTTTTTCTCCAAGGTGTCCACGGTCACCTTCGTGGCCTCCAGCTTGGCCACGAGCTCTTTGTTCCTGGGCTCCCACTCAGCCCTCTTCCCCCGGAGTTCATCCCTCTACCCCTTAGCTTTTTTCAAGCTCTCCTCCACCTCCGTCAGCCTCTCCTGAAAACCCTTCAGGTCAGCCTCTTTGGTGGAGATGGTCTTCTCCTTGGCATCAAGAAGGGAGTTCAAGGTCCCAACCCTCTCTTGAGCCGCATCCAGCTCGCGGAGTTTGGCCGCCAAAATGGAAGTCTTATTTTCCACATCGGCGGACAAGGTATCGCAGCTCTCCCGCAGCCGCAGCACTTTATTACTCACCTGCGAGGAAGGAGAGTGAGAATTAGACAAAGATTGAAAGAGGGGAAAGGGTGAAGGCAAAGAAAAGAACGATTATCTACCTCGGTCAGAGCGAGGCATATATCCCCCACCAGGGCAGAGGCATTCTCCTCGACAACCACATTCTTGTAGAAGTCCGGGGAGTAGAGATGATTCACCAGCCCGATCCCCACTGAGGCATTGGCTGAATTCCGGGTGTAAATGTCCACCCCAGTCACAGTGGGCACATCAGATAACTTTCTTCTGACGGCCAGAGTCTCCTCGCGGGTGGTCAGAGGGGCCACTGGGTAAGCCACCGAGCAGATTGACCCCCCAATGGGGGGAGAAGTGGATGAGGCGGCAACTGGAGCAGTGGTAGTCCGGGGAGGAGCATCCCCAATTTTTTGAATCTTCCTATGTCCTTGCCCCTCCTCCCCGTCCCTTTCATTCCTCTTCCGGGAATCCACGTGATGGCCGGAAGAAATAGTTGTGATGTACCCGATTTTTTGAAATCAAACGGAGTCGCCACGCCATTTTTGTTTTAAGGGCCAAAACTTTGAAAAATGCCCGAGATTATAAATTTGGGTTCGGAGGTCACGTTACACGCCGGGAAGGACGTTAGTGTGCACCCGGAATGCCTCGTGAAACGAGTCTTTCAAGCTTAAAAACCATTTGTGTGTGTGTGTGTGTGTTACTTTGGCCAAAATAAGTTGAAACTGAGGAAAGTAAAAATTGGGAATTCTTTATTAGACTTTGGACAGATCCCATGATTTTTGGTGTGATTTTTGGTTTGAGATTTGACACTCAAAAGATTTTTGGAAGTTGAGAACCATTTCTGCCAGAATGAAAAAGGCAGTGGACACTTGATTTTGAAATGGACTTTAGGGCTTGAAAACTCCAGAATCTTGGAAAAGTCCGAGAATGAAAAATGTTCAAAACACCTTAAATAAGGTTTCTGTAAAAGAACTTCCCATTTTGGAGATGATTTGAGGGACCAAAACCTTCTGGAAATCTCATATGTGAGATCTGGATTTCCAGAGACTGATGAACTGACCTTTAAAGGAAAATTTGAAAAATGGAGTTTTACTCACGTAAAAAATAAAGTAAAAATATTTATGGAAATATCTGGATGTTGGCTACAAAAAGTATTTTGTAGTCAACACCAAATTCCAAGTTTATCTGTGTCCAAAAATTTAGACAATGGACTGAGGTCTTAGAAAATTGCTACTGGACAGCAACTTCTCAAGAAGGAAAATGTGATTTTAAAGGGGGTTTTGCATCCATGCTTGTCCCCATTTCCCTAGGTTTTGATTAGTAGTCACTAGACATTTTAGTGGTGATCTACTATATCAAACCATCCTTGGGGTACATTAGGACTTAAGCATTTCATTTGCTTGGGAAGGGGAATTTTGTAGAGATGAAATTAAAGAGAAAAATCAACTAGAGATTTAAAATGTGGACCATTTGAGATGGTCATTCATGAAGATGAACTTCAAGATGACCATCTTAGGTCAAGATTTAAGTTAAACTAGACATAAAGTAAATCAAAGTAAGGAGAACAAGATGAACAAGAAGTTAAAAGGGAGTTTTAGGGTTTAGAGAAGGAGGGCTTTACCAATGGTGACACCCTATCTTCCTAGGCTTGGAATTTGACTTGAGGAGTATCAAGATTTGGTGTTTGACTTGAGGAGTATCAAGATTTGGTGTTTGGATTTGTGTTTGGGTGGATTCAAGGCTTGAATGTGTTTAGGATTTGATGATAGAGTTGGTCAAAGAGAAAACAAGTAGATAACACTTAACTTAAGTCCTCTATGTTTTCTCTCTAATCCTCCTCCTAAGGGGTGATTTGAGCTTGGATTTGTGTATGTATGAGAGTATGTATGAGAGTGTTTTGAGTGAGTGGGGTTTGGGAAAGATTGAAGAGAAAATGGTGGCAATTCTAGTGAATTCCCACTGTTTTCTCCCTATTTTTCGCCAGAATACAGCTTCTGTGAGCCAATTGTGTTGTGTAAACTGAGAGAGGAGGGTTCAATTTATAGGCCACTGAAATTTACAATCATATCCGTGCGGAGGGTTCTGTAAACGTGCACTGTTCATTAAATGCTGGTCCAGGCTTTGGACAGGAAGAATAAAATTCAAAAATTCCAGCAGTTTATGTTTTTCAACTTGCCCAATTCGGATTTTTCCAATTTCTTTTGCTTTTTGAGATTCTTTTCTTGGTTTATCTTTAAATGGCAAACCCTAATCTACCCTTGGTTGGTTAGAAATGTTAGAAATGTTAGAAATGTTAGGAATGTTAAAACTTTCGTTAATTTTCTAACGAAAATGCTAACAACTCAATTTGGAGCACTTACAGTAGCCCCTCGGCGACGGCGCTTTCGAAGAAAGCGGGGTCGTCGATAAGAGTGAGGCTCCATATTTGACAGGATGATCGAGTGATCGAGTGGCTGAACCTAGCGATAGGCTACCTACGTATCCCGAATGGGAATCAAGCCAGCCGTAGTTCGGGTCTTTGACCATGGGGATGATGGCGTTTTAGGTGCCTCGAACCTTGATGAGCGAGTTCTGCAGTCGTTTGCTGAAAGAAACTCTGCTGGGGGTAGGAAGTGACCATTTTGGTCTGGTGGCTAGAGTTGTATATCCGCTCTGCTGGGGATAGGAGTGACCATTTTTGGCCTGATGCCTGAACCTAATGATAGGATACCTACGTATCCTTAAGAGGAATCAAGCCAGTCGTAGTTCGGGTCTTTGACCCTGAGATTTGACTATTTTTGGGAAGTCACCCTATGATCTGACTATTATTGGAAAGTCACCCTATGATCTGACTATTTTTGGGAAGTCGCCCTATGATCTGACTATTTTTGGGAAGTCGCCCTATGATCTGACTATTTTTGGGAAGTCACCCTATGATCTGACTATTTTTGGAAAGTCGCCCTGGTAATGATTTCGGTTTGTCGAACTAGGGGATGATTGCGATTTATCGCTTTCCTCGTGTTGTGTGTGATAGCGTTTTAGGTGCCTCAAACCTTAATGATGGAGTCTTAGGTGCCTCGAACCTTGGTGATGGCGTCTTAGGTGCCTCGAACCTTGATTTGAAATGATTTCCCTTTGATGGCTTGGGATAGATGGTCTATTGGTGGACTTCATTTGAAGGGATCGGTCTTATGTTTGCTGCCGAGGAAATGGATGATAATGGGAAAAGAAACGGGATTCCGTTAACTTCGCTGGGGATTTTGTTAGCCTTTGTTGGAGTTTAGTTCAGGAGTATGAACCTAAATGGGGACTTAGTTCAGGAGTATGATCCTAAGTTGAGGTTTAGTTCAGGGGTATGAACCTAAATGGGGGCTTAGTTCAGGAGTATGATTCTAAGTCGAGGTTTTGTACCTGAGGGAGACTATTTGAAGGTGTTCTCGCTGGGGAAGATTCGGGCTTACGAGAACTATCGGGGAAAAGGGTGACCGTATTGGTCAAGCGGCTGGACCTATGGTAGGCTACCTACGTATCCTTAAGAGGAATCAAGCCAGTCGTAGTTCGAAATCCACTGGACAGTTAGGAACAGGTCTAGGATCCTGGGCCTTTTGATAATTCGGAGGCTGTCACCTTAAGGAACTAAAGCTTACGTCGCTATTTGCGGAGATAGAGATAGCTAAGGCTATGGGTAATCATGCAACATTTGTGTGCATATTTTTGAGATATGTGGAAGGATTAACGTACCTTTGCTGTGCTTACCTGCAGGAGAGTAATTTGCGGGGGCTGTGTTGATGCATCTTTGAGAACTTGGCGTCTCTGTCCGAATCGCATTTGAGAACTTGGCGTCCCTGACCGATTTGCATTTGAGAACTTGGCATCCCTGACCGATTTGTATTTGAGAGCTTGGCGTCTCTGACCGAACTGTATTTGAGAACTTGGCGTCTCTGACCGAATTGCATTTGAGAACTTGGCGTCCCTGACCGATTTGTATTTGAGAACTTGGCGTCCCTGACCGAATTGCATTTGAGAACTTGGCATCCCTGACCGATTTGTATTTGAGAGCTTGGCGTCTCTGACCGAACTGTATTTGAGAACTTGGCGTCTCTGACCGATTTGTATTTGAGAACTTGGCGTCTCTGACCGATTTGTATTTGAGAACTTGGCGTCCCTGACCGATTTGTATTTGAGAACTTGGCGTCCCTGACCGAATTGTATTTGAGAACTTGGCGTCCCTGACCGAATTGTATTGGAGAACTTGGCGTCTCTGACCGATTTGTATTTGAGAACTTGGCGTCTCTGACCGAACTGTATTTGAGAACTTGGCGTCTCTGACCGATTTGTATTTGAGAACTTGGCGTCTCTGACCGATTTGTAGACACTGGAGGTGGTCTGCACATGTTTTGCCCGGAATCATCTCTTGCCGAAAAGGGGGATTTGATTTCTTGCAAATTTGTTGAAACCATTGATTTTGAGCTTTGGTAAATATCTCCCTTGTTGAGGGTAAGTCTCAATGGCGAAGGAAGATGGTCTTTCACGTTTGAATTCCTGCATTGGTTAGTAGAGAGGAAGATGCATATATGACATTCATGATGACAGATGCATGCATAGAACCAAAAATGATTGTGAGAGTATCACTGCGTATGTTCGCGAGATGATGCATTTACTTGCTTTCGAAGATGCACCTAGCCTAAGCTTTTGGCAGGGAAATTATGATTTGTGATCTTCAATCACTTAGGATTTTTCCTATTGATTCAAGTTTTGTGCATGCTACATGAGCCCTTGGGAGATTTTTGTGGGGATGCATGGTGATGAGAAGGGATGTATTGGGATGTATGTGTCTGGAGACATATTTTGAGCAAGTGGGGGGTGAGAGCCCTCGATCGCGATTTAAACAACGGTTGTTGATGGACCTCCATCTTGATGAGATTGGATTCGGATCGGGTCTTGATTGGGATTTTCCCTCTCAATCTTGGTCATTTGAAGCTGATGCTGACAGGCTCTAGGGCATGTTGATATGAGTGAAGCTTCTTTCATTTGGGTGAGCTGTGACTTTGGCCGAAACCTTGTTCGGAAAATGATTTGATGAAATTGCTAATGCAGAGAGAAACCCAGATCTTAAATTCCGCTGCTACGGGAAGCTGCTATGTACCAAGTTCTGAAGCTGAAAATCTAGTTGTTGATGTGACTAGACCTTTCTTGTGGCTTGATAAAATTCAGGTCCAAAGGACCATCTTGACAAAGCCCCCGGATCCTGAGTAGGCAAAGTCCAGATTTTGAAGAAGTGACTTGGCGAATCTATCTCGTAGTGAAGAACCCAATGTGGACCCGAAGATGACTATAGAAGCCCCAGCTTGAAGAGCTGATACAGGAGAACCCGGGAGAACCGCTTAGCAAGCCCCAGCGTGAAGAAATTCAGAGTAGTCTTACAGAGGAGGCACCCATCTTTTCAGACCTTAGTCAACCAGTCACTTGGACAAGACTCAGAAATGTTTACGTGCAGGGGCATATCTTTTGAAAGGTGGGAATGTCTCCCGAATTTGTGTATGACACTCTCGCTCTAGGTTTGACTCTTTTGAGAGAGTATAAGCATCACAAGGTGTGGAAAAGTGTATGGAAGCCCCTGCTGACAGAAAGACAGTGTTTGGCTCTATTTCCCTATGATGGAGAGAGAGAAGACTTATCGAGACACTTGAAAACTTGTCTTATTCATGATGATCACAAGGCTTGCTAAAACCCTTTGTTAATGTTCGGGTTATTCAACTCCTAAATCTGATATGAACAAATATTTTGATTAATCACGAGGAGAAAATCAGCTGATATCGAGAATCAAGCTCGGAAGAATGGAAAGTGTATAGGGACGATCCTTGATGAGACCGGATTTTTTTTTTTGAGATTTGTTTGTGATTTCGACCGGACCATTTCTGGTTGCCTACGTTCCCTCCATTATGAAGAGCTCAGGTCGCCGTAGTTCGGGCCTATCCCGAATGAAAAGAGAACGAATGTTGAAATTCGAGGATCTGAGGACCTTTGGGGCTTTTGAGGATTTGGAGGATTGAATAACATATCCCCTTAGAGTGTCCATGAAAGACACGGATGCGAAGCCCCAGTGGGACATCCACGGCAAGTGTTTGTGGAGTAGAAATGAATTATGCTCACATGAATCAAATTTGAATTTGCACAATCTTTGATTGGTAATTTTGAGCCAAAATGGATTAGATTCCAATTTAAGCAAGCAATGAACCATTAATTTGATTTAGATTTTACGATGAAATTGCTATCCGATAGGAATTGCAGCTGGGTTTCCGGGCTTCGATCGGCCATCGGGTAATTTTGGGAGTTATGACCTCTTAAAGTGAGGGGTCGATGGGCCTTTCTTTGGCGAACCTCTAAAGATGAGAGGTTGGCTTGCAGGGATGTGTTTGGAAAATCTATGGCAGGGAAGATTGATTGCCCCTAAGGATGAGAGGTCAAATTTTGACCTTGGTCAAAGGCGAGGGAATGGTGATGGGAGTATCCTCTAAAATTAAGAGGATGGCTTGGGATTGGTTTAAGGTATTGATAAGAGGAAGTCCAAGCTATCGAGAACTTTTGTGAACTTGCGAGAATTCAGGCTCCTTTTTGATATTGGAGAGTCTTTTTTTTTTTTTTTTTGGAAGGCTTCCTGATGAGCTTGGAATTATATCCGAGATTGTGAGGATTTTAAAATTATTCTTTTGAGAATTCATAAGGCCTCTTTGAGGAGTTGAGAATTATCTTTCCTTCCTTCACAACTTGAACATTTTATGCATCGCCGACTCTCGACGCAAACTTCTTTGGCGTTGCTTGGACTTCTCTCAATAAGGAGCAAAGGTGATGGCTAAACAGGGTTTCAAAATATGCCGATCTTGAAATGAAAGGGTAGTGTTTAGTGAGGGTGAGGTAATGGCTTTCCTATGGGTGAAAGGCTTCAACCGCAATCCCTACCGAATGACCTGAGATTAAGTCTTCATTGCTTGCTTAAGCTTTAAATGAGAAAAGATCCATGCAAATTCATCGAACAACGAGATGATGAGGCTGATGAAAGGGATGTGAGCATATGAGATGCAAGATGGGGAGTTGGTAAGCCCCAATTTGAGAGGGATATCAATTGATTTTCTCACTCCAATTAATTTAAATATTAATCATTTCAAAGAATTAGTGGTTGAGCAGCACAAGTGATCATCTAGGATAAAACCATTTTAATTAAGTGTAACGTGGGTGTGCAAGTGATGTCTCGAGTCTAGCAAGAAAAGAAAAAAGACTTATATTAAAAGTTAAACATTTAACTACTATGTCCAAAATGGACTACAACGACAAATGTCCAGGAAGGACTTAGGTGAAAGAAAAGTACTAGAACCTACGAAGGTTGACTTAAAAGACTATTTTAAAGATAGGTAGCCCCTAGTCTAGCCGCTCTTTGTTGTTGGACCATGCATCTACTCTTCGACGCTGGAGATGGGGGCTATTGCAGATCTTTCCATCAGGATTTCTTTGGCAATCTCTTGCTTAATCCAACCATTTTCATCATCTGCGATGGTCGGACCTTACAAAGGGGTGAGTCAAATTCCATTATGCTCACAAGTATTGAATCACCAAACTCGACCATGTTGACATTCGGGTTGTTGTTTCTAGGGAATGGGTTACTGATAGTATTGGGCCCTTCAGGCACCTCTAACCTCCCTTGTTCAATCAAACTTTGGATTGCCTTTTTCAGGGGGACGCAATCATCTGTCATGTGCCCATGGTACTGATGAAAGGCACAATGCTTGGATGTATCCAAAGGAGCGTTGGGGTTTCTAGGCTGATAATTTTCCAAAGGCCGGAGCAAACCTTCTCTCACCAAACCTCTGAAGATATCACTCAAAGGCATCCCAAAGTTTCTCAAGTCTTGGAGCCGGGATCTGGATGCATCAGGTTTCTTGGGAACAAAGGAAGTGGCATTGTTACAGTCCTGTCCCGCATAGCTAATCACTTCTTTACCTTTTGGTTGGGCAGGAGCTGTGTTGGAGGTGGAAGAAACCAGGTATCGTAGCGAGTGCGGCGGTCGGCTGCGATTGTAAGCCTTTTCGAACTTAGCCCCGAATTAACCATTGCACGCAAGTCGGCGTAGGGGAAGTGGCCGAGGGAAGCTCTCAAATGCGGCTTCAAACATGGCGAAAGATGTCTAGCTTGCTCTTCGTCGGAGGGAGGAATGGCCATTTCACTGAGCTTTAAGTTCCACCTTTTATAGAAATCCCCAATATTCTCATCGGGCGCCGCACCGTTGTCTGCCAGTCAACTCTGTTTGTTTCCCATTCCAAGTTGGCTTTATACTTATCTCGTGAAAGTACCGGTAATCTTTTCCCAAGTAGCCCTAGCTTCAGCCGCAATCGGAAAAACCATTTCAAAGCCCCCGACTTCAAAGAGAGACTAAAGTAGTCGAACCGCCGGTTTGTGCATCCCTTAGCTTTCATTGCCAAAGTGTAGGTGTCCAAGTGAGTTTTAGGGCACGCACTTCCATCAAAATTCGAGATTGGGCATCACGAACTTGTGAGGCGGGGTACAATTGAGTCGGGATACGTAGGCCGAAGAGCGGTGTTCCTTTTGACGGTCAATTCGGCGATCTGCGCTTTCATTTCCTTGTGTTGCTCCATAAACCAAGCCAATTGGGGATCCAAAGGTGAAGCGGGAATGCCCGAGCCGATATTTGAGCCGGGAAGAGGACTAGGCTGTTGGTGGTGCATTGGTGGAAGGAATACCATATCCGGAGCATAGGTGAAAACCCGTCCCGGCCCAAATTACCCCAGGGAGTGTAGGTAGGAGCTTGGGCAAAGGGATAGAACCCAGCCGACTTGCTTTGTTGGCTTCCAATCGGCAGAGAAGATGGAGGCAGATCTCGAGGTAGCCGGATGGCTTGGATTTCCGGAGTGAGGCCCATAAGTAGGCTTAAGTGCGGGCTGCTGTCCCTGGGTTGTTGAATTGCATGGCTGGTTGTGGCGAGGATGCATAACCGAGAGGATACTGTGATCCTGGTGATTCTGATGAAGCTGGGATGGGGGCTTGGTAACCCATTGAACCCTGAGTGAGAAATGGGTTTGCGGAAGCTGTGTGAGGAGCAGCTGAGCTAGCATCATTCTGAGGAGGGGCTCCTGACAGCTGTTGAGGCATTCCGGGGTATCCCCAACCATGGGAAGGCATTTCATACTGACTTTGTCCCCACTGAGGCATTGCGAACTTGCTCGTCCCGTCAGGCTGCGTGGATCCAGTGGTCTGCAGTTGGGGAGCCGGCTGACCCAGAGATCGAGGAGCATGGGCTCTGGTGGTAGTACCGTGGGAGGCCGGTGGTGGCATCCTGGAGTAGTCGGGTTGACCAAGAGCGGGATTGAGGTCTTCCTCTTCTTCCACAGTGAAGGTGCCATCTGGGTTGAGACTGGCGGCCAATCCATGGCTTTTGATAGCCTCCATAAGGCTGTTCAGTTGTGCTTCCTGTCGCACTCTCATATGTTCAGCTAACTGATTCCATTGCGGTTCTGTTTGAGGAGTCCCAGGAGGCGGAGTGGTGTTGTCCCCATCGTTACCGGTTGATGCAGACATTCTGAAACTCGGAGTCGAAGCAAACGGTGAAGCTGATGATGCACTTGATTCTTCCCAACTGATCAGACGATGACCCGGTGCTCGAAACCAAGCTTTGTGCGGAGCTGCGGGGGGAAAGATACGTGGGTTCAGAGATTTAGGGATTGAAGGAGGGTAGGCGTTTGGGCTCAAGGCTCATGCCACATGCAATTATTTGTTCTTGTTTACTTAAAACATGCTTTATTAAGCCTAATCGGTTGGAAAAGATTGCTCTTCTTTTTCGCAAACTATTCTGAATCCTGGATCAGTGGGCCCCGTCACTACGTCTATAAGCCCCTCGTATTCCACCTGTATTTCGACCTCCCAGGGTGGACAGCCCCGGGCGAGGGTCCTATAGGGCAAGTGGGTCCCACCGACCGAAAATGAAAACGATCCTAAAAGTCTGGCGGGTAATCGAGTCTTAACGAGCATTCGATGTAAATTACGGACAAAGCTGACGTCAAAGTCAAGATCATGTCCGAGGGCTCGACAAAAAGTCGGCATGATTTGGACTGATAAATGTCCACGATTGATCTTGACTTGTCGTCAATTAGGCCGTAATTAGGCATGAAATAATCATTAATCCTTGATGACTCAGTGTCAATGCTGGGAGTCAGTGTATAATTTGTGCCAGTCAGAGCCGAAGTCAAGGCGCCGGTCAATATCTTGGTCAAAGTCTGCGGCGGAAAACCGGCATGACTTCGACTGATTAGGGTCCCCGAAAGATATTGAGTCGGTATGCCGACAAAGTCTTGAAAGGAAAGGTCTATACACAGACAGGGCATGACACAAACCAAACTAAAAACCAACCGGGTCTCAGACAAAAGTGTGTCACGGACAAGTGCATGGTCGACACGAGGCTCCATGGGATGTTTGGGTAGTCCTGTGCTTGCACCGAGAGGCGTAATAAGACCAAACGGGCCGCGACAAGGATTTTCCCGGGTTAGGGACGTAGTGTGCACTGTACGGTCACTTGCGCGTAGTGTGCAAGCAGTCTATCTTCTTTTTCTGAGTAAAATAGAAATTTTCATATGTGTCCTAAAAAGAATGATGCATGATTTTTTTTTTGAAAATTTTCTTTTTTTTTTTGAAACTCCTTTTTTTTTAAATTCTTTTTTTTTTTTTGAATTTTTTTTTTTTTGAAAGTAAATGCACACATAAGCACATAAACACAAAAATTCCAACAGTTAGGGACATGATTCCGACAGTCAACATTTTGACTTTTTCCGAGGCGGCCAAAACAACACGAAAATGTGCAAACCCGATACACACACACAAAAACAAACGGTTTCAAATGCCGGGACGGAAGCTTGACCCTCAAAAGCTTTTTTTTTTTTCAACACAATGATACCGGTACATGGGATTGTTAAACCACAATTTATCCCCGACTCGTGTTAGGAGGTGATAACGGGAAGTTTAATGGTTTTCACCAATATACCAAATATCATTTTTTTTAAAAAGCTTATTTTGTCCCCAGCGGAGTCGCCACTGTGATGTACCCGATTTTTTGAAATCAAACGGAGTCGCCACGCCATTTTTGTTTTAAGGGCCAAAACTTTGAAAAATGCCCGAGATTATAAATTTGGGTTCGGAGGTCACGTTACACGCCGGGAAGGACGTTAGTGTGCACCCGGAATGCCTCGTGAAACGAGTCTTCCAAGCTTAAAAATCATTTGTGTGTGTGTGTGTGTGTTACTTTGGCCAAAATAAGTTGAAACTGAGGAAAGTAAAAATTGGGAATTCTTTATTAGACTTTGTACAGATCCCATGATTTTTGGTGTGATTTTTGGGTTGATATTTGACACTCAAAAGATTTTTGGAAGTTGAGAACCATTTCTGCCAGAATGAAAAAGGCAGTGGACACTTGATTTTGAAATGGACTTTAGGGCTTGAAAAATCCAGAATATGGGAAAAGTCCGAGAATGAAAAATGTTCAAAACACCTTAAATAAGGTTTATGTAAAATAAATTCCCATTTTGGAGATGATTTGAGGGACCAAAACCTTCTGGAAATCTCAGATGTGAGATCTGGATTTCCAGAGACTGATGAACTGACCTTTAAAGGAAAATTTGAAAAATGGAGTTTTACTCACGCAAAAAATAAAGTAAAAATATTTATGGAAAGATATGGATGTTGGATACAAAAAGTATTTTGTAGTAAACACCAAATTCCAAGTTTATCTGTGTCCAAAAATTTAGACAATGGACTGAGGTCTTAGAAAATTGCTACTGGATAGCAACTTCTCAAGAAGGAAAATGTGATTTTAAAGGGGGTTTTGCATCCATACTTGTCCCCATTTCCATAGGTTTTGATTAGTAGTCACTAGACATTTTAGTGGTGATCTACTATATCAAACCATCCTTGGGGTACATTAGGACTTAAGCATTTCATTTGCTTGGGAAGGGGAATTTTGTAGAGATGAAATTAAAGAGAAAAATCAACTAGAGATTTAAAATGTGGACCATTTGAGATGGTCATTCATGAAGATGAACTTCAAGATGACCATCTTAGGTCAAGATTTAAGTTAAACTAGACATAAAGTAAATCAAAGTAAGGAGAACAAGATGAACAAGAAGTTAAAAGGGAGTTTTAGGGTTTAGAGAAGGAGGGCTTTACCAATGGTGACACCCTATCTTCCTAGGCTTGGAATTTGACTTGAGGAGTATCAAGATTTGGTGTTTGACTTGAGGAGTATAAATATTTGGTGTTTGGATTTGTGTTTGGGTGGATTCAAGGCTTGAATGTGTTTAGGGTTTGATGATAGAGTTGGTCAAAGAGAAAACAAGTAGATAACACTTAAGTCCTCTATGTTTTCTCTCTAATCCTCCTCCTAAGGGGTGATTTGAGCTTGGATTGGTGTATGTATGAGAGTATGTATGAGAGTGTTTTGAAAGTATTTTGAGTGAGTGGGGTTTGGGAAAGATTGAAGAGAAAATGGTGGCAATTCTAGTGAATTCCCACTGTTTTCTCCCTATTTTTCGCCAGAATACAGCTTCTGTGAGCCAATTGTGTTGTGTAAACTGAGAGAGGAGGGTTCAATTTATAGGCCACTGAAATTTACAATCATATCCGCGCGGAGGGTTCTGTAAACGTGCACAGTTCATTAAATGCTGCTCCAGGCTTTGGACAGGAAGAATAAAATTCAAAAATTCCAGCAGTTTATGTTTTTCAACTTGCCCAATTCGGATTTTTCCAATTTCTTTTACTTTTTGAGATTCTTTTCTTGGTTTATCTTTAAATGGCAAACCCTAATCTACCCTTGGTTGGTTAGAAATGTTAGAAATGTTAGAAATGTTATGAATGTTAGGAATGTTAAAACTTTCGTTAATTTTCTAACGAAAATGCTAACAACTCAAATTGGAGCACTTACAATAGTGCGGCCTGGAGAGGGAACCCGGACAACGTGGGCTGGAGGAGGACCCCTGGGGGGTGGAGGCAGATTCCCCGTGGTGTTGATAACCTTGGGGGCAGACAGAGGATCCCCGCTTCTTCTGCTTATCACGGGCACAGTTTTGTCCTTCCCTGGGACACCTCCCAATTCATGCTGCCTCTTCAGAGCAGCTTCCTTGTTGGCCTTCATGTTTTTGGCCTTCATCTGAGCAGCACTTAGGGGGGCCATCAGAAATTGTACTCTTCGGGATCTACTCTGGAGGAAAAGAAAAATGGTTAGAAAACAGTTCAAAAAATCAAAGGCAAAATAAAGTAACAGTTTTACAAAAGGAATCAGAGACCGATGAGTTCGGGAGGATCGCACTCGACGCCCAGCATACAGGTCCTACAGTCGGCCTCAAATTGGTAATACTTGTGCACCCTCCAATCAGGGTCACGAGGCATAGGCTCTATTTCTACTCTGGGGGCATGTGGGGCACCCTCCCTGTGAGGAGCCACCCCCGAGTAGATTAATAAGGGCTCATCTTCAACTATGGCGCCCACATCATAAACGGGCTCCTCCCCGCGGTCAAGATACGTGGCCAAATGTCTCTCTAAGGCACAGCGCATGGCATCGACAGAGGATGGGTCCGGATACTTGTTAGCGGCCACCTTCATCGGGACTGGACTTGAGGGTTTGGAGAAGGGCCAACCAAATCTGGACTCAATAACCAAAATATCCCTCTGGTTCCATTGGTCAAATTTGTTCGATGGGGGAGAGAAGGTCCTGGTAGAGTAATTCCTAGCCTTCAAGCTCAGAATGCCCCGGCTGATTTGGTTCTGATAATAGGCGTAGAGCCCGGCCAGGGAAGGTTCATAACCTAAGAATCTGCAAACAGCTATGAAGGAGACAACGGCCCTGATGGCATTAGGAGTCAGGTGCATAGGAAGGCAGCCGTTGAACTCCAGGAAAAAGTAGAAAAAGGGGTCCAGTGGCAATCTTAGGCCATTCTCAAATTGGGCACCATAGAAGACGCAGGCCTTGTTGTCCTCGCGGACATCCGCTATGGTCTCTTGCCTCAGCTTGTCCTTCCCCTTTATTTGGACATGGTCCAGGGTGCGGACACGGAAGGCGTTGCGGTCAACGTTGTAGATCTCATATATGTCCTCCTCCCAGTCAATAGTAGCCACCTCCTTGGCTTTCTTACCGCGGCCACGGCCAGGGCCAGGGTTCACCTCAGCTGCTGGCCTCTTGCCTTTATTCCGGGCAGGGGCCACCACTATCTCCTCCTCGGAGTCAGGGTCAGAAAAAGCATCGACTATGTTCGTAGTCTCATTAGCCCTCTTGGAGGTCCCCGCGGCCCTCCTATCCTCAACCTCGCGGTCATCCTCCTCGGTCTCCGAGCTCGACGAGCCAAAGAGACCGGTGGCATCACCGCGGGCAGAGGATACTTCAGCCTCATTCTCTCCGCCTCCAGTAGTCTCAAAGTTCAGAGGCTCCAGCTCCTCGCTGCTACTCAGGTCAATTGGGTTATTAGGGGCCGCGGGCACATTGGGAAATATGGTCCTCAGGGGCAGAACATCCAAAGGGTCATTCAGGTCCGTGCCCGGTGCCCGCGAAGCATTGGTTTGTTCAGGATCCATCAGTTCACACTTTTCCCAGTCACAAATTACTTCGGGGACGCGAATCGCTCTCCTCACTAATTCAACGGCGTTCAAAGCCTGATCTCTCTCGCGGGGAAACCTGCACAAAACCCCCATCACAAAATTTCTTAGCCTACGGTGATCCCCCAACACCAGTACATCACGGTTATAAATGTACTTCCTCTTGGCCTCCCACAACCGGGGTGGGACGAACGGCCCCCAATCATCTTTCTCACAAAAATACAAGAAGCTATGCAAGGATAGCCTTATCCACCCTAGCCCTACCTTCCTAAAGATTCCCCCCGTCCGTTTACAAACGGCAAAGGTATCAGGGGTGGATCCATCTCCTAATTCTATGGGACGGCGGGGTCCAAACTCACGAGTAGTCATTTTACAAAACCCAGAAAAGAAAAACAGAAAGAGATGAAGAAGAAACACAGAAGGAACACCCCAAAATTACTTACGAAGAAAGACTTGAAGGTTGGATTCGAAGAACGCTAGCACGGAATTCGCAGCAAGAAATTTCTCTCTCAAGGGCTCTTTGAAGGTTTGGAAACGGTAAAAAGGGTTTGAGGTTTAAGGGTTTGGTATTTATAAGGCCTACCTATACGGGTTAACCCATTAACCCGTATTAATTAGCCCACAAACCACGCCTCGGACCCTGAACCGTCTCCAAACGTTTGAAAATTCGAAAATTCCGCCGGTTGAGCATTTATTACCCCCCTTGGATGACTGACACGTACCCCTGTACGTACCACGCCCCGTCTTTTCATCTGCCCAGGGGCCCACTTGATTAACCGGGAGGCACAGCATGCAAGGGACCACGTGTCTCTCACTGGTGCCTCCCGAACGTTCCCATAGGCCCATGGGGCCAAGCAATAACCAACAAAAACGCTAACACTGGTGCTCGCCAAAGCGGCGATCTAATCCTACCGAGCTTCTAGTACCTCCTCGCTTAGACCATAAATAATCACACTCGGAGCTAGGGGCCATTGATGAGCCCGGATCTACTGGACCGGGCCCGCGCTCGATGCAGTCCAAGGAACCGGTGATGTGACGGTTCCTAGACCGGCGGGGGAAGACCGCAGACAGATAGGCCACGAGGTCAAGATCGCGTCCCTCCGCATTAATCCTATCAAAGACCGGAAGGATCTCGACCGCTATACTCGTGCCCGCACGACCTGTGGACCGTTAGTGCATTGCCCGCATTGTATGTCCGCAGAGGACCCATGCTCGCGGGAGGCATGACCGCTCCATCTGTGCCCGCGTCAAATACCTTTGGCCGCGGCCACGATGTTGACCGCGAGCAAATGTACGCTTCGGTTAATATCAAGCCTTGCGAGCAAGTTAGCTTACTTGCTCGACATGCAAGTTCTTGGCTCCCCATCACGCATTTAATGCGGCTCAGTCAGGCGCCTACTATTTCATTTAATGCGCCAAGCCATCTACACGTCTCATGTCCCTTTCAGCCATGCCCCCTCTGACAGTCAATGTTCCCTCCCTGACAGGGCCAATTAACTGCGGATACGTGTAGCTGGTCAAATACTAAAGTGCCCCCTAGGGCTGATATCATTGCTTACCTCAACAAGCACCACTACATTGCCTATAAATAGAAGACCTTTGTCCCCTTGGGCAAGGTAAGTTCCAAATATATTGAGTAAGCCATATTACTCTTAAACCCTACACACACACACACTCCAAGGTATTCCAAGCCTTATTATCTCAGTATTCTTACTCTCACACCCGAGGGCCTGAGTTGGAGTAACATCCAACTTTGACCTTAACGGTGCTTACTTATGTTGTGATCTAGGTACAAGCAAACCACAAAAATATCCTAACCAGATATCCTTGAACCGCTCCTGACCCTGAAAAGCTTGGCGTCATCAGAAACCAATTTAGATGATGCAATGTCTATCTAGATGATATAACAATAGGTTGAAACCCTCGTAAGAAAGCATTACTTACATCCATTTTTGACAAGGAACAGTGATTGAGAGAGGCTAGAGCCAAAAAAAAAATCTGATTGTGTCATCTGAGTAAATGGTGCAAATATGTGAAAGTAGTCCAAGTCATGTGTTTGAGTGAAACCCTTTTCAACCAGTCTAGCTTTATACTTATCCACATAACCACTAGGATTATATTTGACTTTGTAAATCCATTTTGTAGCCTACAATCTTGTTGACAAGTAGAGCCGTCAATACGGGAATACGGGACGGGACGGGACGAAATTACGTTGTCCCACGACGGGAACGGGACGAAACGGGACGGGACAAAACGGGACGGGACGAAAATACTCCGTCCCATCCCGTCCCATTTGCGGGACGCGGGATCCCGCGGGACCCAAACGGGACGAAAATACTTCGTCATCAATTAAGTTTATCTTTCTCCCTAAGAAGAAAAAGAACAAGTTTATTCTACGCACAGGAGCTCTCTTTGACAGTTGAGATTGTGAAGTGCTGCTGATTAAGAAGTGACCGCAACACATACTGTAGCTGCTGGTGAATTACGTGAGTAGCTATGTTAATAATGGACATTCAACATGACATTAACAGTTTAATGTGTATCATGAACATTAAGTGGCAATAATGAAAGCATGTCTTGATAACAGCTCTGTTCAAACGAGAATATCTGGATTGTTCGGTTCCAAGATTATGTCATTGCAGGTTTGTCCAGTATGATAACAATATTTTTTGTTAAAAAAGAAGGAAGATGTTCTGAGCAAGACCAATTACAGATCTTCACAAGTGAGACCTAATACTTGTACGGGTCAATACGGGAAAACGGAACGGGACGGGATAAAAATAAGTTGTCCCGCAACGGAAACGGAACGATACGGGACGGGACGAAAACGGGACGGGACTAAAATATTCCGTCTCATCACGTTCCATTTGTATGGCGGGACGGGACGTC
Source organism: Adenophora triphylla var. japonica (assembly GCA_022495995.1). Lineage (NCBI taxonomy): Eukaryota > Viridiplantae > Streptophyta > Magnoliopsida > Asterales > Campanulaceae > Adenophora > Adenophora triphylla. The sequence goes on along the minus strand of JAFEMH010001974.1, from coordinate 103,889 downwards.
CCGACGAAACCGTCCCAACTTGATGGCTCTATTGACAAGAGGTAAAACTTGCAAATTCCCTGTATTATTTTGTTCTAGAGCGCAGCTAGTTCAGAAGCCATAGCTTCACACAACTTAGGATCAGAAACAACCTGTTGCTCAACAATGGGGGAAATATTATAAACGTAGGAATGATAGGAAGCATGACCTTGAGAAAACATTAGAGCCGTTACATGGTTTATGGAGAGAATTACCCTTCTAAATATTGATTAAATGGTGGATTATTAAAAAAAAAAAGTTACTCTCTCCGTCTCAAAAATTTTATTTTCTTTTTTGGTCTGCCTAATAATAAGGTTTTTATTTTGTTTTATTTTTAAAATGGACAACTGGATCCATTTTCTACACTCAAAATAACAACCTATTTATTATTTCTTATCATCTTTCTCTCTTATACTTAATTTTTCATACTCGCAACATTTTTTTTAATTAAACGTATATATTCAAACTAAGAATTTTAATGTGAAATAAAGAAAGTATGAAAATTTGATTATATTCATAATATTAATTTTAAAAATAGTTCATAATATTTTTAAAATAGTTATTAATACATCAATATCAACACTATTTATAATTATTTTTAAGCTTTCATAATGCAAATAATTTAGTATTAAATATTGACAAAAAAATAAATTTTAATCATATTTAACATTTATTTTGAAATAACATATACTCCCTCCGTCCCGTTCGAAGAGGCACAAAACCAACCTCGCACGCAAATTAAGGAAAATGATGTAGGAAAGAGAAAAAATTTAAATGTTGTGAGTATGAAAAATTAAATAGGAGAGAGAATGAGTGGGATGAATAGTTAGGAGAGAGAATGTTGTGAGTGTAAAAGTAAAGTAGGAGAGAGAATGAGTGAGTGGAATAGTAATAAAAACTTTCCTTTTTGAGAAAGTGTCTTTTTAAATGGGATACCCAAAAAGAAAATTTATGTCTTTTTCAAACAGGACGGAGGGAGTAACATTTATTTTGAAACAGCGAAATATAACAGTAGTGTGGGACCTTTTCATTACAACTATTAAATTGGCCGGTGGATCTAATCTACAAACACTTGATTTGTAAGTAAGAAACATCACCTTTTTTTTTTTTTTTTAAAGAAACATCACCTTCGCTATAGTACGATAATTCAAAATGGATCTATGAATACACAAACCAGATGGATCTTTTGGCTCCGTTTGTTTTACGAAAAATAACCCTCGAAAAATTATTTATTGGAAAATATTTTTTGGAAAATGAAAATGTTTTTCGAAAAATGTTTTTCGTTGTTTGGTGAATGTTAAGAAAACATTTTTAGGAAAACATTTTTCGATGTTTGGTAGTTTCATTAAAGTAACTTTCTAAAGGTAAAATCAATACAAACAAAGAAAAATGAAGAAAATATTTTCCGGAAAACAACTTCCTTAGGTAGAGGTAAGGAAATCATTTTCCTTAGAAATCAAACTCATTTTCCATTGACCCGAAAAATATTTTCCGTTGACTTCATTTTCCGATGTTTACCAAACGCCAAAAAATGGAGAAAATATTTTCCGAAAAATATTTTTTCCCAAACAAACGGAGCTTTGTGTATTGTATGTTCAACTTAAAAAAGTAAATAAGTCTTATAAATTGCAAATTAATAAAAATTTGTGCTTATAAATTGCCCAAGGCTTGAGATTATCGGATGCTATATTTCATTGTATACTTTAGCAATACTTAAGAGATAAGAGAGTACTAGTCATTTATATACAAGCATACAAATATTCAACTAGCATTTTTAACACTTGTTAATAAGTTTCGGTTTGAGTTAAAGAGTGCTAGTATGTACGTAAAAAATATCACTGTGTGGTAAAGAGTACCAGTGATAATGTTAAAGAGTACCAGTATAGTAAAAATCAGACCAACGGTTTAAGATTCAAATCTGATGCGAAGGTATTAACCGCGGTCATAATCGGTAGTCGAATGACCCATTTTAAAAAAAATATTACCGTTTTTACTGTGTGTGCGTGGGGCAGTCAAGCATTGTGTAATGTGTGTGTAGGGATGTAAACGAGCTGAGACGAGTCGAACTCATACAAAAGTTATCGAGCTCGAACTTTTCTCGAGCTCGAGCCCAGTATGAGTGTTCGAGCTCGGATCGAATCGAGTTTCGAGCTTTTCACGAGCTGCTCGAACTCAAGTATTAACGAGTCGAGCTCGAGCTTGGACTTATTTTTTGAAAAAAATTGAAATCAAACGAGATTTGTCGAGCACTAATTCTAGTTGTAATCAACCTCGAGCCTAAACAAACCGAGTTCAAGCTCAAGCTTGATCTTTGTCACTAAATATATATTTTAGCAAAAATTCATAATTCATTATATTTTTGCAAAAATGTTTGAAAATAAATAGGAAAAAATTTTATGATTTTTTTTGATTAAAAATTAACTTTTCAAAATAACACTTGATTTCAATGGTCATTGATTTTGGGTTGGATCGAATATATAGTTTTACTAACCTTTTTAGAAAACAAAAACCCTAAAACCTAGTTACTTGTATTCAAATTGCAAAGTCACATGCGTCGATAATAATGAATATTGAATTTGATTAGCGTAATCAGTAGACGTGATTGCACAATTATATAACAAATAGACATTAAGTATGTTTATTATTATGATGAAAATATTTATTTATTTATTTATTTATAAAAAATGTCTATTGTATATACAATATCTATATGGTTTCATTATTAAAGCACAAAAAATTTAAATTAATTTTAATTATTGTACAATCTATATTGCTTAATTCATTTTGAAAATACAAATATTTTTAATTATGTTTTATTTCCAATGTAAGGAAAATATAAATTAATTATATTATTTTTTAAATACATATATAATATATTATACATGTATTATATTTATATTTATTACGAATGATATTATTGATTTGATCTTAACGAGCCGAGTTCGAGTCGAGCCCGAATTATTAAATCACATGTTAACGAGCTTATCGAGCCGAGCTCGATCACAAGTCATTTGCGTACAAAATTCATTCGAGCTTTTAACGAGCTGAGCTCAAACGAGTCGATCTCGATAAGAGCTCATCGAACATACGAGACAAACACGAGCTGGCTCGAAAAAAAAAACGATCTTGAAAATCGGTTCGAGCTCGAGCTCGAGTACACCTCGAGCACACTCGAACTCGAGCTTTTACGATCTGAGCTCGAGCCGGCTCGTTTCGTGTAATAGCCCTACGTGTGTGTGCCGTTGGAAGCAAATAAAAAAGGTAAAACTTAATTTTTTGTCCCATTATTTAAGTTGAAAATATAAATAAACCCCCGCTCATCCAATTTTTCCCTACCGTTATAATATTATTAATACTCTCTTATCTCTCTCTCTCTCTCTCAAAGTCTTAAACTATCTTTCATTTACAATGGCTGCTAACCAAGATGGTGGTGCACGTGGTCGGGGACGAACTTTTATCGACATAATAACGGTCCATTTATAAAGGAGTCGGTTGTCGATAGGGAGGTGAACTTTATTGTTTCGTGCAATTATTGCTTGAAAAAAAAACTATTTTGTAAAATGCGACAGATATGAAAAGTTGACCAATCACTTGAATAAAATTCATCAAGACAAAGTTGGATTGTAAATTTAATTTTGAGGTAAACGCTAAACGCTACTAAGGATCCGTTTTTCGCGTAAAACAACTTTCTGAAAATGATTTCCCGTAAAATGTTTTTCGAAAAATGAAAACGTTTTTCGAAAAATGACAAACATGTTTTCTACAGTTTGGTAAGGAAAATATTTTCATGTGTTTAATAAAAATATTTTTCGATAAAAACACAATTGGAGATAATTTGAATGAGATAGGGTGCGATAGGGTGATGGAGGTGGGGTGGTAGGGTAGGAGGTGGGGATTAGTAGGGGTGAGGTGGGTGGGTGTGGGGTAGGGATGGTTGGAGAAAAGTAAAGGGTAAGATGATGGTATGCTTGGGTGGTAATAGGGTAGGGTGTGGGGTAGGTGTGAGGTAAGGTGGGTAGCCGAGAGTGTGGGGAGGGGGTAGGGTGGGTAGCCGAGAGTAGGGTAGTGGGGTTGGGTGGGGGAGTTGTTAAAAAATAAATTAATTTAGTTATAAGTAAAAAAAAGTTTGATTGTGGGAGGTATCTTTGGTGAGTGGTGGGGGTGGTGAGGGTTGTTAGAAATAATTTTAATATGAATAAAAAAAATTTGCTTGGGAGTGGAGTTTTTAAAATATAATTTTAAAGTGAATAAAAAAATATTTTTTTTACCTTAAGGTGGTGGTGGGGAGTTGTTAAAAATAAAATTTAAATGATTTTTTTTTGACCTGATGGGGGAGGGGCGGTGGTGAGGGGAGAGGATAATTGTAGAAAGGGCAAATTGCAATTTGGTTACCTATGTTTTAATGTTGCAATTTGGTTCTCAACATTGAAAAAGTTGCAATATGGTTACTAACATTGACATTTTGTTGTTAATTGGTGTAAAAAATAAATAAAATGTTAGTTTTTTGGCAAAACCCAAGTCATACGCCATGCACTTGAATTTTTAAAAGTAATAATGTTCATTTCATATTTATTTCAATCCAACACCACCGACCACTACCACTATTAGCACCATAGTCAACATCACTCACTAGTTTACGTGTTTTTTTAATTAATATATATTTTTGAATCAAATTTTTTTCATTAACAAAGTGTTATAAAGCTACTGATGGGGAAAATCCCACTTGTAATAAAAATACCATGCAAGTGCACGGGTTATCGTAGTATTAATATGCACTTCGCAATGGTCGAATCCACATGAATTTGTGAATCAACAATTCGACTTTCAACAGTAAAACAACACAATTAAAAGAAATGAGTTTAGATTTGATTACTATTCCTACTTAAAACAAGAAATAAATAAAGCAAGTAAATTATTACCGAACACCAAGGAAGAAGGATGTACAAAATGAATTCATGTATATCGCACCAATATGACAATTAATAATACAATCAATTATAGTTGGGGGTTCATCATCTTTATAGTAAAATTAGGCGTTTACACGTACACAATTTAGTTTTCTATAAATATTAGGTTTTCTGCAAAGTTCACTTAATATTAAAGAACCCATTAAACCTTATGATTAAGAGCCTATAATTTTGGTTTGCAATCAATTGTCAAAACCTTGATTATATTCATTCAAAAGTTTGAATTGTATGGATTGAACAATCACTTGTCAATCGCACACACAAATTTAGTTTAAAAACTAATCATATCTAAACATGTGATTGTAGTTTAGAAAACTTAGATGAAAAACACTTTTGATAAACCCAACATTTGATTGATCACAAGATTAATTAAGACATAGGAATTGATATACATTACCTCCATTACGTAGAAAAAGAAAACTAGTCACTAATGTTCATGAAAAACATCAATAAACCTTCAATAAATTGAATAAATTTTTAAAGAATTTTTTTAATAAAACCTTGTAGATCTTGTTTACAACTAAAAAATTATGTTATAAGAATGTAAAATATACAAAAATATGGCTAGAGGTATTCTATATATAATAGGGTGAGAAAGAAGGATAAAAAATTAGAAAAATAGGGTAAAAAACCAAGTATAAAGAGTATTCTACAGAATTTGCCACAAAATTACTTTGCAAAGGAATTTAGTGACGGAGTGGTGGGGGCGGGCGCTCCCCTTCCTTGGGGGCGGCCACACCCAATTTCCATAAACTTTATGCTTTACTCGGCGAACTTGCGAAGGTAATAACTTATTTATACGTACATTGATTAAGACGTGACATATATGGTTAGAAAACTATCGACGATTACTATCAAATGGTAATGAAAGCTCTGGTCATCTAAAACTTTGTCCTTCTGAAATTTCTATTATTTCCTCCTTTACCTCTTCGTTATTGATTGTTTCTTTTCGAATCCTTTTATATTATGTTTCAAGACTTTCTCCTTTCATTCAGTATATGAATAAACACTCCAAAAAGTCATAAAACAACCCAAGGTTGAGCGCAAAATAGGTATAAAGATATATCCTTTGTATGAGTGAAAACACATACATCAGCTACATTATTTTGATGTTAATTTATTCCTTTTTCCCATGCGAAATGATTAGCATGCCCATTAAAAAGTTATTTACATTGCAAATGACTTTAATTCCGAAAAAAATAACAATTTGTTAATTTGCATATCAATTTGCAACAAAATGTTAATGTGAGGAACCGACTTACAACTTTTTCAATGTTGAGAATCAAATTGCAAATCTAATACAAATATAGGTAACCGAATTACAATTTGCCCTCGTAAAAAATAATTTTAATATAATTTTTTTTTATAAGGGAATGGGGTAGGGGGTGGTTGATGTTGGGTGGGTAACGGGAGGGGGTATGGAAAGTTAGATGTGTGTGTCTGTGTGAGGGTGTTATCATTTTTCAGAAAATGTTTTAATTATAAAAAAATTGTAAGTCATTTAATTAGAAAAATGGAGAAAACATTTTTCAAAAAAATATTTTTTTCATTTTTCAGTGCTTACCAAACAACGAAAAATAATAAAAACGTTTTATGAATAATATTTTTCCCCAAACAAACGAAGACTAAATGTCCCACTTAATTATAAAAGGGTAATATTGGTTGTTTCCATATACTCCCTCCGTCCCACCAATTGCTTCACCATTTTTCTTGGGCACGGGAATTATGGTAATGGGAGGGAAAAAAATGTTGTGAGTGTAATTTGAAAATAGGAGAGAGAATTAGTGGAGGGAATAATAAATTATAATGGTGTTGTGAGTATTAAAATAATGTAGGAGAGAGAATGAGTGGAGGAAATAATAATATTTTATGTCCAAAAAAGGAAAGGTGAAACTTCTAACGGGACGCTCTTTTGGGTAATTGGTGAAGCTTTTATTGGGACGGAGGGAGTACTTTTTTCATGTAAGTTTATTTAATATTAATAAAATTAAAAAGGTATTTTTTTTTTCAAAAAATTTCGCCTAAAATAATCTCAAGTTTTACTTACTATCCTTAATTAGTTATAAAAAAATTTATTGGCGGACGCCAAAACCAAATTTCAATCCACTTTATTCAACTTAAGTCACGCTCATGGACTTCACCTACCAACCTCCACAACCGGTAACCACTTTTCTAACCATCACCTACTTCAACCTGCTGAACACCCAAAACCCCTTTTCATTTCACCGGTCAAACCCGTTCCCAATCCCAAAAATCTCCACATTTAACTCTCATTTCAATTTCAACTGCATTTCGCGTGCATTTCTAAGCAAAACATTTCCTTCAGTCGTCGCCCCAAATTCGCCCCAAATTCACCCATTCGAATTTCATTTCCATTTACACACAACTTTCTCTCTCTACATTTTCCACTTTCCTCTCTCTCTCTCTAGAAAAACCTTCGCTTTCATTAGTGAGCTTGTCTCTCTATTACACAACATCCTTATATACAATCCTCTCAATCATCATCGATTATATCGAATCGGCGAACATCACATCGTTTTCGAGTAAACTTGGAGGTCGAGGATGATTGTGGAACCGATTTTGCCCCAGTTTTCGTCGGGATCTTGACCTTAACTTTACCAGAAACATGAATTTGCTGTTTGTATGCTCCGTTTTGGATCTGTAAACACTTGAATCTGCTGAAGATCGTTTTTGCTCTCTTACTACCGATCACCGGTGAGTTCGTACGATCAGCTTTATTCATCAAATTTTAGATTAAAGCTGCTTGAAATTGAGTGTTTATGATCTGATTAGCTGTTGAATTTAGTGATTTGTGAATGATTTTACTGTTTATTTATATGTGGAATTGATTTTGGTTGATTTTGTTTTATGCGGCAAGTGATAGGCAAATGGAGGGGTGCGATCATACCACCACTAATAATCACTAATAATGCACCGGATCCCATCAGAACTCCGCAGTTAAGCGTTCGTTCTTGGGCGAGTAGTACTAGGATGGTTGACCTCCTGGGGAAGTTCTCGTGTTGCACCCCCACCCCAACTTAAAAAAAAATTAAAAAAAATTGAGAGAGCTTCTGCTGATCTATAGATCTCTTGAAAACTACTGTTGTTGATTTTTCGGTTCTAAACTGCTGATTTTGTGGTTTTATTGACCAATTCTTACTCTGTCTTATTGACTGCTTCAAAAGTTCTTCAATTTTTTATAATTTTGAAAGTCAAATTTTACCTGATCTTTGACCAACAATAATATTATTATTCTGTAATAGATGGATAAATTGTACTTGTATGTTTTTGTTCCTGTTTTTGAATTGGTCATGTCCTTTACCTTGTTTATATACTCCAGTTCCTTGTGGTTTTAGTGTATTTATCTGATATTGTTATGTATGTGCAGCTGTCTAAAGCATGTGTAGTGGTCCTGAGAAATCCAAATTTGTGTCCTTGTCATCTACTGAGAACAAGTCCACGGCACTAGGCATGAATCAATTAACTGTGGAAACTGAAGATTCTTTTTCCAGTCTACTTGAATATGCTGCTAACAATGACTTTGAGGGTTTCAAGCGAACCATTGAGCGGAATGCTTCAGGGATAGATGAGGTTGGTCTTTGGTATGTTCGCAAGAAGGGTTCAAAACAAATAGTCCTTGAACATAGAACTCCATTGATGGTTGCTGCTACGTATGGCAGTATTGATGTTCTCAAGTTGATTATATCTCAACCAGATATTGATGTAAATCTCTCATCTGGTCCAGACAAGTGCACCGCCCTCCATTGTGCTGCCTCTGGGGGCTCAGTTAATGCTATTGATGCTGTTAAGTTGCTTTTTTCAGTGGGTGCTGATCCAAATATTGAGGATGCCAATGGTCAGCGAGCAGTTGATGTTATTGTTGTCCCTCCAAAGCTGCCAAACATTAGAGCTTCTCTTGAAGCGCTTCTCATGAACAGTATGTCGGATGGCTCAGTTGGTGAGTGCAAGCTACATGTTTCTATTGGTGCTTCGAACTCTACTTCTCCGACCCTCTCCTCATCTCCGGATAATGGGTCCCCATGCTCTCCATCAGATTTAATATCTTCCCCTATGTCCAAATTTAACAACCTTCCTGCCAATTTTGTGTCTGAGAAGAAAGAGTACCCTATCGATCCATCTTTACCTGACATCAAAAACAGCATATATTCCACTGATGAGTTCCGGATGTTCTCTTTCAAGGTCCGTCCTTGCTCGAGGGCGTACTCCCATGACTGGACTGAGTGCCCTTTTGTTCATCCGGGCGAGAATGCCCGCAGAAGGGACCCACGGAAGTACCACTATAGCTGTGTGCCTTGTCCAGATTTCAGGAAAGGTGCTTGTAGACGAGGAGATATGTGCGAGTATGCCCATGGTGTGTTTGAGTGCTGGCTACACCCAGCTCAATATCGTACCCGCCTTTGCAAGGATGGCACAAGCTGTGCAAGACGGGTTTGCTTTTTTGCTCACTTACCTGAGGAGCTTAGGCCTTTGTTTGTCTCTACTGGCTCTGCTGTCCCTTCTCCTAGATCAGCTGCTGCAGGAGTTGGTGTCATGGATATGGCTGCTGCTCTGAGTCTTATGCCTGGTTCTCCGTCTTCGGTTTCTGCTATGTCTCCTTCTGGGAATGGGAATTCACACTCCTCTATTCCTTGGCCTCAGCCAAATGTTCCAACTCTTCATCTCGCTGGAAACAACATCCAAGCAAGTCGCTTAAGATCGTCCCTAAGTGCCCGAGATATTCCACCTGAAGATTTACTTATGTTGCAAGATTTTGATGCCCATCAACTTCTTTTGAATGACATGGCCTGTTTCTCTCCGTCCCGTCCTAGTCCTCTCTCCTTGAACCGTTCCGCTCGGTCCAAAACACTCGCTCCTTCAAATCTTGAAGACCTGTTCTCTGCTGAGCTTGCTTCTTCGCCTCGATACTCTGACCAGGCAGCAGTTTCTGGTGGTCTCTTTTCTCCATCCTCACACAAATCAGCTGTTTTTAACCAGTTTCAACAGCAGCAGAGCATGCTTTCTCCAATCAACACTAATGTTTTTTCTCCCAAGAATGTTGATCACCCGCTATTTCAGCCTCCTTTTGGTATTCCATCTCCCGGAAGAATGTCATCACCGAGAAGTATGGAGCCTTTATCTCCAATGGGTGCCCGTCTCTCTGCCTTCGCTCAGCAACAACAACATCATCATCAACAGCTACACAGCCTCAGCGCCCGTGACCTTGGTGCACACAATAAGCCTATGCCTATGGTTGGATCACCTCAAGGCATGAGTAATTCTTGGTCTAAATGGGGATCCCCAACCGGGAAAGCAGATTGGTCCATGAATGGAGGAGAAGAAACTGGCACGGGCAAAATGAGAAGGTCATCTTCATTTGAGCTCAATAACAATGGAGAGGAGCCCGATCTTTCATGGGTGCAATCTCTTGTGAAGGAATCACCACCAGAGATGATGAGAAATAAGTCGGCAGCACCACATAACGGTGCTCCACCATCCGGTGAGGGTTCTAAACCAAACTCCCAAGTTGATTCTGTTGATCATTCAGTTTTAGGTGCTTGGCTCGAGCAGATGCAACTTGATCAGCTTGTAGCCTAGCAAAGAGTCTGAAAATTCATTTCGGTTTATTAGAGATTTAAAAAGACTAAAGTTTTTAGTAGGTATATACTTTTGTGGGGCATTCTTTTGGCTGGTGAGGTGGGAAGTGAGGGAGGGAAGAGGGGTTACTAAAAAGTTTCGAAAAGATTTTTCAAAATTTTTCAATTTTATTGTTTACATAGGAAACATTACGAAGAAGCACCGAAAGAAACCTAGTTGAAGTTGGGTTTGTTTCTTCTTGTGTTCTATAATTCTAGGCTTATTATTTTTAATCCTCTTAGAAAATTTTGTTGTATTGGATGGATACTTGAAGGGATTTGTTACCCTTTTGATGTTCATTCATTTTTCTCCAGTATTTTCCTTGGCTAAACCAAGTTTTACTAATTCTATAAAGGCTGTCCATAGTTCTTGTGCTTAAAATGCACCCTTGGAGCCAAGAGGAGGCTCAAATATGTTCTTTTGACCATGTAAACTTAAGTACAAAACATTGTATTTCATTTCATTATCTCCTTTCTCTCTCTCTCTCTCTCTCTCTCTCTCTCATGGACTTGTGGTAAAATGGATTCTTGGGACTTTTTTGGTGTTAAAACATTGTACTCCCTCCGTCTCGGTCCAAATGTTTCAAAATGGGTTCGGCACGGGAATTAAGGAATAAATATACTCCCTCCACCCCAATAAGTGCTTCACCCTTTTGGGTGGGCACGCAAATTATGGAAATGGGAGGGAAAAAAAAATGTTGTGAGTGTAATTTGAAAATAGGAGAGAGAATTAGTGGAGGGAATAGTAAATTATAATGGTGTTGTGAATATTAAAATAATGTAGAAGAGAGAATGAGTGAAGGAAATAGTAAAGATTTTTTGCCAAAAAAGGAAAGGTGAAGCTTTCAACGGGACGCCCTTTTGGGTAATTAGTGAAGCTTTTATTGGGACGAAGGGAGTATACTATAATGTAAAAAATGTATAGTGAAATAAATGTTGTGAGTATGAAAGTGATGTAGGAAAGAGAAAGTGGGGTAGGGAATAGTTAGTGAATATTTATTGTGAGTATATGACAAGTGGATTTCACAAATAAAAAAGTAATAAAAAACTTTTCTTTTTTAGGTTGAGACATTTTAAATGGGAAACTCAAAAAGAAAAATTGAGACATTTGGATCGGGACGGAGAGAGTATTTCATTTCATTATCTCCATTATCTCTCTCTCTCTCTCTCTCTCTCTCATGGACTTGTGGTAGAATGTGTTGGGTGGAATGGATTCTTGGGACTTTTTGGTGTTAAAGATGAGTTGATTATTTCTTCTTAATTAAGTAAAACTTACAAGTGGATGGTATATGGATGTGTTAATGCCAACCCACTCATCTACCTTAGAAAGTGGGTGGGACTTTATTCATCTTCTTAAAGAGAGGATAATGAAATGTGACATTTATTCATCTTCTTAAAGAGAGGATAATGAAGTGTGACATGTGATTCAACGATCATGCATCAATGATGATTTCATGATTTTATCGGTGATAATAACTTATAACCGTTGAATTACATGTGATACAATATGATAGTCCGCAATATTAATTATTTTTCTCCCGCTATGCCACGTTTATTTCATAAGGAATTAGGAGCCATATCACAACAAGTAGCATAAAAACAACATTTCATATCATTTTTTAGTACATACATTCTGATTTTTCCAATATAAATTATGAATAAAAGATCTTAAGAAGTCTCTATGCAATGACTATTATAAACTTGGGTCCTATGTTTCTTATCATAAGCCCTACCAATGACCAAAAAACACTCAACTTGGTGGTGAAATTTAGACTTAACAAGCTTCCAAACAACATGGAAACTTGACCTTAAGCTCACTTTAATCACTAGAGGCAATCCCTTTTTAGTCTCCAGCATATCTTGCATGCTTCTTCCGGCACCATACATCGGCTTATTCCTCGCTCCCACGTATAATTTGAATGACGTTTTGTCATCGCTCCATGCATATAACTCGTCTCCCTACGTGTTTATACAATGCATAAGCGTTAATCAAAGTCGTAAAGAGCAAATAGTAGAGTAACTCGCCTTCCCCTAGAATAATCCTGACTTCGCCATATATAATGAAAGCAACGACGTGGAAATTGTGAAGAAACATGGAAGATTACGTACCCGAGAGGTGGCGATGGGAAGATTGGCAAAGGAGATTGACAAGAGAGGAGGATGAACATGAAGACCAAAGAGCTTGGACTTGTTGTCTATGAGCACCTTCAATGTGCAGTTGCAGTTTAGTATTTTTGTGGTCACACCTGACCCATCCACTCCTTCCCCTAGTCCAAATTCACCTATTCTTCCCATCTGCAGTATCAATTATACATAAAATTCTTATTAAGTAGTCATTCAAGTTCTTTTTTTTTTTTTTTTTGAAAGAAGTCATATTCAAGTACTCCGTCCGCCCCAGTTTAAGATTCCTACTTTCCTTTTTGGTCTGTTTCAGTTTAAAGAATTTAGCTATTTTATTCCTTAAATGGCAAAGTATGAACAATATTTTGGACAATCTTGTACTCATAAATTTCATATATTACAAAAAAACCATGACTTACCTATCTATTTTTTACCACTTGCTTTATAAATGGACAATTATATCCTCACTCACTATTATTTTTTACCCAAGTTTGACTTGATTCCTTAATACATGCTTAAAAGTCAAATTAAAAACATTAAATCGGAACAGAGCAGAGTAAATACTATCAAAAATATTTTATGTCTCTTGTTCATCATGATGATAAATTTTTACAAATGGTCCATCTCAACTACCATAATGAACATTCAATAACCAGCATGGGTGGACAGACCCTTGATCCAATAAATGGCCAATATATGCCACAAAATTGATACCCTCCACCCAAAAAAATAAAGTTTGACTTATCAACATTTTTTTAATTACGATGTTTTATTAGTTTTTGCAATGCTTGTACAATGATAAAATTGCAATATATCACTCGTCTTACTCAGAAATGTAACATTCATTTGGGATTAAATTGAAATGGAAAGTACAATATTTATAAGCGACACGAAGTATAAAATTTATGTTTGACTTATTTCATACTTTCCCCCGTACACATATTTTCTTTTTTGTTCGTCCCATGTTAGTGAAGACTGTACAACAAAGTTTTTACACTATTTCTCCTGCTCATTCTCTCTCGTACTTTATTTTTATACTCGCAACAACAATCAATTTACTATTCCTCCCACTCATTTCCCTTTACTGTTTTATTTTTCATACTGATAAATAGGGATGACAACGGGGCGGGACGGGTTCTTTATTTCCCAAACCTGCCCCTATAGTGATCTACCATTGCCCGAAACCGCCCGCCCCGTTTAACCCGCCCCGATAGTTATTTAAGTAATTTTCTATAAAAACACACATAATCCAAGGACCCCTCTAGTAATTTCCTATATATTTGAGGCATTTAAGTAATTTCCTATAAGGCCTATAAGGGCATTTAAGTAATTTTCTATATATTCGGAGCGGGTTCGGGACGGGATAAACCTGAACCCTCCAAAAACCTGGCGGATTTTCAAATTTACATTTCAAACCCGACCTATATTAGGAACGGATCTTTTCGAGTTCGGGACATATTAGGGTGTTTTGCCATCCCTACTACTGATAAACACCTCCCCAATAATTCTTTCTTCTACTTTTTTTTAATTTGTTTGATCCCGGACAATTTTTTGGTCCCACATTCGTTAATTCGTTAATTCATGTGCCCAATAGCTTGTTTTGTGATCCAAAGTAGTAGAGTACTTTGGTCACGGACAATGTATGGGTAGTACAGAGACTATGGCAGTAGTACTCTGTTGAATATCCTGGTTTTATTGTCCACGACAATCAATGATCAATGAAGCACTTGTGGACCACAAATATCATCCAATACAATTTTTCATCGGGGCACACAAACTCTATCCTACTCTATTATGTTAGAGATATTTTCTCAATGGGAATTGTTAAATCTTTTCTATCACATATAAAAATTTTGGATCATTTTCTTTGACATTAATTAATTTTAAGGTGAAATCTTAGACTCTAAGATGGTATCAGAGCAGGTCCTTTCACGTACAGACCCAACGGCCCACGATATTACTCTGCACCACCCGATTAATAAGTCCACGTGTTAAGCCTTTTGCAAAGCCCGACTACACGTGAGGGGGCGTGTTAGAGATATTATCCCACATTAGAAATTGACAAACCTTGCCTACGACATACTAACCTCCGTCCTATAATACGTTACTCATTTAATGTTGAGAACGAAAAATAAGAAATAATGTTATTAAAGTAGGAGTTGTGAGTGGGTAGGAGAGAGAAAGTGGGGTAGAGAATAGTAAGTGAATATTTGTTGTGAGTATGACAAGTGGATCCCATGAATAAAGAAGTAATAAAAAGTTTTCTTTTTAAGAAAGTGTGACTTTAAAGTGGGCGCTCAAAATAGCAAAATTGGTAAGGTAATATTGGACGGAGGGAGTATAAAGATTCTGAACCACTTTTCTTGACACCAATTGATTTTAAGGTGGAACCTCAGACAGACTCTGAGACTTTATCTAAGACTCTATGTCATTATAGTTACAAGTAATGAAACACTTGTGAATCGTACCACCGTTAAAACATCTGCATTATTCATTCTTTTTTCGTGATCACAAAAAATTTAAATAAATCTAATGATAATGAGTTGCGATTTAAATCGTGATTTGAACCGTAATCTAAATTAAATAATACTATATCGTCGTCGTAGCAAATGACAAATTGGATATTACCCAAAGGTAATTTTCGATTATTTTAGCCTTACCCCACCTATCGTGATAACCTGTTTTGGAGTTGTGTAAAATCAACTTTATAGATTGTCTCCTGTTGCGTGGCCATAAATCAGTTAAAGCCCGCCAATGCCATATACCACTGGGCTGGCCACAGAGAGAATCTCTGGTAAAGTACCACCAATAATTCATTTATTTTTCCTAAATGTTTTCTTCGTTTTACGTGAATTTATATTAAAAATTTGAAAATAATAATCTAAAAATAAGAATACACTAAAAGTAAAGATAATGAATGACCGTGTTATTAGTATTTATGAAAAGTAAAATAAAAGAGTGAATAAACGAAAGAAATAGTAAGTAATTATTGTTATGAGTATAACAAGTGATTTTTATTAAATACTTCTTCCGTCTTAGCTTAGTGTGAATCAAAATGTTGGGCACACCGATTAAGGAAAAGTAAGAAAGAGAAAAAAGTGGAGAGAGAATGTTGTGAGTGTAAAAGTAAAATAGGAGAGAGAATGAGTGGAAGAAATAGTTAGGAGAGAGAATGTTGTGAGTGTAAAAGTAAAATAGGAGAGAGAATGAGTGGGTAAATAATGAAGATTCCCTTCCATTTTGGACAGTTCATACTCGGCTGAGACGGATCAAAAGGGAAATAAGTGTACACTCGACCGGGACAGAGGGAGTATAAAATAATAAAAAAATTGTCATTTTTAAGTAATACTCCCTCCGTCCCGTCCGAAGGGGCATACATTTCCTTTTTGGGCGTCCCATTTGATTTAAAGGGGCACAACCCAAAAATGGAAAGTTTTTTATTAATTCTTTATTTGTGAAACTCACTTGTCATACTCACAATAAATATCTACTAACTATTTTCTATCTCACTTTTTTTTTTCTACATCACTTTTCATACAACATTTATTTTATTATACACTTTTTTTCTTTTCTAATCTCTTTTCTCAATTTTCGTGCAATTCATACGTGACTATCGGACGTGACGGAGAGAGTATGTTTTACTAGTAATCATTCTCCAACGTAATGTGAAATAGATAAAAAAAAAAATAAGTCTACGTTTACATGTGAACAATAATATACTTGGGCTTTATCTTGATTAAATGCGTTCAGCTTTTTCAAACCTTGAATTGCAGTGTAGTCTACATCATCTTCTGCTCATGATTCATACCACTCATCAACAATTATATTATAAAATACGTATATTACAATAATAACAAAGTCTTAGTCCCAAAATAAAATATGTATTTTCTCCGTCTCAATAGTAGCTTTCCATTTTGCCATTTTGGGTGTCCCGTTAATAACTTTCACTTTCCTTTTTTGGCAAAGAAATTTTTACTATTCCCTCCGCTCATTCTCTCTCCTACATTATTTTAATACTCACAACACCATTATAATTTACTATTTCTTCCACTCATTCTCTCTCCTATTTTCAAATTACACTCACAACATTTTTACTTTTCCCTCATTTTATTAATTTGCGTGTAATCCAAATTTTGGACAGCTACTATTGGGACTATTGGGACGGAGGGAGTATAATATTATAATTAAAAATAATTTTCATTTAATAAAATATAATTTAATTTAATTTATATTACTATAACATATTCTCCGTTCTCCTATTCCTATACTAACCTCTCCATCCCATAATAATACGTTACTCATTTACTAACCTTCGGCCCATAATAATACGTTACTCATTTTACTTTTATATTTAGAACAGCAGTAATCAACGATAAACACCGAAGATGAACAATATGATTTGATCCCTTGTTTTGACTTTTATATTCATAACACTAATTTTTTTTTTAACACTTTTCATTAATTCGAGTAATGCATGCTTTTAGAGAGAGAGAGAGAGAGAGAGAGAGAGAGGCTGACCTTAACAGAGAGAGTGGGAGGAGGAGGTTTAGTAGCAAGGCAGAAAACGAGCAATGCAACAATCAAACTAATCAATACCCTCAAACTTATCTGCAATGTAATCCAACCCCACGACGAAGAATTCCGAAACGTAAAATACCTCCACCACCCTCCACCACCGCCGCCCCTCCGATTCCACACCGCTAAATACCCATCATCATCATCATCATCTTTTTCTTCTTCGTCACTCTCATAATGATCAACAACCCTATTCTTATCACCGGCGCCGCCGCATTTAATTAAATCCTCCTCCCGATCCACCATCATCATCATCATCATCTCATTGCTGATTTTCTTCTCGTGTAGGAATGAATTGGTGGAGCCGCGAGAGGAGGAGTAGTGGGAGAGAGCCAGGCGTTGTTGGGTGGTGGCCGAGTCGACGCCAACAGTGTGGCGGAGCTCAGCGCTGTTGGCGTGGGAGACGGTGGAGGGGCTTTGGACGAAGTATAGGGGGTAAGGGTAGGATCGGAATAGTGATTCTTCTTCAGATTCCGTTCGTCGGATCGTCATTGGTTAAAGTGTGTGTGTGTGTGTAAGGGTGAGGTCGGAGGAGGGGGGTTTTAAACTGGCAAAAAAGTGGCGTTGTGAAATTTGGTCGGAGGAGGGGGTTTCATGGAAAAATATTACGCCTAAGTCTCGATTTAATATTTTTAGTTTAACTTAACACAACACAGAATTAAGAAAAATTAAATATCGTGAGTATGAGAATAGTAAATTAAGAGAGAGAAAGTGAGTACTTCCTTCGTCTCATAAAATCTTACTCATTTTGTTATTTTTGGCGTCCCATTTTAAAGTCCCATTTTTCTAAAAAGAAAACTTTTTAATAATTCTTTATTTATGGGACTCACTTGTCATACTAACAACAACTATCCACTTACTATTCTTTACCCCACTTTCTCTTTTCTATGCATTCACAATTTCTACTTTAATAACATTATATATACTCCCTCCGTCCCACCAATTGCTTCACCATTTTCCTTGGGCACGGGAATTATGGTAATGGGAGGGAAAAAAAATGTTGTGAGTGTAATTTGAAAATAAGAGAGAGAATTAGTGAAGGGAATAATAAATTATACTCCCTCCGTCAAGACGAGGTTCATCTTTCCTTTTGGACGCCCTGCACAAGAGTTCATTTTCAAAAAGGCAAAGTTTTTGAATATATTAATATCCTTATCATCTTCATATATTTACAAAAACCATTCATTATATCCTTATACATTCTCTCCTATTTCCTACCACACATTTAACTACTATTCCTCCCACTCATTCTCTCTCCTATTAAATATTTTTAACTTTTACATTCTCTCTCCTATTTCCTACCACACATTTAACTTTTACATTATCTCTCATATTTCCTACCACACATTTAATTACTATTCCCTATCTCACATTTAACTTTTATTCATTTTTTAAAAAATTTCTTAAGAAGCGTGAAATCCCCCCATATACCCTTGATCTGGGACGGAGGGAGTAATGGTGTTGTGAGTATTAAAATAATGTAGGAGAGAGAATGAGTGGAGGAAATAATAATATTTTATGTCCAAAAAAGGAAAGGTGAAGCTTCTAACGGGACGCCCTTTATAGTAATTGGTGAAGCTTTTATTGGGACGGAGGGAGTATTCATTCCTTATTTCCATTTTTAACAGTAAATGAGTAACCTAATGTGGGACGGAGCGAGTATAGAGTTTTTATGGTGAGTATCATTGTCCATTTTAATTAATAAAATAACTAAAAACTTTAAAATGTGACGGACTAAAAGAATAAAAAAAACCTTAAAATGAAACGAAAGAAGTAATTTTTATTTGATTATACCCGCCTATTAAAAAATCAACATAAAATGAATCAACACTTGTAATTAGTTAAAAGATATTTATTGTTCAAAATACTATTTATAAAATAAGTGAGTGAAAGTAAGTAGATGAATAATGATTTTTTGTAATTCTATGAATTTTATGATATAAAATTAATCAAAACAGTATTCATAGCCAAAATCTTGTAAAAAATTAGTTTTTTCGTAACATAAGAGTGATGAACGATTCTGAAAACTAGTTTTTTACAAGAGTTACTCCTATTCATATTATTAATATTTATAAAATAAAGTAAACTAAAAAATTTAAACAGATGAACAATAATAAAAATTATAAATTTGAGACGTGAAGAGAGATAGAGAGAGAGTAATTATTTAGGAGTTGGTTTGCTAATAAAAATAATTTTTTTAAGGCTTCATGATATAATGTTCATAAATTTTTTGAATAATACATTAATTTAATTTATTTTAATAACAATTTTTTAAAATTATTATTTGATTATAATTGTTATAATATAATAATAACAAGTTTAAAATTTTGTTTGAATTATTAAATAAATAAATTATTGATCTAATTTTAACGAAACTAGCTAAAAAAAGAGTGAGGCTATGGTTATGGATGGATTGAGCGAGTAGTGTTACTTATAGTAAGAATCATCAATAATAGTTGAACGATATAAATCGAATTATCAACGTGGATCATAACTGGGCAAGGGTCAATGAGCTGGGTTCAAAATACAATTCATACAAATCTTAAATACGACATATGGAGTGGGTCTTCTCTACCTATTCTCATCATACCTACTCGTCATCTTACACTATATCAACATAGACATAGCACACGAGCAATATGAATAAGGCACAGAACTCTCCTATGCCGACAAGGCACTCCTTATATGGCGAGTAAGGCATCAATCAAAGCCGACAAGGGCATCACCAAAAGACGAGGAGACCCTTCTCGATCATTAACAATGTAAGAAAATGGGCGTCTCTATCATTGCTCCCTTCTTCCTCGGCATCAATTCAGGTCGACCAAGTATCACATGCTGAGTAGCGTGCCTCCTATGCAAACATGCAAAATATAATTACCTAATTCTACTCAAACAAAAATTGTGGGTAATTATAATTCAACTAAAATTATAACCTCCTCTCACACAACTTCCTATTTCAAGTGGGACTCTACATCATACACCTATAAATACAAGCCATAATTCACATTATTTTGATAACACATTTTTTTAATCTAAACTTTTATCAATTGATTTGCTCTCAAAGACACAAAAACTTACTCTCACGTCGGATGACATTCGCCGGTGAAGCCCCGACTTATTTTACGTGTTTGTTCATTTTTTTCAGGCTATTCAAACATTCAGGATACAACCTGCCGCTGAATTTGGAATGATCTGAACGTTTTTGACATCATCAATAGTTTTTATATTTTTGTTAAAATAATTAAAAATTTATAAATATTAATGAAATTTTAAATTTTTTGATGATTAAATTAAGTTAAAACTATTTATAAGAAATAATACTTCCGCCATCCCACCACAAGATAAGTGTCCCAATTTCTATTCGTCCTAAAAATATGGGTCACATTACTAATTATTGAAATGATTTTATTATAAATTTACAATAGATAAATAAGTAAAATATATTATATTAAAATTTTTGACAAATCAATTATAGCAGTTGTTATAAAATCGAGAGATTAGCGCTATTCTTTCGTCACATGAACATGATTTCATTTGTCATTTTTGTTTGTTTTCTCAATATTTTCATAATTAAATGACTGAAACATTTTTCTTTTTGGCAAACAATACATACTTGCATTAATGAAGATTAACAAGATGACGCTCCACAATAGTTAGAATCTCATCCAAAATATAATTTGCCGCATAAATTGCGGAAGATTTTACAAGTATGATTAAAAAAATAAGAAATAGATGCAAACAATGAGTTGCATATACCTATAATACTTCCAAATTCATTTAGCCCACTAAATTTTGATATCATAGCCTTATGTTTTGTAGAAATATAAACTTAAAAGTATCACCCAATCAAACTTTTGCTACTGATATTGCCGAAGTCAAATCTCCTTTTAAATACCTTTACGTGTTATGATTCGAGACGCAAAAATGCATCTCCAAGAATAACTTGATTTCGGCATTCACAAAATTTCCAAATGGATAACATTTGATGTTGAAAACATAAGAATTTAAAACATTTGGGTTGGCAACAAGTGCACAACCAAGCATCCCAAGTAATACTGTTCTGGAATTGTGGTCTATTATAACAGTACCGTTCCATACCAATTACCGATGGTGAGAATCAACATCCATGCAAGTAATCATACAAAAGAAATAAAGAAAGAAACACACAATTTGTTCACCTAGTTCATTCCAAGAAGGGAATACATCAGGGGCACTATCAAGCGTATATTCACTATAATTACAAATCTATCTTGTTACAATATAAAATATATTTTGCCTCTGCAAAAATAATTTCACTCTATACCCACACCCACACCCTCACCCAAATATCTTATACATGCTTTTTCGACCATCTAATAAATGCCCCCAATGGCCACCCAAAGGCCGCCCCGGCTTGCCCTAGACTTTTTATTGATCTCACATATTAAATATAGATATCCTAGCTATTTCTCTCTCTAACACAATAATTTAGACTATTACTTGGCTTTTATAGGATACAATCCAAATTCTAAAAAGACGTCATTTCTCTGCAAGAAATATACTTCTTCCCCAAGAAAAGAATCAGGTTGCAAAGAAGAGTTCACGCCATAAAGGAAACCAATCTATTGTTGGTGTTATGTTCTAGGCTGATGATTATTGTGATCAATAGTGTTATGTAATCGTCTTTACCATTTATTATAAAGAAAGTTTATTTGGTTCATTATATGTTTACATGTTTATTATATTGAATTGCGTCCCTAGTTGTTGTGAACAACTAGTATGAGTTGGTAATGGATAATCATGGAGATGATTATATACATGGAGATGCACATTACACTTATGGGTACTTGCTAGAGAACAAGTACTGGACTTGACCTACTTATGAGATTTATGACATGATCTGTTGTCATGATTAAATCTCATGATAGTTATATCATTGGAATCCTTCGTACCTGAGATTATCATCGTCTTCCACATGATGAACATTGTGTTTAATATAGTCTAACACTATCTTTAATCGGATAGCAATAAGGGCTATGTTAGCACAATTGGATTCTTGTAGGGAAGAATGATAAGTCAAGAAGGGATTTGTCCCTCTCTGTTTGAGAGAGATGTTTGCTTGGGCCCCTCGATGAATAGTGTTGATGAAACGTATGGCCATACTGTGATGATGTGTCGCCATTTCGCGGGAAAAAATTCGATTTTTGCGTTTCTTTGAAAAACCAAATAAAACCCGGAAAAAGAACGGAGTCGCCACGCCATTTTTGTTTTAAGGGCCAAAACTTTGAAAAATGCCCGAGATTAGATATTTGGGTTCGGAGGTCATGTTACACGCCGGGAAGGACGTTAGTGTGCACCCGAAATGCCTCGTAAAACGAGTCTTTCAAACTGAAAATCATTTGTGTGTGTGTGTGTGTGTTTTGGTCAAAATAAGTTGAAACTCAGAAAAGTAAAAATTGGGATATCTTTTTAAGACTTTAAACTGATCCCATGATTTTTTGGAAGATTTTTGGATTGAGATTTGGTACTCAAAAGACCTTTTGAAGTTGAGAGTCACTTCTGCCAGAATGAAAAAGGCAGTGGACCTTTGATTTTGAAATGGATTCAAGGGCCTTAAAATTTCATAATCTGGATAAACTCAGAAAATGAAAGTTGTTCCAGACACCTTAAATAAAATTTTTACGAAGGAATTTTCCATTTTGGAGAAGATTTGAGGGGTCAAAACCTTCTGTAAATCTCGGATATGAGATCTGGATTTCCAGAAGCTGATGAACTGACCTCTAAAAGAAAATTTGATAAGAGGAGTTTTACTCACCCAAAAAATAAAGTAAAAATATGTATGGAAATCTCTGGATGTTGTCTACAAAAAGTGTTTTGTAGTCAACACCAAATTCCAAGTTTATCTGTGTCTAAAAATTAAGACAATGGATTGGGGTCTTGGAAAATTGCTACTGGACAGCAACTTCTCAAGAAAGAAAATATGATTTTAAGGGGGGTTTTGCATCCATGCTTGTCCCCATTTCCCTAGGTTTTGGTTAGTGATCACTTGACATTTTAGTGGTGAATCAACTATACCAAACCATCATTGGGATACATTAGGACTAAGCACTTCATTTGCTTGGGAAGGGGAATTTTATCCTTTGAAAATGAGATTTGATGCTTGAAAATGGTTTTTAGGGTTTTGAAAATGTGTTTTCTTTGCAAGTAAGTAAGAACACATTTAACAAAATGTTGATCCTTGTAGAAGATCATCCATGGAGATGAACTTCCATGGTGATCTTCTTGGATCTAAGACAAGAAGATGAATGAACTACATTTTGTAGCTTGAAAATGCATGCATGGATGAGAGATTTAGGGTAAGAAGAGGGAGGTTATACATATCTTCTTTGTATTTTGGGGCTTTGGCTTGAATATATGAGTGTTTGAGGCTTTGAATGTAAGAGTGAGTGGGTTTGATTTGAGTGAGTGAAAGTTGGGAAGATTCAAGAGAAAAAGGTGACAATTCTTAGAGAATTCTCACTGTTTTCTCGAGTATTTTCGTCAAATACTGTGAATTGTGTTCTTCTTTTTTTTCTTTTTGTGACTGGAGGGCTCAATTTATAGCCCTCTGAAAATTACAAACCTATCCGCGCGGATGGGATCGGTCGCGTGCACTGTTCATTAAATGTTTGCTCTGCTTTGAACACAAGGAATAATCTTTTTTAAAATTCAAATTAAACAGCCAGATTATGTTCCAGCCATTTCTATTTTTGGTTTTTGACCATTTCTTTCACTTTTTTGATTCCTTTTCTTGGTTTATTCTTAAATAACAATGCCCATTTTGCCCTCACTTTGTTAGAAATGTTAGGAATGTTAGGAATTGTTAGGAATGTTATAACTTTCGTTAATTTTCTAACGAAAATTCTAACAAGCTCAAATTGGAGCACTTACGGCAGCCCCTCTGGGCGACGGCGCTTTCGAAGGAAGCGGGGTCGTCGATAAGAGTAAGGCTCCATATTCGGCGAGGATGATCAGTGATCGAGTGGCCGAACCTATTTAATAGGCTACCTACGTATCCCGAATGGGAATCGAAGCCGTTAGTTCGGGCCCGACCCCGGAGATGATGGCGTTTTAGGTGCCTTGAAACCTGATGAGCGAGTTACTCAGCTTCGGTCATTGAGAAACTTCTGCTGGGGGTAAGAGATGATCATTTTGATCGGAGTGCTATCCGCTCTGCTGGGGATATGAATGACCATTTTCGGTCTGATGGCTATCCGCTCTGCTGGGGATGATTGTGATTTATCATTTTCCTAGTGTTGTGTGATAGCGTCTTAGGTGCCTCGAACCTTGATGATGGCGTTTTAGGTCCCTCGGACCTTGGAGATGGCGTTTTAGGTGCCTCGAACCTTGGAGATGGCTTTTTAGGTGCCTCGGACCTTGAAGATGGCGGCGTTTTAGGTGCCTCGAACCTGGATGGTGATGGCTTCTTAGGTGCCTCGGACCTTGGAGATGATGGCCTTTTAGGTGCCTCGAACCTGGATGGTGATGGCTTTTTAGGTGCCTCGGACCTTGAAGATGGTATTTTAGGTGCCTCAAACCTGGATGGTGATGGCTTTTTAGGTGCCTCGGACCTTGATTTGAAATGGCCTTTCGGTGGACTTCGTCTGCTGCCGAAGGAGAGGGTGACCGTTTTGGTCGAGGGGCTGGACCTAATGATAGGCTACCTACGTATCCCTAGTGGGAATCAAGCCCTTTCGTAGTTCGGGATCTACTCGAGGTTTCGTTTGCTTTTGGGATTCCGTTAACTTTGCTGGGGATTTTGATAGCCTCTCTGGGGAAAATCAGACGTATTCGTCGGAGAAATCGGCCTTTTTACTGCCGGAAATGATTTTGATGAGAGAAACGGGATTCCGTTATCTTTCTCTCGAGAAATCGGACTTACGTTTATCGGCTAGGAATAATTTTGATGAAAGATACGGGATCTCGTTATCTTTCTCGGGAGATCGGACTTACGTTTCGATCAGCAAATTTTGATGAAAGATACGGGATCTCGTTATCTTTCTCAGGGAGATCGGACTTACGTTTGACTGCCGGGGAATAATTTTGATGAAAGATACGGGATCTCGTTATCTTTCTCAGGGAGATCGGACTTACGTTTGACTGCCGGGGAATGATTTTGATGAAAGATACGGGATCTCGTTATCTTTCTCAGGGAGATCGGACTTACGTTTGGCTGCCGGAATGATTTTGATGAAAGATACGGGATCTCGTTATCTTTCTCGGGAGATCTGGACTTACGTTGATCGCCGGGAAATGATTTTGATGAAAGATACGGGATCTCGTTATCTTTCTCGGGAGATCGGACTTACGTTTGGCTGGAATAATTTTGATGAAAAGATACGGGATGTTATCTTTGATTGTTTCGGGAATAATTTTGAAAAGATACCTCGTTATCTTTCTCAGGGAGAATCTGACTTACGTTTGGCGCCGGGGAATGAATTTTGATGAAGATACGGATCTCGTTATCTTTCTCGGGGAGATCGGACTTACGTTCACATTTAGGGAATGATTTTGATGAAAGATACGGGATCTCAAGTTATCTTTCTCGGGGAGATCGGACTTACGTTTGGCGGGGGAATGATTTTGATGAAAGATACGGGATCTCGTTATCTTTCTCGGGAGATCGGACTTACGTTTGGCTACGCCGGGAATGATTTTGATGAAAGATACGGGATCTCGTTATCTTTCTCAGGGAGATCGGACTTACGTTTGACTGCCGAAGATTGATTTTGATGAAAGATACGGGATCTCGTTATCTTTCTCAGGGAGATCGGACTTACGTTTGACTGCCGGGGATTGATTTTTGATGAAAGATACGGGATCTCGTTATCTTTCTCAGGGAGATCGGACTTACGTTTGACCGGCCAAGAATGATTTTGATGAAAGATACGGGATCTCAAGTTATCTTTCTCGGGAATCGGACTTACGTTTATCAGGCCGGGAATGATTTTGATGAAAGATCACGGGATCTCAAGTTATCTTTCTCAGGGAGATCGGACTTACGTTTGAATCGCTAGAATAATTTTGATGAAAGATACGGGATCTCGTTATCTTTCTCGGGGAGATCGGACTTACGTTTGACTCGCCGGAATGATTTTGATGAAAGATACGGGATCTCGTTATCTTTCTCAGGGAGATCGGACTTACGTTTATTAGGGGGAATGATTTTGATGAAAGATACGGGATCTCGTTATCTTTCTCGGGAGATCGGACTTACGCTTGACCGCCGGGAGGGAATAATTTTGATGAAAGATACGGGATCTCGTTATCTTTCTGGGGAAGATCGGACTTACGTTTGATCACTGCCGAATGAATTTTGATGAAAGATACGGGATCTCGTTATCTTTCTCAGGGATATCGGACTTACGTTTGACTGCCGCCGGGGAATAATTTTGATGAAAGATACGGGATCTCGTTATCTTTCTCGGGAAATCGATCTTACGTTTGGATCGAGGGGGAATAATTTCCTTGAAAGGGGTTGACTTTGGTTAACTTTGTCAAGTTTGGGACTAAACTGCAGAGTCCCGAAAATTTTAAAGGGCAAAAGGGTCATTTTGACCCGACAATCCTATCCGCGCGGATAGGAGCGTATTCCGCAGAGGGTTTTAATGAGGGCCAACACCCTTCCTCTTCATCTTTCGGTTTTCCTTTTTCAAATTTTCGAGAGAGAGAGAGAGGAAGAGACCAGGGAGGAAGCCATTGAAGGCCAAAAAGCTTGAAAATTCTTCCGTTTTTCTTCAATTTGCAAGCAATGGAACACGGGGAAGGTGTTTTTCAAGACCAAGGACGTGGCCCGGTAGCGGAGAGACGATTGGAGCTCGTCCGGATGAGGAGGCACTATACTCTTTCGCAATCGATTGCGGAGGAGCCCTACCCCGATGCTTGGCAACATTGGGCTTCTGATCCGAGTCTCCGAACGGTATACTTCGAATCTTTTCATTCCTTTTGTTGATTTCTTGCTTGAAATTGAATTTTGGGTGATTTTTGAATTTTTTTTTTTGAAAATTCGAATGATTGATGTTCTTGGCTTTGAATCTTAATTTTGATGCTTTGCATGTTGTAATGAGTATATGTGTAATTCAAAATGTGCATTTTGCTTGGAAAAAAAATTGGCATTTTCGCCATTTTTTTTTTTTTTTTGAAATATGAGACTATGATGAATGATTTCCCGAATTTGGGACGGACTTCTTTTTTTTGTTGCAATGTGGGATTCTTGTAATGATGATTTTTTTTTGTAATGAGATTATGATTCTATGAATGACATGTATGCATGTTATTTTATGAAAATGGGACGGAGTTTTTGCTTCCGTAGGAATGCATGTAGAACTCTTTTTTTTTTGATGATGAGTGATATGCATGGATGATGTTGGTTGATTTGCCGAAAACTCTTTTTTGTGCGAGAAAAATGGGGCTATGCTCATTGTATGCTTTGTTATGCCGCCGAATTTTCTTTAAAACTTTTGTGATGAATGATGCATGTATATGCTTTTTTTTTTCGTGCAAATGCAAAAATTTTTTTTTTGACATTTTCTTTTTTTTTGTTTTATTGCAGGGTGGAAACAACTACGTGACGGAGCAGTTGAGCAAGATGAAGACTCGAGGATCGGTGGAGTCTGTAGTTGATTTGTGGGACCGGCTTCCGAATGCGGGCCGAGGAGCTTTGCCGAGTCCGAGACGATTGTTGTTGAGACCGGGCTTTGGGAGTTCATTGAGTGCTTGAGGGGATTGGTCAAGTTCCCTAAGAGCAAGGGCTTGATGTTTGCTTTGGCGCAAAGATTGGTGGGATGCGACCCACACGTTTCACTTCTTACGGGCGAGGCTACGGTTACGCCTTCCGACTATGCCGCGATCACGGGTTTGTCTCTTCAATGGACGCAGCATTGAGTGGCGGGATGGTTACAGCCGACGCGGACCTCGGTGCTCTTCTCGGGATTTTCCCTATTCCCAAAAAGGGGATGGGGATGGAGTATGCCGTGGTCTATGGGAAGATTGTGGAGACCATTGTGAGCTACGAGGCCGGGAGGAGAGGATAGGCGCCGAGCGCATTGCTGTGGCCTTCTTATGGTTTGCTTTTTCGAGCACTCTTTTTGGACATGCCGAGGGGACGGCAGCCTTTGCCTTGCCGAGGTCCTTGGAGGACATGGAGATGGCTGGAGACGTCTCGGGGAGAAGCCTGGCCGGGCAGAGCTTTACTTTGCTCTTGATAGATACAAAAAGGTCATGAGCTCCTTATACCGCTTTGAGTTTGCCCCTGGAGGTATAAGCTTTCTTTTGCTTTCCCTTTCTTCTTGAGCACACACTTTTCTTTGCACTGGATTGATTTGATTTTTACCTTTCGCAGTATGGGCGTTGGAGTTCTTTCCACGTCATGATGTGGCGACACGGCGGAGTACGTCGGGCGTATCCGGCCATGCGCTCCCGGTCCAAGCATGCCCGAGAGAAGATAAGCTCCAGGGGGCGTACGACTCTCAGATACGCGGATTGCCTTCCTTCGACGGAGGCCGAGACGGATGAGAGGATGATATTCTATCCCCGGGATCGTTTCGAGGTGGCGCACCGAAGGGCGCCGAGATTTGGACCGTGGCAATGGGAGGATTCTCGAGAGGTCCGACTTGCGATGCCTATTATCCGGGAGAGAGGGTGACGCGCCAAAGATGGCGTGAATTCGCCTTGATGACACCGGTGGAGCCTCCCGCCGATATGATGCACCCGAGTGATAGCCGCGACTGGGATGATTACCGAGCCTGGCCAAAGACTTCTCGGCATTTGTGGCGATTGAGCCATACCCGTATTTGTTTTGAGGAGGCCGAGGATGCCCTGTTCTGGATAGAGAGGGGTTAGGGATCCCGCGATACCCTCGGACGGATTTTTCATATGTCCAGGATGGGGTCCGATTGAGGGTGCAGATCCTCACTCGAGCGGCTTCCACGAGCTTTCCGCCTCGTCCGGTATGAAGGTATGGCTTCTCCTTCCCACCTTTCTTTTTTTTTTTTTTGCTTTTGTCTTTTCTTTCTTCTTTTGCTTCATCATTTTTCGCTTCAACTTTTTCGACGCTTTTGCTTTTGTGCGCTGAGGTGGTCGTCGAGAAGCCGACGAAGCAAGTGATCGGAGCTAAGAGATTTATCAGAGGATGGTTGCTTGCGGGGCTCCTCGTGCTAGAGCGAGGCGACCACGGCCGGCGCCGTCGGCGGGAGGCTTCCCTATTCGTTCGTAGACTTCTTCCGAGACTCCTCTCGTCTCCTCTCATTGATCCCCGCGCGGTGCCGCTTCGGATCATGTCATTCTCGGGATCCACACGGCAGTGGACACGTCTGGCAAAGATGCGGGTCGTCTTCGTCCGTCCAGGAGTCCGACGCCTTCACCTTCGGATATGATTTTTTCGCAGATCTTGGCTTGCCCTATCAGAGCGTGCCGGTTGGTCCTGACGAGCCTTCTTCCGGGGACGAGGACGATGATTCCGAGCCCGAGATCTTCGTGGCTCCCGAGGAGGCGGGCCCGAGTCGCAAGAGGGACCTGGGACGTACGTCGGGCGCTAGGGATTCCGATTGATTTCTTTTTTTTTTTTAGACTCGATTTTCCGAGATTGAGATTTGTGACTCGGGATTGAGATTTGTACAAATTTATGCACATTTTTTTTCTTTTTTTTTTTGGATGTAATAATTTAGGATTATTGTTACCTACTTTTTTTTTTATTTGATTTGATTTTTATTTTTTTTTGCACACTCCCTTTTTTTTGGAACGTAATAATTTAGGATTTTATTTTTTTATGAATGCAATGCAGTATGAATGCAATGTTGCATGAGCCTTGGTTTTTTTTTTTTGGTAAGGGGGTAGATGTTTGGTATATGGACTGGTTTGGGAGGTTTTTTTTTTTGCACATGTGTTTCGAGCAACCGGACGGAATATTCCTCTTTGGTTAGCTTGACTTGCATTTTTGATGGAGAACAAACATGTCCGCGCGGATA
The DNA here is from genome assembly GCA_022495995.1 of Adenophora triphylla var. japonica. NCBI lineage: Eukaryota > Viridiplantae > Streptophyta > Magnoliopsida > Asterales > Campanulaceae > Adenophora > Adenophora triphylla. Next base: position 73,592 of record JAFEMH010001974.1, on the reverse strand, counting down.
GAGAGAATCTGACACTGTCCTTTAATTTTGCTTCAGATCTGGTCTCACTTTATTTCAAATTCAAATATCCTCTTCAACCTCCAGTCCAAACAGCCATTTTCGGGGAGAAAGAGAGAAAATCCATGGAAAACCTTAGAAAAGCTCCATCAAAATTGTCCCAAGAATCCCAAATGTCATTCTTCAACAAGTTCAAGGATTGGTCCCGGGAGATTATGCATGAGAGGAGGTCCTTCTTTGAAGAAAGGTACAAGGTGAAGTGCTTATGGTCTCTCAAGGAATTGATTCCGGACTACGATCTTCTGAGGGCTTCTTCCTCATTTTGGGATACTAGAAGGCATGTCTTTTGCCTTTCTTACAATGAGGTTGTTCCGACCGTGGAAGAATTTCGGGCTTTGCTTGGTGGCCCGGAGGTGGAGGAGATAGCGGTTCCTTTGCCCGGAGGGGCTTCTTTCGTTGACAGATTGTGCATCCTCCTTCATCTTTCCCCGGAGGAAGCGCAAGGTATGATCCGTGGTCCCGATCATTTTGATATTTCCGGTCTCCCTGATAGATTTAGGGGCTTAGGCTTGCTTGACGATGCCTATTGGGATGCCTTTGCACTTTGCATGTTCGGGACCTTGTTCATGGTCTATTCTTTGGGATCCGTCATCGGTCTCGCCGGATGTAGTCGTTCATTGTCGCTGGGCGTAGATGTTGTACCTTTGATCCCGGGGGAGACTTTCCATGCTCTCGATAGTCAAGCTACGGAGGCGGTATATGCACGGGGGCAGCCTGCTCCTCTTGACCCCGTGGCCGATGGAGCGCTTGGGGATTCTTCGGGAAACTCCCGACATGATCAAGCCTTGGACATTCGCCAGAGAGGGGTTGCTGTAGATTTTGATGATCGTGGCTCATGGGAGCGTTGGATGGCCGGTCGCTGTACGTAAGATATCGATGGTCGTGCCTTGTTGGCGGGTGGAGACTCGCAGAGTGCTTCAAGACGGGTCTCATGTGGTCATGCTTCCGGGCTTTCTCACCCAGCCTTCTATATTCCGTCCTGGTTCTCGAGACAGCTCGGCTTGGAGCAGGTTCCTTTGGAGGACTTTGATGATATAGCCACCTGTGGTGGTGGCTTCGCTTCTATGGATGATCCTTCGGTGTTTTCCTTTCTTTCCCGAGCATGGAGGTATGACGTCTTTCCTCCTCGGGTTATCCTCAGCGTCCGAGACCTGTTCTCGACCACTTGGTACTGGATTGGTACGAGAGGCATTTGGGAGAGACTCGATGGCTATTTTGAGGCGGCGTGAGGCCATTGTGGGTGCGGAGGACCCGGCGCTTCGAGAGGAGGAGGGCCGAGGCGAGGGCCAACCTCATGACAGAGCGGAGACGCCGTGACCGACTATGAGGCTTATGTCAAGAGACAGGAGAGGAGGACTCCTATGCTACCGCCTAGGCTACAGGAGATGAGAGATGACGCTAGGGCTACTAAGGCCCCGACAGAGGCCGGTTTGATAGATCCCGTTCCTATACCGCAGCTTGGTAGGAGGAAGACCGACATTTTTCCCGTTCGTAAGAAGAAGACTCGAAGGGGGAAGAAGAGGGGAGAGGCCCACGAGTGGCTTGGAGTGACTCCGAGGTTTCCGAGCATCCCTTTCTTGTCATGGCATACACATTAGTTTGATTATGTATCTTAATTTCTTTTAGCAAAGCTGCCGCTTGTAGGAATGAATCGGGCTTAGACTCATCAAAAAGTTTTTAACTTGTAATGAATATTTGAATTGCTTTAGTAGTTTTTCGAGACGCTTTCATGGTCTCGATTGATTGTATTGATGTCGAAGTATGACTTTTATTTGTGTTTTAGACCGAACCGTTTCCGCCGCCTACGTTCCCCTCATTTTGAGGAGCCTCAGTCTTCGTAGTTCAACCCGATTTTTTTTGTTTTTTTGTTTTTTTTTTGTTTTTTTTTTGTTTTTTTTTTTTTTTTTTTTTTGGTGCAACCTCGTTTTTTACCTAGGCCGCCCTCTTCGGGTTTTCAACCTAGTTGGGTATTACTCTTTAGCACTCTTTTTTTTGTTTCTTTTTTACGCGTAGTATCTCGCGCAGCCTTGTCACCATTCACCGGGTGTACAAAGGGATTTCCGTCGAGGTCCGCAAGTTGCATGAGCTCCTCCGTGAGAAGATCTTCTCGGACGACGTATGGCCCGACCTGCAAACAGCTCCCATTTGCCGAGCGGGTTGACACGGACCGGGCTTTTCTTTCAAAACGAGATCACCTTCTCGGATCTCCCGATGCTTTACTTTCTTGTCAAAGGCTCGCCATTCTTCCTTGGTAGGCTCGGATATGTTCCATTGCTTTCAATCGGCGTTCATCTAGCAGGCCAATTCATCATGGCGACTTTGGAGCCATTCGACCTCGTTGATCCGGCTTTCCAACAACACACCTGAGTGAGGGGATTTCTAGCTCGATTGGGAGTACGGCTTCCATTCCGTATGTGAGGGCAAACGGTGTTTCCCGCTGCCGTTCGACCGATGTCTCCGTAGCCCCAGAGTGCCAGTGTGTAACTTCTCGGGCCAATCTCTCGCCTGACACCATTTTCCTGATGATGTTTTCCAAAGTCTTGTTTGCCGCCTCGCCTCGACGGCTCCGTTGCCTGGGGCCCGTAAGGAGATGACTTGTGACGGGTTATTCGGAATTCGCCAAGCCACTGTCGCATTCCCTTCGAAGTGGGATCCATTATCCGAGATGATTTCGCCGGCAACCCGTATTGGCACATGATGTTCTCTTTGATGAAGAGGGCTACTTTCCTTGAATTGAGGATTTTGTAGGATTTTGCTTCAACCCATTTGGTGAAATAGTCCACGGCTACCAGGACGAACTCGTGGCCGTATCGCCCGATGGTGTGATTTTGCCTATGACATCAATTCCCAAGTGACGAAAGGCCAAGGGGTTGTCATGCAAAGATAACTCGTGAGGAGGCAAGTGATTAAGATTTGAGTATCGGGCCGACATTTGTCGCAGCCTTTTGACGAACCGGATGCAATGGCTTCCATGGAGATCCAAAAGTACCCCATTCTCGCATGATTTGCATCGTAGCTCGAGCATTCATGTGAGGGCCGCAGTACCACCATGTATTTCTTTCATGAGTTCGGTAGCCTCTTGTTTGCCGATACATCGCAGAGGGGGCCTTGATAACGCTTCTTGTATAACATGTTTCCCAAAAGAACATAATGGGAGGCGAGCCGCCTGTGGCCGAGAGACTTTTCGCTTGATTCCTTCTTTATATTCCCCATCTTCATTTTTGAAGGAGGCTTCTCCGTTCTTAAGGTACCGATAGATCCGAGTGTACTGTGGATCACCGTCGGTTCGGCTTCGCTTCGATTTCAAAGCAATAAGCGGGATTTTCTTTCTCCCGACTCAATGGTTTGACGGACTTCCTTCGGGTATTTCAACGAGGGAGGTTAGCGTTGCGCAGCATCTCGCAAATCTGTTGCGATCTCTCGGGCAAGTAATGAAAGCCGATCTCCTTGAATTGAGTTACTAGCTCTTCCATGTAAGTGTGATATTTCGTAGACCCGGGTCCACGGTCTTCCATTTGTTAGAGACCCGATTGATGATGAGGGCAGAGTCACCATACACCTCCAATTCCTTGATATTTCTTTCAAGGGCGGCTTCCAACCCGGCTATGCAAGCTTCATATTCAAGCAGCCATTGTTGGTGACTTCAAGTTCAACCTTATCAAGCATGGGGCGTGTTCGTCGCAGAGGATCGACTGTAAGCATTCCTATTCCGTTCCCTTTTGTTTCGACGCCCGTCGAAGAAGAGTTGCCGCCGATTTTCTCCTTCTAGAGCAAAGATTCCATCATCGGGAAATTGAGGTTCAGTCCTCTGACTCATCACTGGGAAATCGGCCAAATGTTCCGCCATTATGCGTCCTTTTACGGATTTCCTTGAAACATAAGTGATGTCGTATTCACCAAAAAGAATGACCATTTTGCCAACCTCATAGAGATGGAAGGCTTGTCGAATGTATATTTGATGGGGTCTATCCTTGAGACAAGATGTATCGGGTGAGACCGCATGTAGTGTTTCAACTTTCCCACTACCTGCACTCAAACCCGCGCAAGTCTTTTCGCAGCGTAGTAATTGAGTTCGCTTCCTTGGAGCTTTCGCTACGAAATAGATGGCGTTCGACCTTGGAATCTTTCTTCTCTTGAGCTAGCATAGCCCCAATTGTCGTATCCGTGATGCTTAGGTATAGCAATAGTGGCTTTTGCCGATGTGGTGGGCAAAGAATCGGGGATTCACGAGGTATGCCTTGATCTGCTCAAAAGCGAGCCGACATTCGGAGTCCATTCTCGTGTAGGCATTTTTCTTCATCAACTTGAAGATCGGCTCGCAGATCGAGGTCACTGATTTACAAAGCGGCTTATGTATTGCGCCTTCCCACGAAGGATTTCACTTCGTCGTTGTCCGGGTGGCTTCATTTCAACTATCGCCTTGATTTTCTCGAGGATCTACTTCGATCCCCGTTCGTCACCATATATCCTAGCACCTTGCCTCGTCTTACACCGAAGGTGCATTTGGCCGGATTCGCCTCATGCCGTGGTCTCTGAGGCGGCCGAAGAATTTTCTCAAATCAACAAAGTGTTGGCCATCTCGATCCTCTCGGAGTGTATTATCATGTCGTCCACATAGACCTCAATTTCTTTGTGGATCATGTCATGGAACAGCCGTAGCCGCCCTCCGGTACGTAGCCCCAAAGATTCTTTAGTCCGAACGGCATGACCGTGTAGCAAGAGGTGCCCCAAGGGGTTGTGAAGGCCGTTTTGGCTTGATCCTCTTCTCGCCATTTTGATTTGGTTGTAACCGGCAAAACCGTCGACGAAGGATTTAACTTCATGGTTGGCCGTGGAATCTACCAAAATGTCGATGTTCGGTGGGGAAATCGTCTTTGACCGGCTTTGTTCAAGTCTCTCAAGTCTACGCAAAGACCGGATCTTTCCGTTGGCCTCGGTCACCATTACTATGTTGGAAAGCCATGTAGGGTATTCAATGACCCCGATGAACCCCGCCCGAGCATCTTTTCTATCTCCTCTTTCACTTGTAGGGACCATTCGGGCTTAATTCTTCTTAGCTTCGCTTTACCGGCTTGACTTCCGGGTCGAGCGGTATTCGGTGCTCAACTATGGAAGGATCGAGGCCCGGCATATCTTTATAGGACCATGCGAACACATCCACGAATTCTTTTAGCACTCAATTAGTGGCATCCCTTTCATCCCTTCGAAGAAACTACCAATCAAGGCTCTTTAGGCTCTTCCGCAGCTCCCAAATTCACACTCGTCAAAATCTCTTCGGCAGCTGGGCTCGATTTTCCTCTTTCCGACAACTCCGCTTAAAGATTTCTTTGATATATTGTTCATTTAATGTGTCCGCTTCTTCATCTAGTGAATCGTTATTAACCTGTTTTTAGATCATTAGTTAATTCATCATTAGTTAAAGTGGCAATTAAGGGATACTCGTAAAGGTTCGTCATTTCATTGAGAATAAGAGGGAATACAACATTGGCTACAATTTCGTGGTCTTCGTGCGTGAGGCCATCTGACGACTCTAAGACTCAAACTCAACAACGAGAGACTCAGAGGACTTTACAAAGGTTGACACAAAGGGACGGGGACCAATCCAAGTTTGGTGATCATTTCTTCTTTAGTCGCGGACGGCCCGAGAGAGTTTCCCAATTCCTTAGCGGCATTGCTGCCGAGGCCTCATGACTCTGGGGATGTCTCGTTTCGTCCTCCTTCCTCGCCGTTGCTATCATCTCTTTGTCCGAACCGTAATCAATTGTGTTTGGCGTCCGAAAACCGAGCATGTGGATGTAGTGGATCTTCCTCACCTCGGGATTTCTATCTCGTCACAATCCGACCGCTCAATCCAGATGTAAGGACGTATTGCGTCTCTGTGCCGCTGAAAATCTCATGTCCCATACTCGAGCGGAAAGGCTTAGCAGCAGTGCTTCAAGAAGGAGGACGTCCCACACGACGTTCATAGATTCGAGTTGAGTATGACGATGCTTGTCGATCTTTATCATGAAAATTTCGGGCTCGTGTGGTCGAGAGTGGGTTTGAAGAATGGTGACAAAGCCGTGATTAGGGACCGGGCTCAGGTGCCCGTATCATGGCGGTGTTCAATGTTTCCTTCCAAGATGCCTCCAAATGTTGGAAATGACAATTGAATTTGATGAATCGAACTTCTTCTGAGTCTCGCTTCGCTGAGTGCGCTGACATAGTTGGCATCACCGGATTCCGGGGATTCTCGACGAGACTTGCCCCGATAGTCCCTTGGTCGACTGAGGAGGTAGCCTGTCCGGCTAAGAGCATGCTTAGTGACGGCCTCGCTTCGCTCCCTATGAGGAAACCGTCGCCCTTATGACTTCAAGGTCCCCTTTCGGTTAATGAATTTGACGCATTGGTGGAGAGTGGAAGCTATGGCTTTCATGTGATGCAACCAAGGGCGCCCTAATAGGGCCGTGAACTCTGAGGGGATATCCATTACATGGAACTTCACGGCACCATTCGGGTTTCGTACTGCAGTTCCGCAGTCACCGTCCCCGTGATGGGACGGACGTGCCATCATATGCCTTGACCGACCGGGTAGATGGGATCATGTGCCTTTCATTGATGCGTAGGGCCCGCATCATGCCGAGGGGAAGGACATTAACGGGCTGATCCGTTGTCCACCAATACTCCAGTGGAGCGATACGGTGCCGAGCTTAATGGTGATGTACAAAGCTTCATTGTGTTGGGAGACATCTCTTGGCAAATCTTCGTCGCAGAAGGTGATCATGCCGCCATATAGGTGGGGATCATAGATTTGGTCCTTGCCTCGGGATAGAGAGTCATCAAGCCGCCACTTCGTGCCTTTTTCTTGCGAGGTAGAACCTTTGTTGAAGCCCCCGGGTTATACCGAGGCCGTTTGTGGCGGTTGCCATCTCCGGTCAACATGTTGATTGAGCTGGGAGCGCCAAACCGGCGTTGGTCTTTCTTTTGTCGGTGCACTCCTGAGCCGGTCAAACCGAATTTTGGCCGTTCCCGCGGGGATAGATTTCTGATTGCGTAGAGTTACCCAGTCCACAAGATTCTCGGTGTCCGAAAGTCTCAACTCGTCGCTGGCAAGGCTTTTCTCGCTTCTTTACCCCCGTTTGCTTTGGGAAGACCGGATGGAGTAGAGTACATAATAATCAAATCCCCTGCATGGCTCCCCGAGCGTACCCACACCGGTATCACCGGCCTCGAATCTCTCCTTCAATTTTTGGCCGGGAGGAAATTTTCTTCTTCTTAGAGGACGGTCCTCGTATATCCGCCCCGATAATCCCTTTCAAGGCAAGCCGGACAATACGTATATCCCACCAAATGTGTTCTACTACCGGTGGCGGATTTGGGATCTCAGTTGAGCGGTGGCCGGAATGACTTTGAGTTGAACCGGTCCGGGAGATCCGCCGTTGGGCTCATCTCGGAAGCGAATGGTTGGACTCCGCCGGATAATGAGAGGTATTAAGACCTGGGGAACAGCATATGCTTTGTCCTTCAAGGTAGCCCCCGCTTGGGAGATTGTTAATGTCCCGAAGTGGCGTGTGGCCTCTTCAATCCAGTGCTTGCCGTCTGTTTCCGGCGTTCCTCCAGGGCTTTGATGGCCGACCATATTTCTTCAACTTTTTCCCGATCTTCATCACCCAGCCGATATTTGCGGGATCATCACTTTGAGAGGGGATAACCGACGGTATGCCGAACTCTTTCATCCTTTATCTCGTTGGGGGCCGCTGCCCCGTAAGTCGACGGGCAGAGTCCCGGGTGGAGACATAGGAATCTTGGGGTAGCATCTTGATGTATCCGGACGATTAAGAAGAGGAGGAGAACCTTCTTCCTTCTTTGCGGTAAAAGTGCCATCGGAATTGAGACCGATAGTCAAACCATGACTTGCGACAACCCCTGTAAGGTCGCCAATTTGAGCCTCATGTCGAAGTCTCATCTCGTTCTACCAACTCGGATCCACATACGGTCCTGTTCGAGGGATTTTGGAGGACGGAGTGACGTTATCCCTATCATTACCGGCCGACGCAATCATTCGAAACCCGAGTCGGAACAAACGGTGAAGCCGATGACGCGCTGACTCTTCCCAACTAATCAAACGATGACCCTGTCCTAACCAACCTTTGTGAGGAGTCATGGGGAAAAGGCACGAGGGTTCGATGTCCTGGGAATGAAGGAGGGTAGGTGTTTGGGCTTGGGGCTCATGCAACATGCGCTTATTTGTTCACGTTTACTTAAAACATGTTTTATTAACCTAATCGGTTGGAAAAGATTGCTCTTCTTTTTCGCAAACTACTCGGGATCTCGGATCGCTGGGCCCCGTCACTACGTCTATAAGCCCTCGTATTCCACCCGTATTTCGACCTCCCAGGCGGATGGACAGCCTGGCGAGGGTCCTATAGGGCAAGCGGGTCCCACCGACCGAAAGAAAACGATCCTAAAAGTCTCAAGGGTAATCGAGTCTTAACGAGCATTCGATGTACATTACGGACAAAGCTGACGTCAAAGTCAAGATCATGTCCGAGGGTTCGACAAAAAGTCGGCATGATTTGGACTGATAAATTTCCACGATTGATCTTGACTTGTCGTCAATTAGGCCGTAATTAGGCATGGAATAATCATTAATCCTTGATGACTCAGTGTCAATGCTGGGAGTCAGTGTATAATTTGTGCCGCCGAGCCGAAGTCAAGGCGCCGCCAATATCTTGGTCAAAGTCCGCGGCGGAAAACCGACGTAACTTCGACCGATTAGGGTCCCCGAAAGATATTGGGTCGGTATGCCGACAAAGGCTTGAAAGGAAAGGTCTATACACGTACAGTGGCATGACACGCACCAAACTAAAAACCAACCGGGTCTCGGACAAAGTGTGTCACGGACAAGTGCATGGTCGACACGAGGCTCCATGGGATGTTTGGGTAGTCCTGTGCTTGCACCGAGAGGCGTAATAAGACCAAACGGGCCGCGACAAGGATTTCCCTGTTAGGGACGTAGTGTGCAAAGGTACGGTCACGTGCGCGTAGTGTGCAAGGCCTATTTTCTTTTTTCGAGTAAAATAGAAATTTTTTATGTGTCTTAAAAATATGATGCATGATTTTTTTGAAAATTTTCTTTTTTTTTTTGAATTTTTTTTGAATTTTTTTTTTGAAATTTAATGAACACATAAGCATATAAGCACAAAATTCCGACAGCTTAGGGACATGATTCCGACAAGCCAAAATTTTGACTTTTCCCGAGGCGGCCAAAACAACACGAAAATGTGCAAAAATCAACACACACAGACAAATGATTTTTAAAGCCGGAACGGAAGCTTGACCCTCAAAAGCTTTTTCTTTTTTTTTGAAAACGGTGATACCGGTACGTGGGATTGTTAAACCACAATTTATCCCCGACTCGTGTTAGGAGGCGGTAACGGGAAGTTTAATGGTTTCCACCAATATACCAAATATCATATTTTTTTTTTAGAAAAAGCTACGTCCCCAGCGGAGTCGCCACTGTGATGATGTGCCACCTAAAATTTCTCTCGGGAAAAATTCGATTTTTTGCGTTTCTTTGAAAAAACCAAATAAAACCCGGAAAAAGAACGGAGTCGCCACGCCATTTTTGTTTTAAGGGCCAAAACTTTGAAAAATGCCCGAGATTAGAGATTTGGGTTCGGAGGTCATGTTACACGCCGGGAAGGACGTTAGTGTGCACCCGGAATGCCTCGTAAAACGAGTCTTCCAAGCTGAAAATCATTTGTGTGTGTGTGTGTGTGTTTTGGCAAAAATAAGTTGAAAATCAGAAAAGTAAAAATTGGAATGTCTTTTTAAGACTTTAAACTGATCCCATGATTTTTTGGAAGATTTTTGGATTGAGATTTGGTACTCAAAAGACCTTTTGAAGTTGAGAGTCACTTCTGCCAGAATGAAAAAGGCAGTGGACCTTTGATTTTGAAATGGATTCAAGGGTCTTAAAAATTCATAATCTGGATAAACTCAGATAATTAAAGTTGTTTCAGACACCTTAAATAAGATTTTTGCGAAGGAATTTTCCATTTTGGAGAAGATTTGAGGGGTCAAAACCTTCTGGAAATCTCAGATATGAGATCTGGATTCCCAGAAGCTGATGAACTGGCCTCTAAAAGAAAATTTGAAGAGAGGAGTTTTACTCACCCAAAAAATAAAGTAAAAATATGTCTAGAAATATCTGTATGTTGGCTACAAAAAGTGTTTTGTAGTCAACACCAAATTCCAAGTTTATCTGTGTCCAAAAATTAAGACAATGGACTGGGGTCTTGGAAAATTGCTACTGGACAGCAACTTCTCAAGAAAGGAAAAATGATTTAAAAGGGGGTTTTTTGCATCCATTCTTGTCCCCATTTCCCTAGGTTTTGGTTAGTGATCACTTGACATTTTAGTGGTGAATCAACTATACCAAACCATCCTTGGGGTACATTAGGACTAAGCACTTCATTTGCTTGGGAAGGAGAATTTTATCCTTTGAAATCAAGATTTGTTGCTTGAAAATGGTTTTTAGGGTTTTGAAAATGTGTTTTCTTTGCAAGAAAGTAAGAGAACTTGAAAATAATGTTGATCCTTGTAGAAGATCATCCATGGAGATGAACTTCCATGGTGATCTTCTTGGATCTAAGACAAGAAGATGAATGAACTACATTTTGTAGCTTGAAAATGCATGCATGGATGAGAGATTTAGGGTAAGAAGAGGGAGGTTATACCTATCTTCTTTGTGTTTTGGAGCTTTGGCTTGAATGTATGAGTGTTTGAGGCTTTGAATATGATGGTGAGTGAGTGAGATTTGGGAAGATAATCAAGAGAAAAGAGTGACAATTCAAGGGAATTCTCACTATTTTCTCAAGTATTTTCGCCAAGGTGCAACTGTGAATTGTGTTCTTCCTCCCTCTTTTTTTTCTTTTTATTTGTGACTGGAGGGCTCAATTTATAGCCCTCTGAAAAATACAAAGTCATCCGCGCGGATAGGACCCTTCAGCGTGCACTGTTCATTAAATGCTGCTCCAGGCTTTGGACACAAGGAATAATCTTTTCAAAATTCAAATTAATCAGCCAGTTTTTGTTTTCAGCCATTTCTTTTTTTGGTTTTTCTTATTTCTTTTGCTTTTTTGATTCCTTTCCTTGGTTTATCTTTTTTTTGGCAATCCCTAATCTACCCTTACTTGGTTAGAAATGTTAGGAATTGTTAGAAATGTTATAACTTTCGTTAATTTTCTAACGAAAATACTAACAAGCCCAAATTGAAGCACTTACACATGCTTTCTTTCCATTCCACGAAGGTGGAGCTCAAGATGAGCAGGAAGGCTAAGAAGTTGGCCCCTATTGAGGGAGGTTATATTGATAGAGGAATTGAAGGAAAGATTGACCGAGAGGTCATATATTCCCTGGCAGCTCTGCCCGGGGCCCAGGCCAACCCCCCAACCATAGTTATAGACTCCTTACACAACCGTGAAATCAGCGACCTCCGACCTAACGAAGAGCTCGAGGAAGTGGTAATCAACTTCCACTACCCCGAGCAAATTATAAAGGTCAGGCAGGAAATTCACCCAGAGGAGAGAAGGATCTTGATCGAGTTCCTTCGAGCAAATTGTGATGTGTTCACTTGGAGGGTGGAGGATATGCAAGGAATCAGCGAGGACGTGATCCTCCATAAAATAAGCAACTTGTTCGTCGGCATAAAACCTCGGAACAATGGAATTTTATTAGTATGATAATGATGATGGAGTGTTGTCGTAAGTACAAAGAGTGCAAGTGATTGTAATACGTGAGTGTGTGTATACATGTGTTTTCTCATGCTAATTTAAATACAAAGAAGGATAACAGATGTAACAAAGTAAATGAAATCCCTTTTTTCGTGCCAAGAATCTCGCAGGTAGTTGATGGCTAAGGTATCCGTTATGATCTTGCAAGTAAACGTTTGTAGATAGCTCCTTTGACTTGGTCCGCAACGTTGGTGGAGCTTGGGTAACAGATCCTAGAATAACGCCACACAATAACTTCGCATAGGCAATCAGGTTGATGCATCAAGTTGTTATTTAAGGATGAGATGTGGAATTGTAACATGTTGTTGGAGATCTTCCACCCCAAACATTTGCCCCTGAATTTTTGAAGTTTCCATAATAGAGGTTTAAATTTTAAAAATTCCATCCTTCAACCACCTTGTTAAATTGGGAAGATGAGATGTTTGCTCGTTTTGCAATTTTACAGGCATGGACGTAGGGCTAAAATCAAGGCCCAGATTAAAAAATAATCTGGAGATAAGGATGTTTTGAAAGGATAGGTTTTTCTATAAAAAAGGATAATTTGATGTGAATATTAAAGAGATTTTATCGAGAAGCTTTTGTGAGACAAGATCTCATTTGGTAAGCTTCTTTTGACTTTGTGCCTAGACTTCTTACTTATACCAAGATGTTGACCTCTGTAATTTTGTAGTGACCCGCTCAAAGCCTAGGTTTACAGCAAAGGCCCTGGTTGCCAGATATAAGGGGAAGGCAAAGGCTAGTGAGGAAATATTTCTAGTATCCAGGTTGGAATTTGGGAATAAATCGGGGGTGAAGAGGAGAAGACAAGGAAAAATGGATGCAAAGGAGAGCGCACCAAATGAAGACGATCTTGAGAATAAGGTAAAGAGTTTTCAAATATCTTTGAATTCGCATCTTGTTTTGATCAAAATGTTTTGAATCAGGCTATAGCTGCGGTCAAGATGATGATTAACGAGATCAAATGGTGGAAAGATAAAGCTGACACTTTGCTCATGGATAGATCGGATTTTGAGGCAGATCTCAAAGTAGCTTTTGATATGATGAAAGCGAAGGATGAGGAAATGGAAGAGGTTGGTAGGAAACACATTAAGGAAATGGAAGCCCTTCGTGATGAGTTGGTGGCCGAGGCTGCTAAATATGTGTTTGAGGCAAGGATCGAAATGATCAAAGAATACCAAGCTGGTCAGCATTCTTCTTGGAACCTAGAGGAAGAGTATGTAGCTTTGAAGAGGATTGTCCGTGAGACGACTTGTGAAGTAAACTCCAAGATAAGGAATATGGCTAATGTAGAGCAGGTTGGTGAGACTCAAGAAGGAGGAAGAGTGGATAAAGGCAAGAGTGTTGCTTTTGATTGAGAGGGTGTCTTTGTTTTCGAATAGTGACATGATGTTTCTGCATATTAGAAAAAAATTATGAAATAAAAGAAGAAGAAAGATGTCTGGCCTTTCATTCTTGTGTTTGCTTGGTAACATGTTAATGTTACAATCAATGATTTCAACTTGAGATCATCATTTTAGCTAAGTGTAAGAGGGTAATCAATTATGTACGTGACATATTGACCCACCTACTCCTTAACTAAAATATGAAAAACGTGCGTCCAGGCGAAGGTGTAAATAACCTTAACTACTTGAGAAAGATGTAATATCTTTGAACCTTTTGAAAGGAGTATACATTTTTCCCTTAGGTGTAGATTTTGGATATTTATAAAGTTGTATCAGTATGCTAACCTAAAAACTGATCGAGGTTCCCTGTTTTCCTGGATCGTCTTGTAGCTTGTTTGTGACAAGTTAATGGTATTATTTCGAACGTGGATTCCAGATCATCTTGCAAAATAGAAACAGGTTAGGGTGGCTAACACCCCTTCGATGCTTAAGTCAATAGGAGTTTGAAATATATATAAATTGAATTGAAATAACATAAAATAAAGTAAGATGAATCATACCTGATCCTTCGAAACAAAAACTGATAAGTTCACAACTTACATGAAGTACAACTTGAGGTGGATAGCATTCCAATTTCTTGGGATTCTCATGCCGTCTAAGGTTGACAGACTGTATGCTCCCTTTCCAGTTCTGTATCAATTAAATAAGGCCCTTCCCACTTGGCTACAAATTTACCTGCATTTGGTTTCTTTGTGTTCTGAAAAACCTTTCTTAGGACCATGTCTCCAACTTAAAACCTCCTGATACGGACATTCTTGTTGTATGACTTGGCTATCCTCTGTTGGTAGGTAGCCATCCTGACTTTGGCCATATCCCTGAGCTCATCAATAGTGTCTAAGTCTTCTGCGAGGATAAGCTGGTTGTCTCCTGGGGTTGTAAGACCATATGTTGCTGTGGGGATCGTGAACTCTATAGGGATAACATCTTCGGTTCCGAACACTAAAGAATATGGCGTTTGTCTAGTGGCATTCTTTGGGCGGGTCCTATCAGCCCAAAGTACCAAGGGTAGTTCTTCGGCCCATTTTCCCTTCTTTTGGTCAAGGCGTTTCTTCAGGTTAATCATTATCAACTTGTTGCTAGATTCAGCTTGACCATTAGCTTGAGGATGTATTGGGGTGGACATTATCAGTTTGATTCCCCATCTTATACAGAAATTTTGCGTTTTCTTGTTGATAAACTGGGAGCCATTGTCACATATAATCTCGGAGGAAACTCCAAATCTACTGATGATGTTTCTTTTCATGAACGATATCACTTCTTTATCCCTAATCTGTACGAAGGCTTCAGCTTTGATCCACTTCGAGAAGTAGTCTGTCATAGCCAGCATGAATACTTTGCCTCCGGGTGCCCGTGGTAGCTTGCCCACGATGTCCATCCCCCATTGCATAAAGGGCCAAGGCGACAAGATGGGATGCAGCGGTTTGGCAGGTTGATGTAGGATGTTGCTGTGTCTCTGACATGCATCACATTTATGGACATATTTGATCGCATCTTGCCGCATGGTTGACCAATAGTAACCTGTTCTCAATACCTTTGAGGATAATGATTTGCCCCCAGCTTGGTTGCCACATTCGCCGTCGTGCAATTCCCTTAATACCTCTTCAGCTTGTTCCGGCTCCAGGCATCTCATGTATATTCCTGTAAAGGATTTTCTAGACAAGATATTATCTATCAAAATAAATCGCGATACCTTTGTTCTGAAGGACCTCGGATTCTTCACATCAATTTGGATTGTTCCATACTGCAAGTATTGAATTATGGGTAGCGTCCAGGATGTGGAATTGCTGATAGGCATGGTCACGACATCAGGATGTTCATTAAATTGGCATCTTTCGTGTGGATCTATGGCTGGATGCAAGACATGAATTATGGGGATGGTATTGTTCAACATGCTTTTGCAACTTGAACCCAGGTTGGCCAATGCGTCTGCTTCAGCATTTTCTTCTCGTGGAATCTGTTCGAAAGTGAAGTCTGCAAACTGCCCGGCTAACATCTTAACATGTTGAAGATAACTTGTCATCTTAGCCTGCTTAGCTGTATAAGACCCATTAAAGTGGTTAACTAATAACAGGGAGTCACTAAATACATTGATATGTTTAACGTTTAAATTCAAAACAGTGATTAATCCCATAATGAGGGCCTCATACTCAGCCTCATTGTTCGTTGCTTTGAACTCACAAGCCACAACTTGAGGGATGAGGTCTCCTTGAGGTGATTTCAGGACGATTCCCAAATCTGTGCCCCTGGCATTAGAAGGACCATCCGTGTATAGTATCCAATACCTAGGAGAGTCAATTCCTTCAAGTTGTTGGACCTCGAGTTCAACCTCAGGTTGCAAGTTGGGACTGAAATCTGCCACAAAGTCTGCCAAGGCTTGTAACTTGACGACGGTTCTTGCTTCATATTGTATGTCATAAGTACTAAGTTGTACCGACCATTTAGCCATCCTACCTGACATCTCATGTTTTCTCATCACGCTTATGATAGGATAGTTAGTCTTGACAATAATAACGTGAGTTTCAAAATAATAGCGTAATTTTATAGAGGCAGTAATTAAAGCAAGTATTAATTTTTCAAGGTGAGAGTACCAGGTTTCAGCATCAAGTAAAGACTTACTTATGTAGTATATAGGATGTTGCATACCACCTTGTTCTCTGGCCAGGACCGAACTGACTGAAGTTTCAGATACCGCAAGGTATAGGAGCAAAGGCTCTCCCTGCTCTGGTTTGGACAATAATGGCGGGGTTATGAGATACTCCTTAAGTTGGACGAAGGCCGCTTCATGTTCACTGGTCCACTGAAACATCTTGTTTTTTCTGAGTACCTCGTAGAACAACCTTCATTTGTCAGAAGACTTGGAGATAAACCGGTTGAGAGCTACCACTCTTCATGTAAGTCTTTGTACGTCCTTAACGGTTCTGGGTGACTCCAAGTTGGTGATAGCCTTGATCTGATCAGGACTTGCTTCTATGCCCCTCTTGGTCACCAAGTATCCAAAGAATTTCCCAGCCCTAACTCCGAAATTACATTTGGAGGAGTTGAGCTTCATGTTGAAGGCTTCCAGGATGTCAAACGCTTCTTTAAGATGTTCAACATGATCTTCAATATTTTTTGACTTTACCACCATGTCGTCGATGTAGACTTCCATGGTTTTTCCAAGTTGATCCTTGAACATCTTGTTCACCAACCTTTGATAAGTTGCACCTGCATTACTTAGTCCGAAAGGCATAGCAATATAACAATATATACCTTCGGGAGTAATAAAAGCGGTGTCTTCCTGGTCTGAAGGCTCCATCTGGATTTGTTGATATCCTGAAGAAGCGTCCATGAAGGTTAGGATGTTGTGATCGGCTGTTGCATCTACTAGAGAATCAATATGAGGTAGAGGAAAGGGGTATTTCGGGCAAGCTCTATTTAAATCCGTGAAATCCACACATACGCGCCATTTGCCATTCTTCTTTTCAACGACTACCACATTGGCCAACCACCTCGGGTAATCAACTTCCCTGATCATCTTGAATTTCAGCAACCGCTTTACTTCTTCCTTTATGATCTGGTTACGCTCATGTGCGAATTTCCTTCTTTTCTGACGGACGGGCTTTATGTTAGGATCAACGTTCAACTTGTGGGTAATGATGTCCTTGCTGATCCCTGTCATGTCTTCGTGTTTCCAGGCGAAACAGTTGGCTCTACGCCTCAAGAACTCTACTATATCTTTCTCAACTTCATGAGGGATATCAGCTCCAACTAGCACTTTGACATCGGGTCTGGAGGGATCAAGTTGGATTTCTTTGATGTCATTTTTGGCCACCTCCAGGATGTCACGTGCCTTCTTCTTTAATTGCTATGCTTGCCTGGGGGTGCTTGTTGCCTTCATTGACACCTTGTAACATTCCTTTGCTGTTTGCTGGTCTCCCTTCACTTTGACAACTCCCCAACGTGTTGGCAACTTGATGCATTGGTGGTAGGTTGACGGGATTGCTTTCATGTTGTGAATCCAAGGTCTGCCCAAGATGATATTATAAGATGACTTGCATTCTATGATGCAAAATTTCTCCATGGAATTTACTCCTTCGACGTAGATTGGCAACTTGATTTCCCTGTAGGTATGCTTAGTTTCTCCGCTGAACCCGACTAGAACGGATGAACTTCTAGTAACATGCTCGAGCGGAATGTCCATGCTTGCCAAGCTATCAGTAGTCACTATGTTGACGGAGTTCCATTATCAATCAGGATGCGTTTCACCAAGCAGTTGGCAACTTGTAAAGTTACAACGAGAGCATCATAGTGTGGATCCAAGTGTCGCCCTTATCATCTTCATCAAATGTGATTTCTTGACTACTATCCTTCACTGACGGTCTTGCTGGCAAGTTCAACCTGTCCTCTTTTGAGTCCGAAGCATGGCGCTTGGCGGCTGAGTAAGATGTACCGCATATGTCTGACCCCCCACTGATCATGTTGACCACCTTGGTTGGGACCGGAGGAGTTGGTGGATTCTCAGCCTGTTTCTCCTGGTTGTCACTTCGCCCATACCGCTTGCCTAATAGATCCTTGAGGCGCCCTTTAGATAAAAGATGGCTGATTTCTTTTCTTAGGGCGATGCAGTTTTCAGTGGTATGTCCAAAGTCTTCATGATAGGCACACCATTTAGACTTGTCCTTCCAACTGGAGGGCTTGTCAGACTTCTTGGGCCACCTGGCTTTTTCTCCTAGGTTGTCCATGGCGTGTATAACTCCTGCAATATCAACAGAAAAACAGTAGTCATCTATCTTTGGATATTGGGACTCATCATCATTACCATTATCATTGACAGTATTAATGCTAGAGTGATCAAGTTTAGAGTAGGGTTTTCCCCTATTGGATCTAGAGTGGGATGTTTCCATCTTGCCACCCGAATGCTTAGGAGTGATGCTCCTCTTGGCTACTTTCTCTTGCATCAACTTGTCTTCTTCCAACTGGATGAATTTTATGGCCCTCGTTCTGACCTCTTCCAGTCTCCTATAGGGAGTCATCACCAGTTCCTCGTAATAAGGAGAGTATTTCTTAAGTCCCATCCTGAAGGCCTCCGTGGCTGTAGACATGTCCATGTTAGGGATGTTAACAACTTCTTTGTTGAACCTGCTCAAATAGTCCTTCAAGGATTCGTCGGGTTGTTGGACTATCCTGTATAAATCACTGGTTAGTTTCTCAAAGACCCTGTTGCAAGAAAACTGATTAGTAAACATATTAATGAGTTGAGCATAGGATCCAATAGAGACTAGAGGCTGGTTGATGAGCCATCGCAAGGTGGCACTGGTCAAGGTGGAACCAAAGCCCCTACAGAGGCAAGCTTCCTTAAACTGCAAAGGGATGTGAATCACGTCCATCTTTTTCCGGTTAAGGCAATATGCTCCAATGGATCGATCGTCCCATCATACTGCTTCATGTGAGGGATGGTGAATTTCTTTGGTATCACCATGTTGGCGATGGCTGGGGTAAAGTGTGATTCATTATAACAGGTTAGGGAAGCCTGGTGGTACAACAACGTGATTCCAGGTACATTCATCACCATTTCCCTCAATTCCTGCAATTGTCTTTTCACCGGATTTCCTGCATCGGGGTTAGCAGCAGCATAATAAGTATTAAAATCAACTTGTGGATTGGCACTCCCTGATGGTCCTTGGATAGGGGTCACAAATGTCATCGTAGCTGTCTGGGTAGCCTCAAGATTGGTGACCACACTGTCCGTGGTGGTGTTATTCATGGGTATGAATCCCACATTATCAGTTAACGTCCCAGTATCCCTATCAAAGCCGAGCCTCCTAGGATGGAATGGAGAGAACATACTGGAACCCATGTTAGGATTTACACCCTAAAAAACTTCGGGAGATGCGTTCTGGAGTGACCCAGAAGGGCCAGCTTGGAGAGCGGAAACTTCATGTTGCAACCTGGTTATATTGTTCATCAGCATCGTGGAAGTATCGGTATGTAGCATCATCTGTCGTCTCAATTGATCTATTGTATTCGTCAAGTTGGAGACGGCATCTGACGAAATCTCTTGTGTAGCTGCAACTGACGTTCCTCCTGGAATCTGGGTTGAACTTGTAGTGGAACCAACATTCTGGCTGGAAGTTACTACTCTGGTGGTAGCTCCGGCTGAAGTCATTGCAGACGACATTCCAGTGGATGTCTTGAATTTTTCCTTTAATCAAAAGACCAAAGTTTCCACAGACGGTGCCAAACTATTTTGGTTGAATTCAAGCAACTCAACTTCAAAGATGAAAAACTGGGCACAATGGAATATGATAATGTAAATTCAAGATGTAAAGGCAAAGGAATTAACAAGGAAAGCCCTTGAACAACTTGTTTGCCGGCATAAAACCTCGGAACAATGAAATTTTATTAGTATGATGATGATGATGATGATGATGGAGTGTTGTCGTAAGTACAAAGAGTGCAAGTGATTGTAATACGTGAGTGTGTGTATACATGTGTTTTCTCATGCTAATTAAAATACAAAGAAGGATAATGGATGTAACAAAGTAAATGAAATCCCTTTTTTCGTGCCAAGAATCTCGCAGGTAGTTGATGGCTAAGGTATCCGTTATGATCTTGCAAGTAAACGTTTGTAGATAGCTCCTTTGACTTGGTCCGCAACGTTAGTGGAGCTTGGGTAATGGTTCCTAGAATATCGCCACACAATAACTTCGCACAGGCAATCAGGTTGATGCATCTAGTTGTTGTTCTAGGATGAGATGTGAAATTGTAACATGTTGTTGGAGATCTTCCACCCCAAACAATCAGACATAAAATTTTCTCAACTCATGAATGGAGATGCTCTTATTGCTTGTATTTCATGTTGTTGATTTACTACCGGTATATTTTTGAATACATGATTGCAGGGGCGGATCTAGCTCTTTTGAGGTGGGTTGGATCAATTTTTTTTTTACATAAGTCACCCACTATATATAACTTTTTTTTATATATATGAAGTTATTTTTCACTGTTATTAATGTTTACAATATTTTTTAAATATCAAGTATACGCGATTTTAAAATTCTGAATTCGCGCTAATGATTGCCTCTTTAATTAAAGAGTTGGTCTCCTATGAGAACAACAATACCCGTCTCATGGATGAGACGGGTCGAAATAACCCAAAGCCCGGACCCATGACCCAGACTCTTTCCCCTCGTGTAAATCAAAGAAGCAAAAGGGTCACGTCCCAGTGCCCCATCCCACCATCTACATCTACCGCCGTACATGGAAGATTACTGTGCGTGCCTCATCAGGTATGAATCAGGTACCTACTGTGTGGGGCCAACATTTTTCCATCTATCTTTCCTCCTATTTTGTTAAATTTAAAAAAAAAAAAATTATTTTTTATTTTTGTGCTTTTTGCCTTTTTTTTTTTTTTTTAGTTTTTATATTATTTTTTCGGCTTTTCAGTGGTTTAGAAAAAGTAATAGTTACCATCTCTTAATGTAATGACTGTATATATATAAAGTAGCATTGTTCATAAAGTAAACGTAATACCTGTTTTAAAAAAACAAAAGCTCGTTTTCACCCATTTTTTCAAATGTAATACAAACTATATGTATTACATTTGAAATGTAATAACTTATGTATATGAATGTAATAGTTTATACAAGTAAATGTAACACTTTGATAGATGAAATTGAAACATATTTCTATAGATAATGTAATACTTTTACATGCATCATGATAAATTTGAACTCATTGTAACTTATTGTTTGAAAACATATAGATATCTATACATACGTGTTACAATTATGTACAAATACTATTACATATAAATAACACGTTTGTTACATTTTAGTTATAATAAGTATTACTTTTGCCAAACGAAGAAAACATAGGAAAAAACACTATTACTTTTTTGTATATATGTATTATTTTAATGTATACAAACTATTACTTTATATGCATACAATTATTACATTATGTTATAGTAACTATTACTTATAACAATATCAACTATTACTTAAACAAATGAGAAGTATTACTCAAAATGAAAACAGTTCCTAAAACTATTATTAGTTAAAAAAAAAACACTATTACTTCACAAGTGTAGTAACTATTACTTATAGCAATACCAACTATTACTTAAACAAATGAAAAGTATTACTCAAAATGAAAACAGTTCCTAAAAATATTACTTCGTATTTGCTTTAGGATGAACACATGATCCTCACACACATAACACGCACAAACTCACCACTCTCAGCCTCTCTCTCTCTCTAAACTCTCCCTATCTCTCTCTATCCGCAGAACCCACCGTTCTCTCTCTCCTCTCTCGCTCTCTAAACGCTATCTTCGTTCTCAACCAAGCTTCCCTCACCAAACCATCGCCGGCGACCAAGTTCCTTGAAGCTTCCTCACCGGTGACCCAATTTCCCTCAATCCTCCTCACCTTTCCCTCAATCTCCCTACCTCCAAACAACGCCAACCGTATCACCTTCCTCTTCCAATCCACCATTAACCCCCTTCCTAACCTTCACCAATCGGCAAGGAGGAGGTTGTTGTTGATTGAGAGGGAGATTGGGAGAGGTTGGATCGGTGAGGGATCTAATTGAGGTAGGGGAAGGTTTGACGGTGGTGAAGGTTGAGGTTGGGGAGGATTCCGGTGAGGAGAAGCTAGGTGAGGACGAAGATTGGGGGGCTCATTGCCGGAGAAGGATTTGATAAAGAAGCTTGACCGGAATTACGCCTTCTGCGTATAGAGAGAGAGAGGGGTGAGGGATTTGCGGGTGGATCTTTCGATTTGGAGCCATTTATGGCAGACGAGGGAAGTGGCATTTCGTGTGCGGACGTCAGAGATGGGTCATGGATCCGACCCGTCTCATGGATGAGACGGATAATCTGTTGGAATTTTTGTATTTGTGGTATGAAGTTCATAGGCTATGACATGAAAGTGTTTGGCTTGAACTGAATTGGCAAAAGGGGAACAAAATCTCGTCTGAAGCTTCGCGGGGGAGAGCGGCCGCGCTCGTGCCAAGAGCGGCCGCGCTTAAGGGCCGAGGCTTCGCCACTTTTTCCTGGAGCTTAGCGCGGTCGCGCTCCTCGCTAGAGCGGCCGCGCTTGTGACGAGATTTGACTTTTCCTGGGCCGATTTAGAGCAGGTTTTTAGGCCTAATTAAACCTAAAACCTAATATTTACCACAAGTATAAATACTCTTTTCCCTCAGCCGTTTTTGGTACATGAATATTGAAGAGAAACACAATTCTCTTGCTTTTATTCATTGATCGATTACTCCTGTTCGTAGAGATTTGTTCGTGAGATTCAAGGCGATTGAGATAGGACCGCCGGTGACTACCTACCTGTGTGCTGCTCTGTGGTACGTAGTCCGTGATCGTTTTATCCTCGGAGAAATTTGCTGCACTGAGTTGCACCAATTGGGGGCAATATTTTCTCTTAGGGCAGTCTTCCTAAGGCGACTCGATCAAATCACGATAAGTTTTTCTAACCGTTTGATTTCTTGTTTGCATGCTGTTTTCCCGATCCTGTTCCTTGGCTTTCGGTTTGCTATTGGCTTAATTGGTACGTTTTGACTTGATCAATAAAATCCCTACTTGTTGATTAAATCGTTGTTTAATCTGCGTGGTGCTTATTAATTTAATTTCCAACAGTCTAAGAGAAAATAGTATTTTTATTTGATCATGTACGGTGGTTCCTCTAGCTCTCCCTTTAAGTCCCTAGTTAACACCTCCGATCTTCCGGAGAAGTTTGAGTGGTAAGAACTTCAAGCGTTGGTGCGAACGCATGAAGATCCGCTGTCAATTAAGGGTATGTGCGGTATGCCGACATCCAAATGTCCCGCTACGAATGGTGATGATCCAGTTAATGTGGCCGCTGTTAAACCGTGGAAGGAGCAGGATGATGTTGTTCGAGGATGCATTACGTCGCCTTTGTCGAATGCACTCTTTGATGTTTATTGCTCTGCTCCTCTCACCGCTGCGTCACTATGGGAAACGCTTTCCACGAAGTACAGCACCGATGACTCCGGTGTGGAAAAGTACCAAGTGGGTAAGTTCTGAATTATCACATGAGTGAGGAAAGTCGATTACCGACCAAGTGCACGAACTCCAAATCATTTTGCAGTCGCTCAAGGATGCCGACATGGGACTTCCCGATAAGTTCGTTGTCATGGCTATCAATGAGAAGTTTCCTCGATCTTGGGGGAATTCGGTATGACCCTAAAGCATCGTCTTGGAAACTTGACACTCAATGAATTGATGAATGCAATTGCGATTCGGGAGGTGCATAATGGTAACTAACCGAGTGTACTGTGGAGGCCGCCGCTAATATGATAACCGGTAAAAGCAAGTTTAAAGGAAAAGGTGTGAAAACTTCTAAGGATAAAGAAAACCATGATAAACTTAAAGTTAAGAAAAATAACTTTAGGAAGCCAAAAGCAAAAGCGAAGCTGCTTTGGAATTGTGGAGAAGGTGGACACTTTTCTAGGGACTTGTCCGTCCAAGAAAGGAAAAGGACCACAAGCCTCTGCGATGACCATCCCGCTTGTCAACATGGTGTTGGGTCCGAAGGATTATGATGATCCCGACTCGACGCACTGGAGTTGACGCTCGACCTCGCAATGTTACAAAGTATGTAACTTCTTATCCCGAAATCTTTATTGTCTATGAACCCAACGAGTGGCTAGTTGACACAGGGCAAATGTGCACGTTTGTGCCGATAAATTGCTATTTGTGTCTTACCGGCTGAGCGTGGTAGATCGGTGACGATGGGGAACTCTAGTGCTGCAAAGGTGCTTGGGACTGGACGCGTGGACCTAAGGTTTCCTAATGGGCGCATTCTTACCTTGCATCGAGTGTATCACGTTCCTGATATTCGTCGCAACATTATTAGTGGTTCTAGTCTAGTTAGGGAAGGATTTGAGATTTCATTTAAGTGTAATAAGGTTATAATTTTGGATTCTGGTAGTTTTGTGGGGAAAGGTTATTCCTCGGATGATTTATTTAAAATTAGAGTTGAAACTGATGTTTGTTCGCACAACAATAATTTTAGTTCTATTGATTATCCTGTTTCGTATTCCATTGAATCTTCAAATGTTTGGCATGGTCGTTTAGGACATATTAACTATGATTCCGTGAAAAGAATGATGAACTTAGAAATTATTCCTAAACATGCTATTGATAAGAATTCTAAGTGTCACGTATGTGTTGAAGCTAAATCTACAAAAGGTCCGTTTAAAACGGTTGTGAGAAATTCTGAAATTCTAGATTTAGTTCATACTGATATTTGTGAATTTAATGGTGTGTTGACCAAAGACAAAAAGAAATACTTTCTCACCTTTATTGATGATGCTAGTAGATACTGTTATGTCTATTTGCTTAGTTCTAAGGATGAAGCATTAGATAAATTCATTATATTTAAGAACGAAGCAGAAACACAAACTGGCAAGAAACTTAAACGGTTAAGGTCTGATAGAGGAGGTGAATATGAGTCTAACCCCTTCATGTATTATTGCCAAGAAAACGGAATAGTACATGAAGAGACTCCTCCCTACACCCCTCAATCAAATGGTGTTGCAGAACGTAAGAATAGAACCCTTACTGATATGATTAACAGTTTACTCATAAGTTCTGGACTGCCCAAATATATGTAGGGAGAGGCTTTGAATACGGCTTGTCATATTCTGAATAGAGTCCCTCCTAAACATAGAAAGGAAAGTCCGTTTGAACTTTGGAGAGGTCGACAGGCTAGCTTGAAACACTTAAAAGTGTGGGGGTGCCTTGCAAAGGTACTTGTACCCGCACATAAAAGGAAAAAGCTTGGACCTAAAACTGTTGATGCTATCTTTATAGGTTATTCTGAAACAAGTTATGCATTGAGATTTCTTATTATAAAATCTGAAATTTCTGGTGTAGATGTGAACTCTATAGTTGAGTTACGTGATGCAACATTTTTTGAGGATGTGTTTCCTATGAAGGACGGACTTCCTAAGGAATCTAACCCGACCACTAATTCCATTCCTGCTCAAGTAGAGGAGCTGACCAATGTGGGGGTTGATTCCAGTGCAACTCATTCTGACGATGAGATTGAACCAAGAAGGAGTAAAAGGGCAAGGACCACCAAGGACTTTGGAAATGATTTTATCACTTACAATGTCGAGGGTGATCCTCTAACCTTCAAAGCTGCTATGGCTACTTCTGATGCCAAGCAGTGGAAGGATGCTGTTAAGAGTGAGATGAATTCTATTGTCTCTAATGGGACATGGGATTTGGTCGATCTCCCTCCTGGTTGTAGCACGATAGGATGCAAGTGGGTCTTTAAAAGGAAACTGAAACCGGATGGAACCGTTGACAAGTTTAAGGCTAGGTTAGTGGCTAAGGAGTCAAGCAAATGGAAGGAATAGACTATTTCGATACCTATTCGCCTGTTGCTAGAATGACTACAATCCGAATGCTTATCGCATTGGCCTCTGTATATGATCTTCCTATCCATCAGATGGATGTTAAGACCGCTTTCTTGCATGGCGATCTTGAGGAAGAAATTTATATGGATCAACCTGAAGGTTTTGAGGCCCCTGGTAATGAGAAAAAGGTTTGTAAACTTGTTAAGTCCTTGTATGGACTTAAACAAGCCCCTAAGCAATGGCATGAGAAATTTGATAAAATTATCTCATCGTTTGGCTTTGTTAATAATGAGTTTGATAAGTGTGTTTATAGCAAGAGTATTGGTGATAGTAGTATTGTCTTATGTCTGTATGTCGATGATATTACATTTGTTTGGAACGGATATGAGGATAATTGATACTACTAAGGAATTCTTGAAAAGTAAGTTTGAGATGAAGGATATGGGAGTGGCTAGTGTGATTCTTGGCCTGAAGTTGACTCGTTCAACTAGTGGCATAACCATATCGCAATCTCATTATACTGAAAGTGTAATTGAGAAATTTGGTTATAAGAATTGCAAGGTAGCTAAGACTCCATATGACCCTTCATCTGCTCTTACTAAGAATGAAAGTGGAGTACCGATGGCTCAGTTGAGATATTCTCAAATAATTGGAAGTTTGATGTATCTTGCCAATTGTACTAGACCGGATATATCCTATTCGGTTACTAGGTTGGCTAGATATACTCAATGTCCAAATAAAGCACATTGGGAAGCTCTTGATAGAGTTCTCAAGTACTTGAAGGGAACGATTTCCCTTGGGCTGCATTACGGGAGATATCCTTCTGTTCTTGAAGGATATAGTGATGCAAATTTGGATTGCCTATAACTCAGGGAGTTATGGGCATGCGAGTATGTTTTCACCTTAGGCGGAGGCTGCGGTCGCTTGGAGGTCGACCAAACAAACTCTGTTGTCTAGGTCTACATTTGAGGCCGAATTAGTTGCTCTTGATACTCTTTGGATTGGAAGGTGAATGGCTTCGAGGACTTATGTCGAGTTGCCCATGGTCGATAAGCCCATGCCTGTTATCTCCGTACATTGTGACAACACTGCCACAATTGAGAAAGCGAAAAGTGTCAAGTCTGTTGTAAAACTAGGAGGCACATCCAAGTTAGATTAAAATCTATAAGGGATTTAGTGTCTCGGAAGGTGATAGGCTTGTTGATTATGTTGGTACCAAGGATAACACGGTGATCCTTTAATTAAAGGGCTAGAATTTGCTCTTGTTCAAAAATCTAGGTTGGGGATGGGACTGAACCCCGTCTCGACTCAAACGCGGTAGCAATCCAATCTACTGAGTGGAGATCCCACAAAGGAGATTCAATGTGGTAATAACAAGCCGTGGGGTGAGTCGGAGCACTAATAAATAGATTGACCTGTTACATGTCTCGAGTCTATCCTCGAATAGCCTAGAGGTGCTCATTGGCCGCTAATTTAGTAAAAGTTTGGAACTTTGAATGGGATCAAGTCTTTTAGACAAGATGTTAGCGGTACATCTTACGAGATGCTTGACTAAGTGAGTGTTGTTGTTGGCCGCAACTAGAGGAATTTGGGTTATTCCTTGAAAGCATTCATGATAGAGGATCGGGACGTATGGCTTATAAGCGTCAAGTGTTCGATAGAGGGCCTATCATAGCTTTTATCGTGTTTGTTACTCAAAGGCCTCTACATCCAAAGGCATCGGATTCAAGACACCCGTTCATGCAGGTCTGTGGAGGTTTGCGTTGGATAACATAGGTAGTGGTTCAAGCCGGAAGGTACCATTATTGAAAGCATGGCAATGGACAATCTGTACACGTCATATTTCTATGAACTTGTGGGGGATTGTTGGAATTTTTGTATTTGTGGTATGAAGTTCATAGGCTATGACATGAAAGTGTTTGGCTTGAACTGAATTGGCAAAAGGGGAACAAAATCTCGTCTGAAGCTTCGCGGGGGAGAGCGGCCGCGCTCGTGCCAAGAGCGGCCGCGCTTAAGGGCCGAGGCTTCGCCACTTTTTCCTGGAGCTTAGCGCGGTCGCGCTCCTCGCTAGAGCGGCCGCGCTTGTGACGGGATTTGACTTTTCCTGGACCGATTTGGAGCAGGTTTTTAGGCCTAATTAAACCTAAAACCTAATATTTACCACAAGTATAAATACTCTTTTCCCTCAGCCGTTTTTGGTACATGAATATTGAGGAGAAACACAATTCTCTTGCTTTTATTCATTGATCGATTACTCCCGTTCGTAGAGATTTGTTCGTGAGATTCAAGGCGATTAAGATAGGACCGCCGGTGACTACCTACTGTGTCTTTGCTGTGGTACGTAGTCCGTGATCGTTTTATCCTCGGAGAAATTTGCCTGTACCTGAGTTGCACCAATTGGGGGCAATATTTTCTCTTAGGACAGTCTTTCTAAGGCGACTCGATCAAATCACGATAAGTTTTTCTAACCGTTTGATTTCTTGTTTCTGTCTGTTTTCCTGATCCTGTTCCTTGGCTTTCGATTTTGCTATTGGCTTAATTGGTACGTTTTGACTTGATCAATAAAATCCCCTACTGTTGATTAAATCGTTGTTTAATCTGTGGTGCTTATTAATTTAATTTTCAACATAATCATATTTTCACATGAGTTTTTGTCTTAATTAAAATATGTTTAATGTAAACTCGTGCGATTATTTATTCCCACACACATGATATTGGGTGCAGATCGTGCATATCCTCCATTGGATTCTTTCTAGTTGGTGAAAGTCATGTCATGTCATGTTTCAGTTTGTCTTGCTCAATTTCAAATGAAAATCCAGTGTTTGGGATTGATTTATAATCTTTTTGTCTAATAGAAGAGTAATAATCAATTAATCGGTTAAACATACAAATTTTAAAATATATTTTTTAAATTGTCATTAAAAAAAATAAATTTAAACTAGGCAAAAATATATGAATTTTAACTAAAAATATTAAAGATAATTTAGCCAGTTTTGTAAATAATTATATAAAAATCGAATATTTCTCAAGAATATTTTGGAGAAAAAAATACATATATTTTGTATAGATAAGAAGAAATATTATTTTTATATCTTTATACTAAAAGGAAAAATTGATTGTAAGTTTATATTACTATGTTTTGTTTCTTCTTCTTTTTAACGAAAAATGCATACTATATTAAAATAAAACAAGAATTCGAAGACAGAAGAATTGGTTATTCATAAAGGAGAAAATCTCAACCAAATATATGAACGCTGTCTACCTTGCTTTGCAAAAAATATATTCTGCTAATACATGTGCAGTATGTCGACTATGTAATAGTGAGAACAAAGGATGTTGAACAAGGGAGCTAGCCACGGGCCACCCATAGATTGATAGTTGTGACGCCATTGGGAGTGTCCGCTCCCATGGAGGGGAGCGCCTGCTCCCATTAGTCCAATTTGCGTGTCAAGTTTCTGGATTTGGGGAGTGTCATTCTTCTTGTTTATTCTTCTCACAAGGAGGAAATATTTATATGAAATTACAAAAGAGGTTTCAGCAAAAGAAAACATAAAGAAATTAGGAAACCAAGGAAAATTGGAAACACAATCATAATCTAATTAAGCCAGACGGAAAAACTGGGCAGTGGGAGCGGACGCTCCCCCTCTCTGGGAGCAGACGCTCCCCAAATCCAGAAACTTGACACGCAAATTGGACTAATGGGAGCAAGCGCTCCCCCTCCATGGGAGCGGACGCTCCCAATGGCGTCACACCCTCCCTCAAGTTGGAGCGTGAGGGTTAAGAAGGCCCAACTTGCTAAGTAAAATATCAAACTGATGCTTCCCGAGTGCTTTAGTAAATATGTCCGCTAACTGAGTCTTCGTGGGAACATAAGAAGGAGCAATAAGGCCATTGGAGATAGCGTCACAGACGAAATGACAATCCACCTCAATATGCTTCGTCCGCTCGTGATAGACAGAATTCTTGGCAATGTGAAGAGTCGATTCACTGTCACAGAAGATGGAAATAGCCTTTGGATGGTGAACACCCAGGCTCAACAACAAACCCTTCAACCATTTAAGCTCGCATGTAAGAGCTGTCATGGCGCGGTATTCAGCCTCAGCAGAAGATCGGGAAGCAGTGGGTTGTTTCTTAGTTTTCCAAGAGATGGGGGAATGCCTGAGGAAGACGAGCCACCCAGTTAGAGAACGACGGGTGATGGGGCATGCAGCCCAGTCCGAGTCACACCATCTTTAAAGGGTGAGATCACTGTCAGTGCGCAGAAGGATGCCTTGTCTAGGAGTGCCTTTGAGATACCGAACAACCCGTAAAGCAGCGTCCCAATGCTCTGAACGAGGTTCATTCATGAACTGAGATAGAATGTGGACCGAATATGCAAGATCCGGCCGAGTTACAGCCAAGTAAATGAGGCGTCCTACGAGGCGGCGATACCGTTCTGGATCTTCCAAGGGAGCACCGGTAGCAACACCAATCTTATGGTTGGGCTCAATAGGGAAGCTAGAGGGCTTTGCACCAAGCAGTCCGGCCTCAGAAATAATATCCAACGTGTACTTTCATTGGCACAAAAACAGACCATCAGGATTGCGAGCAACCTCAATGCCAAGAAAGTATTTTAGGGAGCCGAGATCTTTCATTTTGAAGCACTCACACAGGTACTTCTTGAAGGTCTGCAAGGCAGCGGAATCATTCCCGACTATGATGAGATCATCAACATACACAAGCACATTCTTTTGTATCGCACCTTTTGTGAAGGTGAAAAGAGAGTAATCGGAATAGGACTGGAGAAAGCCATAGGTCTTCAAGGAAGTCAATAACTTGGCAAACCAACAACGAGGAGCTTGCTTTAAGCCATAAAGATACTTATGAAGACGGCAAACTGTGTTGGTGTTTGGTGCCTCAAAACCCGGAGGGAGTTTCATATAAACCTCTTCTGCTAAATCGCCATGCAAGAAGGTATTGTGAACGTCCATCTGATGTAACTCCCAATTCTTGGAAG
This sequence comes from Adenophora triphylla var. japonica, assembly GCA_022495995.1. NCBI lineage: Eukaryota > Viridiplantae > Streptophyta > Magnoliopsida > Asterales > Campanulaceae > Adenophora > Adenophora triphylla. The sequence continues at coordinate 42,943 of JAFEMH010001974.1, read as the reverse complement.
CAGCAATAGCAAGAAAAGCCCGAACAGTGACCATTTTAGCCACAGGAGCAAAAGTTTCTGTGTAGTCGATACCTTCTTTCTGATGATTGCCGCGGACAACTAGCCGAGACTTGAGCCTTTCAACCGCTCCATCAGAATTATATTTGATCTTGTAGACCTATTGACATCCCAGGGCACGTTTGCCAGGAGGTAGGGGAACCATAGACCATGTGCCATTGTCTTCTAAGGCACGAATTTCCTCCTGCATTATTGACTGTTTCCAACCATCATGAGCCATGGCCTCGCGAAAGGATGTCGGCTCTTTAGCCACTGTAAGAGCTGCAAGAAAGGTACGATATTTTGCAGAAAAATGATCACAATTTATATAGTGTGATATAGGATAAGGAGTACCTGAGGAACCGACAGGAAGCGGAGAGGCGGGGGATGGACTCGAAGAAGAAGCAGTGAGAGCAACATAATCTCGGAGACGAACTGAGGGAGTTTTCTGTCTCATACCCCTCCCTAGAGTGTCGGGTCCAGATACATCAGAAGGAACCAAAGTTGATGCAGAAGGAGTAGTAGCCTCAGTAGATGCCAGAGGAACAATAGGGGCTACCTCTTCCTGATCATTGGTTAAAGTAACGGGCTCGGCTGTAGTAGGTTCAACAGAAGGTGCAACGGAGTCTTCTTCAATAGGAAAAACAATGCTGCCAAACGCATCTTCCTCAGCTAGAAAATCAATGGAATCCGGTACATGAGGAACAGTGGTAGAGTCGCTGTATGGGAACACAGTTTCAAAGAACTTTACATCACGGGAGACAAAGAATTTCTTGGTCTCGAGATCAAACAGCTTCCATCCTTTCTTGCCAAGAGGATAACCCACAAATATGCATTTACGGCTACGACTAGCAAACTTGTCACCCCTAGCCTGCTGATTATGAGCATAACACATCGAATCAAAGACTCGAAGCGAATCATAAAAGGGCGCTTTTCCAAACAAGATATCGTAGGGAGTTTTATTGTCTAACAAGGGGGAAGGGGTTCGATTGATCAAATGAGCAGCGGTAAGGACCGCTTTGCCCCAAAAGTAAATGGGAAGATGGGCTTGAAACCTCAAAGCTCTAGCTATATTTAAGATATGACGGTGTTTGCGTTCGACAAGCTCATTTTGTTGAGGAGTGCCGACACAAGATGTTTGAAAAAGAATACTAGAGGAAAGGAAATAATCAAACAAGCAGTTAAACTCGGTGCCATTGTCAGATTGAACAATTTTGATTTTTTGAGAAAACTGTCGTTCCACCATTGCAACAAAAGACATAAACATACGAAAAACTTTCATTTTATCAACTAACAAATAAATCCAAACAGCACGAGAGTAATCATCTACCAAAGTTAAGAAATAACGAGCACCACAAGAGGAAACATGAGTGTAAGGATCCCACAAGTCGCGGTGAACTTTCTCAAAAATTCTAGTAGACTTATACTCACTAATGGGAAAACTATCTCTAGAGTGTTTTGCACGAAAACAAACATCGCAAGGTTGATGAAGACTACCAGACAGATGACAGACTGGAGGAAGAAGTTTCACTACTTTTTCAGATGGATGCCCCATACGGTTATGCCACAACTCGAGCAAAGCAGATGCATTATTAACTGAGACGTGACAAGCAGAAGGTGCGCCCCCAAAGTAGTAGAGTTGGTAGGCTTAGTCGCACACCTACTAAATTAAACCGGGACTCAACCACAAGAATGTAGCAACGGTAAGTCCAGGGACGAACCACTGAAGAACGGTTATTGATTATGAACTAGACACGGACAAATGGGGGGTTTGTTTGATTTTTAATTACTTCCTAAGAACAGAAATTAAACTAATTAAGAGTAAAAACAATAGTTTAGAAACACTTCAGATTTGATTCCGTCCCCACCTAATTAGTCAATTATCATTGATACCTCTTTTCAATGTCACCCTATTCACCTGATCACGAGATATATTTCAATCTCTGTTTCTTCTTTCAGAATAGTTACTAGCAGTGACACACTCACTAGAAACCCTAATTAATAAATTAATCTAACTGGCACAGTCTAGATCGCAGAATTAATTGATGAATGGTTTAAGAAACTAAGATCAAGAATGCTTTCTATGATTATTTCACACAGATAATCACCTAATTTTACCCACTTCACAATTTACCAAGGCACATGCATAAATCGTAAAGATGCTACTCATGAAATTCCTACACTGGCACAGTCATAGAAAATTCTAGCAAAGATTCATAAAAAGAACAAGTGAATTGATCAGGTTCACAAACCCTAATTATAAATCTAAAATAAGCACAAGTAAAATTATGAATAGGATAAACAAATTGAAAAGAACAATACCTCAAATTGATTAATAGGGATTCAAGCAATCAAATCCAAAGCCAAGAAGTTTAAGCTTTCATGGATGTTCAACTCTCTCTCTAGGAAAAATATAATAAAAGTTGAACCCTAATTATGTTTTTAAAAAGAGTCTTTATACTCCTCTCAAAACTAAACCTAAAACTAATAATACTAATAATAATAATAATAAAAAGAAGAAAAAGAAAATAAATTGCAATTAATCCTCCTCCTTCACACGCCAGACATTAAGTTGCCTCGGTCAAAACGCCACCTGCCTTGGTCAACGGTACAGCCTTGGTCCACTCACAATTCCTTTGGTCCATGCGCCTACACCACACGTGCGCAGTATTGATAATTTTGGCTTCCTCTTTTCCACTTTTCACTTTGGTCACCAGCTTTCCAAACTTTCATTTTGGTCACTGAAATCTTCTGCTCTGCTGTTTGGTCCCTGAACTTCTGATAATTGCCGCTTTATCCTCAGCATTCATAAACTTTGCAGGAACCTTACAAAATCACTCAAAATATGTCTCAAAATTACAAAGATTTCCCACAACCTCACCAAACCAACATGTACTCAAGATTACTTCAAAACTACTCTAAAATACATTAAAATAAGAATAAAATGTCTAGAAAATTAGGGAATTACATATAGTGAAATTCGCCACATCAAATTCCCCCACGCTTAGACCATTACTCGTCCCTGAGTAATATACTATCCCCACTCTAAGCACCGGTCTAAACAAATAGCATGGGAGGAAAATGACCCCTAATCTCCTCTACTCTACCAATCCATGTCAGTCGAAAAATAATACGGAATATAAATGTTTTCGTCTCCTTATTACTCCTCAAAATCATATGAAAACACGGCCCTAGCTTGATACCAACTCCAACATGTAAATGATCATCCGAACTAGGCCCACACATAAAAGCCAAGGGGAGCTAAAAATGTCCTAATTTTCCCCCACGCTTATCTCACACTACAATCTCCCTCATAAACTAAAGTTTTATGTATGATTTATAATTAAGCACAAAACTTTACCTCGTAACAAAACACCTACACCCCCTTATATCTCCAAAAAAGAACGAGGATTTTCTAACCTAAACTTCACTATCTGAACCTCCTACTCCAATAGTGTATATCCTACCCAAAACTCCAAACCCCCCTTATAACGCCAACACCGGTGAATAAATGATAATCCATCTCAAATCCTCACCTTTTGCCTAAGCGCCCTTTCGGGTTTTCACTTAGCCTCTCATTTTTTTTTATTTATTTATTTATTTTTTTTCATTTTTCATTTTTTTTAAAGAACGAATCACGAAAAACAACTATACAAATTAAAAAGAACTATACAAACCCCTACCCCCTCACTAAACAATGCATAGTCCCTTATGCATCACTATAAATACAACACAAATAAGAAAATGATAGGAATACCTTTCGGGACTACGGAGGTGGTGAAAAAAAATCTGGCCCCAAAAAGATCCTTGGCTAGAGCTACTCCCAAATTGTTGATGATTATGGGTGAAAAATGGCCAAGTTTCAAGGGTTTGAAAGTACAGGGCTAAAATGAAAATTGGTAGAAAATGGGGGAGATAAGATTGGATTGAAAGTTTAGGGGACAAAGTGGAAAAAAGGGAAAATAAGGGGTCAAATTGGTTTTAGAAAGTTCATGGGTTAAAATGAAAATTTGGGAAAAGGAGGGGGTAAAATGGAAATAACAAGTTCAGGGGCTAAATTGAAAATATGGGGAAAAGAGGGACCAAATTGGTTTTGGAAAGTTTAGGGGTTAAGTTGCAAATCTAGAAAATTGGGAGGGGCTGCATGTGGGAATCCTGCTGGCTCATTGTGGCAATTTATTAAACAGGTGGTGGGCAAGGGGCATGGCCGAGGGAATTGGGGCTGGCCGAGCAGGAGTGGACGAGGGAGAAGGGAATTGGCCGAGGACATGCAGCCCTGGCCGAGGAAATTGGCAAGCTGGCCGAGAGATTGGGGCGGACGCCTGGGAAGGAGTGGGGCGGCCGCATGGAGAGCAGAGGGTTGGCCGAGCAAACTGGAGCATGGGGCGGCCGCTTGGCTCCAACTGAGGCTGGCGCCTCAAATGCAATCCTTCCTTCGTCTCGTCTCGTCTCGAATTTTTTTTTTTTTTTCAACAGTGCCTCACAATTTTTTATTATTTTTTTATTTTTTTTTTCAAAGGTCCAAGATTTTTATTTTTTTATTTTTTTAGGCCTTTTTTTTTCTTTTTTTCTTTCCTTGGGCCATGGAAAAAAAACTACTATCTAGAATGAAAAATGGTACCTCATTAGTGCACACTCCATCCCGTTTGAGCTCGAATTATTTGCATAAATTCCTTAGTCTTTTTGTTCATCGTGCTCAAACCTCCATGCTTCTCTGTCTCCATCGGACCACTAGCTATCATCACTTCTTCCTCACCTCCAAATGCATGCTTTCGGTGCCCAGGAAGATTCTTCACCTTTCTTGGTCCATGTTTTACCGCCGGTATTTTCAATCCATTTTTTACATCATCAATCCCACTACAAACCTTGGACACATCCTCTACCTTCGGCTCAACGACACCCATGAAACATAAACCGTGAACAGCCTTAGGGTCTTTATTGGAGTAAAAAATGTTGAACTCCATTAAATTCCCATCGAACTCCATAGTCAAAGATCCGTTGGAAACATCCAACTTAGTATGAGCCGTAGACATAAATGGTCTCCCCAACAGAATGGAAGCCTTAGGATCCGTATCCATATCTATTACATAAAAATCTGCGGGAAAAATAAATTTACCAAACCGAACAAGCACATCCTCAACCTTTCCCTTAGGGTAAGCATTGGATCTATCCGCCAACTGAATTACTACCCTAGTATCCTGTAGAGGTCCCAACTTAAGATTTTCAAACAATGCATAAGGCATGACATTGATTGAAGCACCCAAGTCAAGCATGGTCATATGCTCAGAATCATCACCCAAAGACACAGGAATAACAAACATACCCGGATCACTGCACTTCTTGGGCATCTTCTTATGATAGACCGCAGACACATGCTCTTTCATCTTCACCTTTTTCTGACTTCTCACCTTCTGATCCCTCTTCAATTTACACAACTCCTTCAAGAATTTAGCATATCTCGGGACAGTCTACAATAGGTCTAAAAATGGGATGTTTACCTCAAGCCTCTTGAAAGTATCATATATAGCCTTGTCAGGCTCCGGCTTCCGATGTTCTTTCAAGGCCTCGGGGAATGGAACCTCAGGCTCATATACAGGAGCCTTATCCTCTGGTGCAACTTCGTCCGATCCGGGTGCCTTCAGACTGGCTCAAATCTCAACCTCAATCTCCGGTTCCTCGCTACAACCCCGTCCGCAGCCTCCTTACCACCGCGAAGAGTGATCGCACATGCATTCCCGCTTTGGATTCGGTTCGCTGTGAAGGCGGCTTTCCCGACTCCCGAGCCTCCATTCTACCCACAAAGATCTCGCTATTCTCTGTCCCATCCGTCTCTCCGGACCACCGATACTCGTATCGGTCCTCTTCCGCGATACGCGAAGATTGCCGATACTCGTATCGGGTCCTCTCGCATATCCTGAAGACCGCTGGATAAGGTGCTCATACTTCGAGCCAGCCAGTACGGAACATATCTTCGTAGACTGCCCCTACTGCATTGGCCGCGGTTGTCCATATGGTGGTCTATAAGCATTGTACTGATTACCCTGGTACTGCTGCCGCTGACCATATGGTGAATCGTATCGATACCGATTAGTGGGATACCGCCGACTCTGTAGTGGACCCATCAATAATTGTCTCATCATCCCCTTAAGGTCCTCAACATCTCGTCTCAAGCTTATTTTGCACACCACTACAAGAATTCGCAAAGCACTAACTCCGTCCGAAACTCGACCTCCCGCTACGTGTCCGAGTGCTCTTAGCCAACTCATCTATAATCTCATTAGCCTCCTCGCCGTCTTGTTGAGTATACCGCCCCCACAACAAGAATCCACCAACCGCTTATCCATGATCACAACCCTCCATAGAAGTATACTATCAACTCGATCATCATCAAATCCATGATACGGGCAACTTCTGCACAACGTATGGAACCTGTTATAATAATCATATAGCGTCTCCTCTACCTTCGCTCCATATTGCTAATGTCCCGCTTCATCACATTGATCTGATCTGGAGGAAAGAACTCATCAAGAAACACCTCCTTCATCTGCTGCCATGTGGTAATGCTGTTGGGCGGCAGATGGTAATACCATGAACTAGCATCATCTTTCAGAGTGAAATAAAATGCTCTAAGGAGGAGATGCTCAATCGAAAGTGCTGCTGGCTTCATGCTCTGACAAATCTGCACAAATGGGATATATGTTGATTCGGGTTCTCAACGGGCATCCCAGTAAAGTGCGGTAATTGGCTCAACAAACCCAGCTTTAACTCAAATGTAACCCCAGTAGGCAGAGTGGGGAACTGAACTACATGAGGTTGCTCGCTTCAATTCGGGGCAGTTTTCTGCCTCAATGTCTGATTTGCCATTTGTTTACTAATTCAAGACTTCCAAGCAGATTGTCAGTAGAACAGGTGTGGACCTTAAAAGGTTCCACACTAAAAACAATTAACAAAATTAAAAATAACTAAACAGAAAATAAAATTAATTAAATTGAACCAACAAAAGAAAATTAAATACTAAGAAAATAAAAAAAAAAAGAACAAGAATTAAAATAAGAACGTAAACAATTACACCGTTCCCCGGCAACGGCGCCAAAATTTGGTAGGCTTAGTCGCACACCTACTAAATTAAACCGGGACTCAACCACAAGAATGTAGCAACGGTAAGTCCAGGATCGAACCACTGAAGAACGGTTATTGATTACGAACTAGACACGGACAAATGGGGGGTTTGTTTGATTTTTAATTACTTTCTAAGAACAGAAATTAAACTAATTAAGAGTAAAAACATTAGTTTAGAAACACTTCAGATTTGATTTCGTCCCCACCTAATTAGCCAATTATCATTGATACCTCTTTTCAATGTCACCCTATTCACCTGATCACGAGATATATTTCAATCTCTGTTTTTTCTTTCAGAATAGTTACTAGCAGTGACACACTCACTAGAAACCCTAATTAATAAATTAATCTAACTGGCACAGTCTAGATCGCAGAATTAATTGATGAATGGTTTAAGAAACTAAGATCAAGAATGCTTTCTATGATTATTTCACACAGATAATCACCTAATTTTACCCACTTCACAATTTTCCATGGCACATGCATAAATCATAAAGATGCTACTCATGAAATTCCTACACTGGCACAGTCATAGAAAATTCTAGCAAAGATTCATAAAAAGAACAAGTGAATTGATCAGGTTCACAAACCCTAATTATAAATCTAAAATAAGCACAAGTAAAATTATGAATAGGATAAACAAATTGAAAATAACAATTCCTCAAATTGATTAATAGGGATTCAAGCAATCAAATTCAAAGCCAAGAAGTTTAAGCTTTCATGAATGTTCAACTCTCTCTCTAGAAAAAATATAATAAAAGTTGAACCCTAATTATGTTTTTAAAAAGAGTCTTTATACTCCTCTCAAAACTAAACCTAAAACTAATAATACTAATAATAATAATAATAAAAAGAAGAAAAAGAAAATAAATTGCAATTACTCCTCCTCCTTCACACGCCAGTCATTAAGTTGCCTCGGTCAAAACGCCACCTGCCTTGGTCAACAGTACAGCCTTGGTCCACTCACAATTCCTTTGGTCCATGCGCCTACACCACACGTGCGCAGTATTGATAATTTTGGCTTCCTCTTTTCCACTTTTCACTTTGGTCACCAGCTTTCCAAACTTTCATTTTGGTCACTGAAATCTTCTGCTCTGCTGTTTGGTCCCTGAACTTCTGATAATTGCCGCTTTATCCTCAGCATTCATAAACTTTGCAGGAACCTCACAAAATCACTCAAAATATGTCTCAAAATTACAAAGATTTCCCACAACCTCACCAAACCAACATGTACTCAAGATTACTTCAAAACTACTCTAAAATACATTAAAATAAGAATAAAATGTCTAGAAAATTAAGGAATTACATATAGTGAAATTCGCCACATCAAGAGTCCATTCCGCCTAACACCCGTTCCAATCAGGTTCCTCGACTGGTCCTGTATAGCACACACAGAAGCATTAAAATGGACAGTGCAATGGATATCATCAGATAATTGAGAAACTGAAAGAAGACTGGAGTTTAAATTCAATATGTAAAGAACGTGATGAAGAACAAGGGTGTCTGTCAGGCGAACAGAGCCCTCTATATGAGCAAAGACTGAAGCGTCGTTAGGAAGCTTGACAGGGCAAGCTTGTACAGAGTAAGAATCAAAGAGACAAGCAGCGTTTCCGGTCACATGATTGGACGCCCCCGTATCTATGATCCAAGAAGATGTATCAAACGTACCGTGAAGATGGTTGTCTGGTATACGAGTGTTACCAACAAGACCGGCTAATGCATTCCATTGTTCTGCAGTAAATAGAGATGAAGAGGCAGCGGGGGCAGCAGCGGCACCGACTTGGGCGACCGAATTGGTGCGAGTGGTTCCTCTGCCTCGGCCTTGTTGGGGACGACTGCCACCACGAGAACCTGTTTTGCTACTATCTCCCCACCATTCTGGATAGCCGACGAGTTCAAAACATGAAGAAACATCATGGCCCTTTTTCTGACAGTGAGTACATGTAAGGTGTGATTTGTCGAGTTTGTCACTACCCCGAGAGCTGCTAGCTTTGAGGGAGAAACCCACAACGTCCGGAGGGTCATCAAGAACCGGTTTAGCAAGGCGTACACGTTCAGCCTGGGCTACCAACTGATAAGCACGATCTAGGGTGGTTAAGGGATCCTGAGACAAGAGGTTAGTACGAAGAGAAGCATAATACTCAGAATATAAACCCATGAGAAATTCATGAAGTTTGCCTGTCGCCCTTCGTGCTGCATGCTTTTGTCCGGCTGTGCAATTGTTGCAGCAAGAACAATCTATAAGCGGCTCGTAATTATGCAGTGATTCCCACAATCCAGTCAACTTACCGAAATATGTAGCCACATGCATGGTCTTGGTCTGCTCACACCGTGCGATCGACATCTTCAGTTGTTGAATGCGAGGTCCGTCCACCAACGCATATCGAGACTTAAGAGACTCCCATAAACGTCTAGCATCTCTATACTTGGAGAGAGTTCTTTTAACCTCAGGATCAATAGTATTCATGAGCCATGATACCAACATAGCATGAATGGTATTCCAATCCGACTCGGTGCAAGGAGGAACGGCGGAAGGAATAGATCCATCCAAGAAACCAAATTTTCGTCTAGCCTCGAGAGCGGTGTGTATATCACCAGCCCAATCATCATAGTTATCACCACGGAAGCGAGTAGGAGTTATGAAATCACCAGGTCGATCTTGGGGACCTAGGTAGAAGGGAGAGTTATATTCAATCTTCAAAACTGGAGGAGGCCGCCCATCACCACCACCGGCCGGAGCATGTTCTGCCATTGTCAAGATCAAGAGCTTGTGTATGGAGGCTTTGATACCATGTAGAAATTTGAATTGGAACAATAATTCTTCTTATTTATTCTTTTCACAAGGAGGAAATATTTATATGGGATTACAAAAGAGATTTCAGCAAAAAGAAACACAAAGAAATTAGAAAACAAAAGGAATTAGGAAACCAAGGAAAATTGAAAACACAATCCTAATCTAATTAAGCCAGACGAAAAAACTGGGCAGTGGAAGCGGACACTCCCCCTCCTTAGAAGCGGACGCTCCCAAAATTCAAAAAATTTGACACACAAATTGGACTAGTGGGAGCAGGCGCTCCCCTCCATGGGAGCGGACGCTCCCAATGGCGTCACAATAGTGTAGCCATCTCCGAACTTCCAAAGAATACCCCTACATACAATGTCTTGAGAACTCAAATATTTTCCAAATATAACTTGAAAATTGTCTAAGCGGTATAAATAGGTTTACCCATAAAAATATATCTATTATGTAACTTGAAAAATGCTTCTTCCAGGTATATTAGAACTTGAAAAATATAATTTGGAAAATGTTTCTCCAAGTATATTAGAATATTGTGATATACAAGGGAGTGTTTAGTAACATTATAAATTGTACTCCTTCCGCCTCAAATGTTTGTCCCATTTGACTTTTTCGTTGAACTTTGACCACAAATATATGACAATTTAATTATGATCATGAAATTCTAAAAATTTCTATTGATTCACTATTAATAATATTATCAACAACAACTTTTAAAATTTCATGAACATGATTAATCTCAAATAAATTTGTGATCAAAGTTCAACAAAAAGTCAAATGAGACAAACATTTTGAGACGAAAAGAGTATTACAAAAGATTATATATATTCTCTTTGGAGTAGGTCTGCTGAGAAACGCGTTTCTCCATAACTATGGAGAAACGCGTTTTTAATAGCCAGAAGCTATACGTTTGATAATCAGAAGAAAATTTCTGGATATCGGGCCTCAAAGGGTTCCTGGATATCCGAAAGTTTGGAACGGATATCCAGAAGCCTTTGGGCGGATATCCAGAAAAAATAGATTTGAAGCCAAATCCAAGGCCAAGACCAGAAATTGCTTATTGAAGGTTTTTGGATATCCAGAAAACTTCAAATGTATATCCAGAAACCATCAAATGAATATCCAGAAACATTTTGAAAATTTCTGGATATCATTTTGAAGGTTTCTGGATATCACTTTCATAAGCTTCTGGATATCCTTACAAAGGGTTCTGGATATCCAGAACCTTTGAGATCGATATCCGTAAGTAATCGTGGACAAGGTCATGGCCAATACAAAAAGTTTCTGGATATCCTTTCAAAAGGTTCTGGATACCCGTAACCCGTTTCTCCATAACTTATGGAGAAATTTCTCCCTAGATTTTACGTTCTCTTTGTATTGAAATAAATGTCGCATATAATTAACTAATTATGTTAAATTTGTGCATATGACACTTATTTCGAGAAAGTGAGTGAATTATGTAAGCACAATAATGCATTGGGGATATTATAAGCACAATGCATTGAGGATATTTTTCAATCTAACACAAATTTGTGCACTTACCTACGAAAAAGTCCAAAACTGATATTTGTGCCTAACTAATAAATGTGATAATTTGGGGATACTTTTAATCTAACATAAAAATACCAATAACAACACATGGGAAACTTGGAGTAGCTTTTATGAAAAACTAGTTTTTCTTCACACATAAGAAAAATTAGTTTTAAAAATGTATAGTGATATTTTTGTAATTAATTGACAACCTTTTTAAAAACTGTCGAATAATGTTTTTCAGTATCAGTTCTAATGCTAGAGAGTATCAATTTTGTTGTTTTAGTGTCGATGTTAGTATAAATAGTGCCAACAGTTTGTTTTTTTTTTTTCTTTTTTAAAGAGGATCAACATATATTCTCATATTCCCCCCATGGATGACTCGAACTCGGGACCTTTGGTCTCAAGTGAGGAGTGTCATATTACTAGGCTACAACCCTCTTGTCTAAATAGTGCCAACAGCGCTAGTGTGTTACTGTTAAAAAAATGTCATATGAAATGATAAAATTGTCAATTTTAGTTATAAAAAATGTCATCGCACATTTAATAAAAAGTATAAGTTAATTACAAAAATATTACTTAGTATTTTGGAAAAACTAATTTTTTTTTCAAATTAATAGAAAAAAAAACTGTTTTTTTTTTTATAAAGATTTAGGGGTCGTTTGTTTTTTCATTTTGCCTCTTATTAAGAGGCAAAGCTCTGATCCAATAAGAGGTTGAGCCATTCAGCCCTTTTGTTTTTTTTTTTGTTTTAAGCCTTAAAGCCTCTTAATGCCTCTGAATTTTTAAGTGGTAAAATTGCCTCTTAATGCCTCTGATTTGCCGGCTTCCCAATTTTTTTTATTTTTTTTTTTTAGTTTATGGGTGAGGAATAATATGTTTTGCATTTACGGTTTTTTTTTTATTTTTTTTTATTTTTTTAAATTTTTTTTAAGCTGTTTCGTATAATGAATTCGTATACAAAATCAAACAACTTATCCCGATTCGTAATCTGAGTTTCGATTCTTGCCTCTTGTCATTCAATTTTCGAGTGAAATCAAATTTCAGCACTTATCACTTAAAAAAAACAAAAACCCCCTTAGGCGAAACCTGAGTAGGAATAGTTAAATCCCTGACAGGCTAATGCTTACGGAATAGTGCGAACACGTGTAACTAAAAGGCAATAATGTTGACCCGTGTAAGAGACCCAATGTGGCGTTGTTGTCATAACATTGTAACTTGTGGCAATAATAAACAAGTGGCCAGTAGTCAATTGTTCCAGCGATTAGGTTGTTGAACCTTTTGGTAACTCGTCAACGTAATATTCATATGACAACGCATATGCACTCAAGTTTCGATTTTATTTGATTTTGATTTGGTGTCTGTTTGGTTCGGTGTCGTTCGATTTCAACAAGATAAGAAGAACATGCATATATTGATGGTTGAATTATGATAGTTACATTCAACAAGATGAAATTCATTAATCTCTCATTAACAAAGTAAGATGAGAAAATGTAATACTAAAGTACTTAAGATTTTCATGACAAATTTAAGTATTCTACCTGCCACTATAAATAACAGTTAAACTATCGTAAATATAATTTTAACTCCAAAGCAAGATGAAAAAATGAAATATATATATATATATATATATATATATATATATATATATATATATATATATATATATATATATATATATATATATATATATATACTTTTGAGGGAGATGGAGGAGAGAAGTGGGTGTGTGCAGGAATAATTTAGAGAGAGAGAGAGTATGAAAGAAAATTCTTTCTATTGAGTAAATGGAAGCGTAATTTGAAGCGTGATTACAACTGAATACAAACTCTCCTTATATAGATGGAGAGAGGACACTATTACAGACACTTGTCCATTTTGGACATCACTCCTTTACAAAAGAAATAAAACAAACATCTTTTTGACTAACAAAAGAAAACAAAAGCTAAAAGTAACGGTCCATATTGAAGCCGGGTACACTCTGGGCCCCATCGACACTATCAATAATGACCTTTGAACAAGAAAATAAAATACTTTACTTATCTTTAATAAAGCAAGATTCTTGCTGTCTAAAGCATCCATTATTGCTAGAAAGTCCATTGTCTTCATTTGCCGACATAATTGAGTGCGGTCTTTGCTGTCCATCATCCAGTGATATTACGGAGAAGCTTGATCTGTTCCAGCCTGTGATATAGGTGTATCCTTCTCCTTTTTGACCTTAATAATTCGTGTAGTAGAATTTCTAAATGGGTCGGTATTTCCGGAACCGCTCTACTATTCTTTTTTTCCTTTATTTCTTCTTCAAGCTCCTTAATCTCTTTTAGGAGCTTTCTCTTCATGTGATTAAATTCATCAAAAGATTGCTTGACTGGATTGCTAGCCATCTAGCCTTTGATTTTTGGCTGGGGATTTCCCCTTTATTGCAACCTTGGCTTGTTGAGCAATAATTTCCTCTATTAAAGAGTCCCAAATATCTTTTTGGGTAGGATTAAACTGAATTTCTCCTATCAGACAGTTGAAGATATTAATGGAATTAAGTGACCCATGTGATGACATAGTTTGTATTGAGTCATGCTGGAAGCATTGTTCCTTGGGACCTTTATTTCGGTCATTATTAATAACAGTTTGAATTCTAACTGTCATATCCTCACTCATTCTTCCCCACCATTTAAAAAAGAAATTTCTTTTTAAAATTTGTATATCAAGCTCATCATGATCGATGGATATTGTCCTTCTCCAAATCCAAGGAGTTTGAATTTTAGCAAAAAATATAAAAGGACATTGTCCATAAATTAATTTCTTAGTTTGCAATTGTGCAACTAGAGGACTATTGTCACACCATGGATTATATAAATTCCCAATTTCCTTTGGTAAAATTTCTAAAAATGGCCAAATTTTGACCACCAGTTATAAAACCAATTTGGAACTGGCTTTTCCAAAATTCCTGGATTTATTGAGAAAAATCAAGAATGTTTGTTCTTGGGGTTGTGATAATAAAAAACCTTTGAAAAAGCTTGGATATAATCCCAATAATTGAAATAGGCATATTGGCCTTCATTTATTTTTACTGCTTTATCCCCATTGGGATTTAATCTTTTATTGATATAGCATTTGCAGTAGTTTATAAAACTTTCATCACTATTTTTATTATAATGATGAGTAATTGTTACTGATTCAGTAACTTTTAGCAAGATTTTCCCATTAGGTCTTGCTTGCCTATTGAGGCCTGGGTAACCTCTTAATTCGAGGTATCTGGTCTTAATTGACCAAGCATCCATCACAACCTCTGTGATAGGATTCTCATAATATTCTTGCTTCTGAGTATTCTCAGTAATTGCAATTTCTTTGTAAGATATTATCTTACTGAAGGAAGCTAATTCTTCCCTTCTAGGAGGTGCAGGTAATTGCTGCATATTTCTAGACCTTGCTTGGTAAGCTGTCCAATTTCTAATTAGATGAACAGTTGATTCTTGATAGAGTAATATTTCTCCTCTTATATATTGAATATCAAATTCAAAGGCAGATAATTGAGCTTGCCATCCTGCAAAAATTTGCTTTGCCACAAGATTTTTCACATCTTTTTCAATAATGGATTTTACTGAACTACAATCAATTCTCAGTAAAAATTTTTGATTTAATAAATCATCTTGAAATTTTGAAATACATTTAATTACAGAAAGCATTTCTTTCTTTATAGTTGAATATTTCAACTGAGTAGGATTCCATTTTCCCGAAGTAAATCTCACTAAATTTTCTTTTGAATTATCAGGATTTACTTGTTTTAAAATACCTCCATATCCTATATCGGAAGCATCCGTTTCTACTATTTTAAAATAATTTGGATTGGCCAAAGACAAGCAAGGCAAACATTTAACTTTAGATTTAATTACCCTAACTGCTTGAGTATGTTCTTCAGTCCAGGGTTTAGCATTCTTTTTTAATCTAGAATACAGTATAGCTGTATCTCTAGCCAAATTAGCATAATAGTCTGAAATATAATTTAGACTTCCTAAAAACCTTTGTAATTGTTTTGTATCATTTATAAAATCAGGAAATTTAGAAGCAAATTCAATACTTCTCTCTATAGGAATAATTTTCCCTTGATCAATATTATGACCTAAAAATCTAACTTGAGTTTGAAATAATTTCATTTTTGGTGCAGAAACAACCAAACCATTATAAATTATCAAATTTTTAAATATTTTCAAATGTTTAAAATGTTGTTCAATTGTTTTAGAAAATACTAAAACATCATCAATATACACAATTATAAATTCAGTGTAAGGATTGAAAATATCATTCATAATATTCTGAAATTCAGAAGGAGCATTTTTCAAACCAAAAGGCATTACGTTCCATTCATAATGTCCAAAGGGAACAGTAAAGGCAGTTTTATACCTATCCGATTCACTAATTTGAATCTGCCAATACCCAGATTTCATATCAAATTTTGAAAAAATTAAAGCTTCATTTAATCTATCTAATAAATCCTTTTTATTAGGAATAGGATATCTAATCCATTTTAAAACTTTATTAAGTGGTTTATAATTTATAACTAATCTAGGAACACCACGTTCCTTTTCAGCTGCATTATTTACATAAAAAGCAGTACAACTCCAAGGTGATTTAGATTTTCTGATTAATTTTTTCTCTAGTAGAGAATTAATTTCATTTTTACATAATTCTAAATATTCTCGGTTCATTTGAGCCGGTCTAGCCTTAGTAGGTATTTGTTTTTCATCAAAACCTTCTATATAAGGTAAAGACACAAAGTGCTTCTTTCTATCCCAGAAAGCATTGGGTAAATTATTGCAAATTTCATTATTAAATTGTTGCTCAATCAATTTAATTTGAGTTTGAATATTACTCTGTTTAAGTTGTTCATTAATATTCAAAATTCCTAATTCTTCTTTAAGAAAACATAATTGTTTTTCTTTATTTAAAAGAATATCCCTTACTTCATTAAGCATACGGGTATGAGGATCTGTAATAAATTCAAATATTACTTCTTTACCATCTATTATGGTAGATATTCCTGTTGGGTCAATATTAATTATTGGCATAATTTTATGCAGAAAAGGAGTTCCCAATATAATTCTATGGGTAAGACCTTTTACCATAATAAAAGAAGTAGGTAAACAAACATGAGCAAGTTTTGGGAGAAACTAGTTTCTTCATAAATTATAAAAAGTCCACTTTTTTTCTACTTGCAAGTAGTTAGCGAATATTTAGGAACAGTTTATAAAACAGGACTTTCTATAACTTAAGGAGAAACTAGTTTCCCCCAAAATCTTTTGAACAAACATTTTGATTACAAATGTAAGCATCAGATAATTTATATTTAACTCTTAATTTATCTCCTCCTGCTTGGGTAAGAGATTGAGTAGTTTTTGAAAAATATTTAGTAGGAATAATTTCTTCTTGTAAACAATTTAAATCAGCACCATTATCAATGAGTGCTATCTCATTTTCTAATATAAAATCTCTATTAATTACTAGAGTTATTTTCACAAACCATTTTTGTGATGTAACTTGATCTAAAAGATTTAAATATCCCTTTAAATCAGTATTACTAATAGAAGCAAGATCATTATTACTTGTAGAAGCATCCTCTTGTATTTCTTTCAATTTAAGAGATTTTGTTTCTAGCAAAGTCATTCCTGTTAATAAAGATTCATTATTATTTTTAATCTGAGAAATTTCAGATTTTAATAAGTTTATTTCTCTTTTTAAATCATTAATAGAAACAGGTGTTTCTTTAACATTAGACTGTTGAAATCTATGTAAAACCTCACTTAATTGGTAAGGCGCTTCCACAATTAAAGGTGATTCCTCTTTAATTAGGGTTTTAAGGATTTTTTTCTTTTAAATTGGGATCCTTAATTGTTTCTAGCATTTTTAATGCATTTTCTTGATCAGTATTTAACACATTTAATTCATGCATATCTACTATGGATTTTCAATAACTCAATTCGTTACTTAATTCATTACATTGACAATCTTTATTTTTATTAATTTTCTCTAACTCTTCCTCCCCCGAAGAAGTTAGTTCTACTAATTCAAAATTTTCATTATTAGTAGAAAATTCTACTTCTTCTTCAGAATTAACAAGTAATATCTTTTTTAATTGTGAACGTAATTGTTCGTCTTCTATTTCATTTAAGGCTTTTTTAGTCCAACATTGGTTAGCATAATGCCCAATTTTACCACATTTATGGCAACTTATATCAAGTTTCTTTGCTTTTCTTTTTTCATTTTTAGGCATAAAAGCTTTACCCTTTTGTTTAGGCTTAGTCTTATAATAACGCCTTTTATAATTCTTTTTATGGGGATTTTCGTAATAATTGTCTTTATTTTTAGAAGATTTCTTATAAACAATTTTATGTTTTTTATTTACTTTCAACTTTTTCTCAGGAATTAAAGATTTTCCTAAATCAAAAGCAAATTGTTCACAGAATTCATCTAATTGGTGTTTTTCTGATAATTTTTGCTTTTTCAATTGATTTTTTAGCTTAATATCATTACATAAAGCTAATCCTTCATTAATACAACTACTAATTAGTTGTCCATAAGTTAATTCGGCATAATTAATATTTATACAATCATTTTTCATTCTTAAAGATTGCCGAACCTTTTCAGCAAAAAGATGAGGAAGGCCATCTATAAATTTAGATTTTCAATGGGCTGAATTAGGGTTTGTTAATTGATAAACCCTAGATAAAAAGGTATCTTTATACCATCTAAAATGGGTTAAAGATGGGCATCTAAGGTTTTGCAGAAGTGTATGCAACTTCTCAGCTATGGGAATTGTACTTCCTACAAAATGTTGTAGGATAGCTAGACACAATGTATACACTGCATCTTCTTCAGTAGTAACCGTTGTACTACCTGATTCAGTTTTAACCACTTTTTTATGGTTTCTTATTTCTATTTTTTGAGGTTCCGTAAGATAATGATCCCACCAACCTCTTAATTGGCCAACAAAACCAGTTATAACAAAATTAGCTATGGCAGTATCACTATTACCATGCTCCTTACAGACAGTAGAATACATTATTATTCTATGTA
Source organism: Adenophora triphylla var. japonica (assembly GCA_022495995.1). NCBI lineage: Eukaryota > Viridiplantae > Streptophyta > Magnoliopsida > Asterales > Campanulaceae > Adenophora > Adenophora triphylla. Next base: position 24,393 of record JAFEMH010001974.1, on the reverse strand, counting down.
TTACATTTAATATTTGTTTATCATTTAAACCATCAATATTCCATTCATAAATGGCTTTTCCAGAGTAAGAATTCTGGAATGGCTCAGGTTCTTCAAAAAAAAGATCTTGAGGCGATGGTCTTTGATAATAATATTTATCAAGAGGCTTAGGAGTATAAATTGGATTTAATTCACTAATATTATTATTAGTGTTTAAATCAGCAAACATATTAGTTAATTGATTAATCTCCTCATTTCCTTCTGAGGAGTCTGATTGGATTTCAATCTCAGTCTCATCATTTTCAGAAGACTCATTCTGATTTGATGTTCCTTCTTTAGAAAGGACACCGAGATTTAAATCTCTCAACTTTTGTTCTAATATTTTAACAAATTCATTAGTATTATCCTCCATCTTAAATCCTTCCACCAGGATAGGAGGTTGAATCATGGAAACATCTGTTTGAACAGATGAACATGACTCTTCTTTATTATCCTTAATTAATTGATATAATTGATCAATTATATCCCTTTGTTGATTCATTTGTTGATTAATTGTCTCTTTAAGAGATATCAATTCTTTTTCTAGTGATATAAATTGATCACCTAAACAGACTAAATACGTATTAGCATAATTCTGAAGTTTAACTAGAGTATTAAATTCTTTAATTGTTAATGAAATATTTTCAAGACTATTTATACTACCATATGCAGTAGCCTCAATCTCTTTATTTAGATTAAAAGCTTGTTCAGGTGGAAAAGGTGACTTAAATATTTTTCCTACCTTAGTATTCCAAGTTTTTTGTATTACTAAGATTTCATTACCTATTTTTTCTAGGTGATGATTTAAAAACCATTTTACAAAATAAGTAAGCTTTTGCTCTCTTTCTAAATCCTCATAATACTTATTTTTAAATTCCATTAATTCTTCATGAGAATATTTATTAAAATACCAGTCACGAAACCATTTATTATCATCTTCTTGAAATTCTCTATTAAGAATTCCTCTTATATGACTTCCTGGAGAATAATCCATTAAATATGAAAACTCATCTCAGATTGAGTGGGAGATTGCCTACTCTTGTTTTCTACTTTATTATAAATTCCTTCTGGAATATTATTTTGACTTATTCTTATTTCTTCTACAGATTCAACTTCTTCTCTATCTTGAGAAGTTGAAGCTCTAAAAGACTCATTAGGCATATTGTAATATTCACTAGAGGAGGAATACCTAGCAGACATTGACCTAGGTATTTTTATAGTCCTTTGAGAACTAAATTTAATTTCTACATCTCCTTCGGATGTTTGAATTATTTGATCTATCTGATTATTTAATTTTTATTCAGGTTCTATCTCCTGAGGAAGGGACCATGTAGTAGGGAAATTTATTTCATTCCATTTAATTAACCTATTGGTTGCTATGTTTGAAGTCAATAAATTAGTTTGGACTACCGTAGTAGTTCCTGGAAACGATATTTGTTTCACTTTTGGATTTAAAGTATGTAAGACTTTATAATAAATCCTATAACATATTGCTATTATTTCACTTCCTAATTTGAAATTATAACCACTAGTATGAATGGTTAATTGCATAGCATCAAATAAATTACTATCAGATAAAGATAGAGTTAAATTAGGAGATACATCAAAATAAACTGGTCCATGGCATAGACTAGTTTCAATTAAAGCTGCTAAAGAAGGCTTGAAGTCTCTACATCTACCATCTCTAACATATGCCATTATACTGGAATTAACCCCTAATAATGTCAAGGGTTTGAATGCAATTTGCACTAATCCTATATGGATAAATTTATAATTTTTAAAAGGAATCAAATCTTTTTTACTCAATAAATTAATGGTTTGAGTATTTCCCAAAATTTTAATTGTTTGTTCTAGAGTTTTAATAGCAAACATAGATCTCATATCAAACAATCCAATATTATAAATTTGATTTGAAGGAACGGATAGAATTACCCATTTATTCAATTTATCCAAATTCTTAGGATATTCAACTAATTCTGCATTCTTAATTAATTCATCATGATGATCATTATCATCCATATTTATCATAAACTTGATGTGGTTGGCCGAATATGTCTTGCTAAGTATGTCTTATTAACTTTGAAAAGTAAATGACAAAAAAGTACAATCTTTTTGGTCATCTTTGCAAACAAGTTCTTCGTTCAACTATCAACCCGAAGGGATAGAAGGAAGAAATTCAACGAACGAATTGCTCATTTAACTATCAACCCGAAGGGATAGACGGAATAAATTCCAAAATCAAAGATGGAAGGAATATTTTAGCAAAAATTTTCTTTTTCTTGTTCATCCAACAAATAGCCTTTCGCCATCCTCGGCATATAAGGCATAAAAGATGAACCTTTAAGAAAACACTAAAAACATTTTCATTTTTCCATTTTTACTTTTTTTTTTTTTCCATACTTAGCTTAATCTACATCTCCGGCCACCCACAGCAATCTAGCTACGGGCTATCATCAAATTTTTATAAAATAAATATTTGCAGAATAATTAAGAACATAAATATATAGTATAAATCATACCTGTCTTGTGAATAGTTGTATGAACAGTAGCATTTTCCATTTTGTCCTTACTGTTTTGTCTCTTTCCTGTTTTGCCCTCATAACTATCTATGTCGTACGAGATGGGTGGCCATTTTTTTTTTTTTGATATGTCGTACGACATGAGTGGCCTTTTTTTTTTTTTTGATATATTAAAAAAAAAAATCTCACGTGGCCTTGGACACGGGCATGTACTAGTATATACTCCCTCCGTCCACTTTGTTGCTTCACAGTTACTATTCACGCGTGGATTAAGGGAAAAAAATAATGATATAAATATTGTGAGTGTAAAAGTAAAATAGGAGAGAGAGAAAGAGTTGAGGGAATAGTAAATTATAATGGTGTTGTGAGTATTAAAATAATGTAGGAGAGATAATGAGTGGGGTAGGGTTAATATTTTAATAATAAAAACTTTCCATTTTAAGTAAAAAAACAAAGTGTGAAGTATGTATTTGGACGCCCAAAATAGAAAGTGTGAAGTAAGTAAGTGGACGGAGGGAGTATATATATTAAAATGACACGTCGTTTTAATAATATCGGTTCGATTCAGTTTTATCGGCTCGGTTTTTCATTTGAAACCAAAACCGAAACCGAAAATTTCGATTTTTAAATGGTTAAAACCATTAACATTTCGATTTTGTCGGTTTCGATTTTTTGGGTCCGATTTTCTCGATTTCGATTCGATTTTTTCAATTTTCCGATTTTATTGCACAACCCTACTCATTCGTTCAATGCCTTTAATTCAAAATACTTTTTCTGTCTCAAATTACAGATGTTCAAATTTGTTTCTAATTTTTTATTATTTTTTTTTTCAATTTGGTTACCTAAATTTTGTATGATTTTCGTAATTTAGTTTCCAACACTGAAAACTAATACTGAACAATTCAATTTATGAATTTACCATTTTATTGCAAATTAATATAAGAGTTGAAAATGAAAAACAAACAAGTCCTAAATTATCCGAAATCCAAAATCTGAAAATCATTGGGTTTCAGTCCATTTTTATTGAGCTTTGTCTACAAACGAAATACGTACCTAATTGAACATTGTACCAAAATGAATTACCTTCTTCAAGTTTAATCTTTTTAGTTTAATTTTGCACACTTATCAAAAAATTGAGGCAAAAATAGTCAATTTAATTAAGAATATAATTATCCAAAACACTATTGTAGGAATTTAATTTAGGATTTTTTCAAACTTATGTTTTTCATTGATCAACTTCTCAATATATAGCTTATAATAGAAAAGGAAAAGATACCTACTCAAAATAAATTGTTAAACATAAACCTAGAAAGAAAAGGAAACGTCAAAAACTTAATCAGCAATTGCGGACGTAAATACGTCATGGGCACGAGTCGTGTCTGAGGGCACGAGTCCTGCCTTTTCCAAATCACTCGTACAACGAGTCGTGCCAAAAATTTCTCTCGTGCTGATCATCATCACGACTCGTGAATGTTGTCACGAGTCGTGCCCTTTGCGTTTCCTCAGCTTGTATTTCCTCAGCAACAGTGTTATCTTCACACCCTCCCTCAAGTTGAGCATGGGGATTAAGAATGCTCAACTTGCTAACGAGCAATAAAACTGTTGCTTTTCAAGAGCCTTAGTAAAAATATCCGCCAACTGCATTTTAGTGGGAACATAGGAAGGAGAAATAAGACCATCCGAAATGGCATCACGAACAAAGTGGCAATCTATTTCAATGTGCTTTGTTCGTTCATGAAATACGGGATTTTTGGCGATATCTAAAGCCGGCTGGCTATCACAAAAGATATTAATTGCCTTGGGATGATGAACACCAAGGCTCAACAGTAAGCCTTTCAACCATTTCAATTCACAAGTAAGGGCCGCCATAGAACGGTATTCGGCCTCGACAGACGAACGGGACATAGTAGTTTGTTTCTTCGTCTTCCAAGAGATAGGGGAATGACAAAGAAACATAAGCCATCTGAAAAGAGAGCGTCGAGTAATAGGACAAGCGACCCAGTCCGAATCACACCATCCTTGAAGCGTTAACTCACTATCAGCACGAAGAAGACTACCTTGACCGGGTGTGCTCTTGAGATAACGCACAACCCGTACTGCCGCATCCCAATGTTCTTTGCGAGGCTCCTTCATAAATTGAGACAGAATATGAACAGAATATACCAAATCTGGTCGAGTGACCGCTAGGTAAATGAGACGACCAACCAATCGTTTATAACGTTCTGGGTCCTCCAAAAGATCACCTGTGGCAAGACCAAGTTTATGATTAGGTTCAATGGGAAAGCCGGATGGCTTTGTACCCAATAGCCCAACCTCGGATATAATGTCTAAGGAATACTTTCATTGGCACAGAAATAGACCAGAGGAGCTACGAGCAACTTCAATACCCAAGAAATACTTTAGGGAGCCAAGATCTTTCATCTTGAAACATTCACTCAGGTACTTTTTGAAAGACTGTAAGGCAGCGGAATCGTTCCCAGCGATAATAAGATCGTCAACATACATAAGTATATTCATATGAATTGTACCTTTTGTGAATGTGAAAAGGGAGTAATCAGAATAAGACTGCAAGAATTCATAGTGTTTCAAGGAGGACACCGGTTTAGCGAACCAATAGCGCGGGGCCTGTTTCAGCCCATAAAGAGATTTACGCAGGCGACAAACCATATTAGGCTGAGAGGCATGAAATCCCGGAGGAGGTTTCATGTAGAGCTCTTCCTGAAGGTCACCATGAAGGAAAGCATTATGCACATCCATTTGATGCAGTTCCCAATTCTTTGAGGCAGCAAAAGCAAGAAAGGCTCGAACGGTGATCATTTTGGCCATGGAAGCAAAAGTTTCATTGTAATCAATCCCTTCTTTCTGATGATTACCAAGGACCACCAAACGAGATTTAAGCCTTTCAATAGTGCCATCAGACTTATTGTGAGCACCCCAACCCGGGACCTATCTCGTATCCCGAGCTTGAGAAGCCCAAACTAAGAAATCTCATTTTCCATTTTCAAAAATCTTTTAATTTGCCTTTACAAGGAAACCAATTCTCAATTTTCCCAAAAACAAAATCAAATATAATATCTCCACTTGGAGGGATTTAAACAAATACCTTAAGAACCATACTTCATTAATTACATTGAAAACCCTAATTAACATTGTTTAACAAAAGAGTTTTCATTACAACTTATGAAAGAGTAATAATTAAATATGACTCTCTACAACCCACACATATACCTATCCTGACAAATCACAAAAGCAACCGTTCACAATCGTCTCCCCGGCCTCACTGGTTCAGGTCACCTGTCTCAGCAAAATCTAAAGCAGTAAAAGGGAAGGGGTGAGAATAAATCTCAATGAGCTATTATGAATGCAGCAAGATGCCAACCAAAGTGCAACACATAGCATGGTAGCACATAACACATTATGAAAGCGGTAAACACCTTACGTTACCTCATTTTACCTTTCCCGTCTGAACAATAAGTCGTACAACGTGGGAGTAAAACTCCACTCTTTGGTGAATTGCCTCCAGCACATTCACCTCTTATAGGACTCATACTCCAGAGATCCATATAAGAAAAGATACCTATATCAGAGTATCCAACAATAATATCGCTAACTGTAAAGCTTTAGGCTTAATACAGAAGCATTCCCCCTAATCACCAATCGCAACGGTCTGTAAAGCTTTTTGGGTCAATACAGTCGTTAGCACACCCACTCTGTGGCCACAGAGGGGACGGTCCCAGGTATGATGAACCTTCAATCACTTATAGAACAAATCCATAATTGATTGAATTCCATTATACCCCCGAATATCAACACGTTCAAGCACATAATAGATACTTGAAATATAATCCACAAAAAGGGATAATCATATAACAACATGGTAATGTATACTCATGCTCATCAATTTCATAGTGCAACAACCATTTAATACACTATGCATAGTATCATCAATAAATATGAATGATAACAAATAAATCCACAAATGGAATAACCATGCAACCCCATAATAAGCATATCCACACATTGGGATAACATAACAACTTGTCAAATAATCCACACTTGGGATGCACATAACAACTTGCCAAATAATCCATACTTAGGATATTAAGGTAACCATATAATCAATAATTCCACAACTTGGAATAACAATGCCACAAGGTGATACATACCCATTACCAATTAGTTCAATAGTGAAACCTATGACTTCTACACCATTGCAACTATTCCTAAAGATAAGGAGTAAGTGAGGCTACTATATATCATAAACCATTCTTACATAGTCATTATACAACCTCGAATAACCTTAATAAAAGTTCAAGATCTATTTCCCAAGTTGGAACTATTTTGGTGAAGTTACAAATCAAACCTATCAACCATTTTCGGGACAATATTTAAACTACTTCCACAATTCCATTTTGATCACTTAAGATGTCATTGTGTAGCCAAAGTATTCTACTTTAATCTAGGTTAAAGAGATTTCATTTTGGTTCTAGTTCGATTAGGTTTAAACAGCTCCAAAGTTGACCCAATGTCACCAGGCCAGGGCACGACTCGTGCCCCAGGGCACGACTCGTGCCCCTTTGGCCTTCCTCAGATTCATGCGTCCCCTAAAGCACGACTCGTCCCTCCACATGGCACGACTCGTGCCTGAGGGCACGACTCGTGCCCAATTACCCTTAAGTTGATCAGAACGATTTGGCTCTCATTCACGAGTCGTTATCACGACTTGGCCATGGGCACGACTCGTGCCAGTGGGCACGACTCGTGCCACGGCCAATCTTAGGTACCAACAGCAGCAGCAAATAAATAATTCCAAGAAACCCAATTTCAACTCAAATCTCCTCTACTTTGTGAACCTAAAAGAAATTCCTAACTTCATCAATCTCATACTAAGTCATTCCTAAACACATAAGATAGATTCAATCCATTTAATGCTTAGTTGATATACTCCTTAAACTATCAATTTCATACTTAACCTTTTTACTTCCATTTAAACCATACTTCTTTCCTCTTTAACACCATCCATGAACATCATTCTTATATCTAGATCATTAAGCATCTCTCTACTTCAAGAAAGTGTTCTAACCACTCAAACAACATATATCACAACAATATTAACATCAATTATAACATGAACATTTATTTGAAGGAAAGTCATAATAACTCACTTAGCAATTATGAAGTGGATTAAAGATCTTCTTAGCTCAAAGTGTTCCTCTCGACTCCACGAACCCAAAAGTACACCCGGATCGTCGATTGGAGAAGAATTGAATTTATAGCAATTTTTGGAAGGAATTTAGGGAGAGGGAGTTTCCATGGAATTTTGTTAAAGAAGAAGGAGGGAAGAATGAGGAGGTGAAGTGAGGGGATGGAGGAAGTATGGAAGGGAATATGGGAAAGCATGGGCTTTTGACTAAAGAGGGGGACATGGTGAGGGATTTAAGGAGGGGAAAATGGCCCCCCACCATTTAACCTCCTTCTTACTCTTACTTCTTTTTCTATTTAATTATTTTTCCCTACACAAATAACTACCCACATTTTATTTATTTTATCCATTTCTATTATTATACTCTTCCCAAGAATATTATTTATTTCCCAATCATTTCATTTTAATATTAAGAAATCAAAGATATAAATTAAACACATAATATTAAAAATAATATTAAAAGCACATTTTATGATACTAAATAGGTGCCTAGGTTTAGGGTCGTTACACTTATACTTAATCCGATAGACCCATTGGCTACCCAGAACATGCTTACCATAAGGTAGAGGAACCATAGTCCATGTGCCATTATCTTCCAAGGCACAAATTTCATCCTGCATAGATGCCTTCCATCCATCCGGTGACATTGGCTCACGAAAGGTTCTAGGCTCTTTAGCCAAAGTAATAGCTGCAAGGAAGTTACGATATTTCACAGAAAAACTGTCACAATTTATATAGTGAGTTATAGGATAAGGAGTACCTGAGGAGCCGACTGGAGTAGAGTGCGCGGGGGATGGACTAGTAGGAGCAATAGTATGAGCAATGTAGTCTTAGAGGAGAACAGATGGAACTTTCGTACGCAAACCTCTCCCTAAGTCTTCTTGCTCATCATGAGAAGATTTTGTCATAGAAGCATATGGTACGGCTGCTGAAGTAGGATCCGTAGAAACTATAGGAACCGACTCAGAAATATCTTCAGGTACCACTGGTAAAGAAGCAGATGCAATATCTTCCACATCCGGATAATCAAAAAAGGCAAAATCAGCCTCTTGGTTAATGAGCTCAACTAAATCTGGGACATGAGGTACCGAATTTGAGTCATGTAAGGAAAAACTGTCTCAAAAAACTTCACATCCCGAGAGACAAAATATTTTTTTGTCTCGAGATTGTAACGATGTGCCACCGGAAAAGATTTTTCCTTTCTTTTTGAAAAATCAAAACACGGAGTCGCCACACCATTTTTGTTTTAAGGGCCAAAACTTTGAAAAATGCCCAAAATGAGAGATTTGGGTTCGGAGGTCACGTTACACGCCGGGAAGAACGTTAGGGTTCACCCGGAATGCCTCGTAAAACGAGTCTTCCAAGCTTAAAAACCATTTGTGTGTGTGTGTGTGTGAGTGAGTGCGTTGCTTTGGCCAAAATGGGTTCAAACTGAGAAAACTAAAAATTGGGAACTCTTTTTAAGACATTAAACAAGTCCCATGATTTTTGGTATGATTTTAGGGTTGAGTTTTGGTACTCAAAAGACTCCTTGAAGTTGAAAATCAATTCTGCCAGAATGAAAAAGGCAGTGGACACTTGATTTTAAAATGGATTTAAGAGCTTTAAAAATTCAAAATCTGGGAAAAGTCCGAGAGTGAAAGTTGTTCAAAACACCTTAAATAAGGTTTCTGAAAAAGACTTTTCCATTTGGAGATGATTTGATGGACCAAAACCTTTTGGAAATCTCAGATATGAAATTTGGATTTTCAGAGACTGTTGAATCTGACTTTTGGAAAATAATTTGAAAAAGGGAGTTAGAATCACGTAAAAAATAAAGTAAAAATATGTTTGAAAAGCTATAGATGTTGGATACAAAAATTATTTTGTAGTCAACACTAAATTCCAAGTTCTTCTGTGTCCAAAAAATTAGACAATGGACTGAGGTCTTAGAACAATGCTACTGGACAGCAAGATGTTCTTGAAGGAAAATGTGATTTTAAAGGGGGTTTTGCATCCATGATTGTCCCCATTTTCTTAGGCTTTGATTAGTGATCACTAGGCATTTTAGTGGTGATCTATTATATCAAGCAATCCTTAGGGTACATTAGGACTTAAAGCACTTCATTTGCTTAGGAAGGAGAATTTTAACTTTGAAATCAAGATTTTTGTTGTGAAAATGGATTTTGGTAAAAAAAAACACTTTTGAGTGAATGCTTTTGAGGAAGAACACTTTTAAGTGAATAAGAAGTAATTTGGACCTTTTAAATGGTCATCCATGGGAATTTATTCCTAGGTGACTACATTTTTAGGTCAAGCAAAGATGAACAACAAACAAGTTGATGAACAAACTACATTTTTGAAGTTTGAAATGCATGCATGGATGAAGGAGTTTAGGGTAAGGAGAAGGAGGGTTTACCAATCTTCTTTGTGTTTGTGTTTGACTTGAGGAGTATCAAGATTTAAATGTGTTTAGTGTTTAATGATAGAGTTGGTCAAAGAGAAAACAAGTAGATAACACTTAAGTCCTCTATGTTTTCTCTCTAATCCTCCTCTTTAGGGTTGACTTATGCTTGAGCTTGTGTATGCTTAAGAGTGATTTGAGAGTGTTTGGAGTGAGATTGGGAAAGACTCAAGAGAAAATGGTGGCAATCTAAGGATTCCCACTGTTTTCTCTCTATTTTTGGCCAGAGTATAGCTTCTGTGAGTGAATTGTGTTGTGTAAACTGAGAGAGAGGGGTTCAATTTATAGGCCACTGTAGACCTCAATAGGATCCGCGCGGATCAACCTGTAAGCGTGCCTGGTTCATTAAATGCTGCTCCAGGCTTTGGACAAGAGGAATATTTTTTAAAATATTCAAACTGGCTATGTTTTTCAGCTTGCCAATTCGGGTTTTTACAATTTCTTTTCTTTTTAAGATTCTTTTCTTGGTTTAAACTTAAATAGAAATCCCTACTTTACCCTTGTTTTGTTAGAAAAGTTAGGAATTGTTAGAAATGTTAGGAATGTTAAGACTTTCGTTAATTTTCTAACGAAAATGCTAACAACTCAAATTGGAGCACTTACAGTAGCCCCTCGGCGACGGTGCTTTCGAAGGAAGCGGGGTCGTCGATAATAGTAAGGCTCCATATTTGACAAGATGATCAAGTGATCGAGTGGCTGAACCTGGTGATAGGCTACCTACGTATCCTTAAGAGGAATCAAGCCGGTCGTAGTTCGGGTCTTTCGACGTTGACCCTAGAGTGACTGTTTTAGGATGTCAACCTGGCGAGCGAGTTCTGCAGTCGATTGCTGAAAGAAACTCTGCTTAGGATGGGAAATGACCATTTTGGTCTGGTGGCTAGAGTTGTATATCCGCTCTGCTGGGGATAGGAATGACCATTTTGATCTGATGGCTGAACCTAATGGTAGGCTACCTACGTATCCTTAAGAGGAATCAAGCCAGTCGTAGTTCGGGTCTTTCGACTATCTTCAGACGTCGATCCTAGAGGGACTATTTTAGGATGTCAACCTAAGATTTGACTATTTTTGGGAAGTCGCCCTGTGACTTGACTATTTTTGGGAAGTCGCCCTAAGATTTAACTATTTTTGGGAAGTCGCCCTAAGATTTGACTATTTTTTGGAAGTCGCCCTATGATTTGACTATTTTTGGGAAGTCGCCCTAAGATTTGACTATTTTTGGGAAGTCGCCCTAAGATTTGACTATTTTTGGGAAGTCGCCCTAAGATTTGACTATTTTGGGGAAGTCGCCCTATGATTTGACTATTTTTGGGAAGTCGCCCTATGATTTGACTATTTTTGGGAAGTCGCCCTAAGATTTGACTATTTTGGGGAAGTCGCCCTAGTAATGATTTCGGTTTGTTGAATTAGGGGATGATTACGATTTATCGTTTTCCTAGTGTTGTGTGTGATAGCGTCTTAGGTGCCTCAAACCTTAATGATGGCGTTTTAGGTGCCTCGAACCTTGGTGATGGCGTCTTAGGTGCCTGGAACCTTGATGATGGCGTCTTAGGTGCCTCGAACCTTGGTGATGGCGTCTTAGGTGCCTCGAACCTTGATGATGGCGTCTTAGGTGCCTCGAACCTTGATGATGGCGTCTTAGGTGCCTCGAACCTTGATGAAGGGTGATCTGGAGGTATCAACTTGTTTTGAAACGATTTCCTTCGATGTTCGTATCCTTTCATTGGGGACAGACTCCGAGGGGATAGGCAGTCTTTTGGTGGACTTCATTTGAAGGGATCGGTCTTACGTTTGCTGCCGGAGGTGAAAACGAGGAAAGAGACGGAATTCCGTTGACTTTCGTCAGGGATTGTGAATGTGTGCCCAAAATTTTTGTTTATTGGAATTCACGCGAGTTTGAAGACATCCGAGTTATTTGAAAAACGGAGTCGCCACGCCATTTTGATTACCTCAAAACTTTGAAAAAAAGGTTTTATGGGTTCGGAGGTTAAGTTACCCCTTGGGAAGAACGTTTGGCGTTCACCCAAAGTGCCTTGCCGGAGCAAGTCTCCCTCGATTTCATTAATCGTGTTTGCTTGCGTGCTTTCTTTGTGTGCATGTGTTTGAAAATAAGGGGGGGGGATGTCCCAAGTTATCTTCCGGACGTACAAACCATTTGTTGGTTGTCGCTCGGGATTCCTTGGAATTTATGTATTTGGGATTATGATCCCGTCCTCATCTTATGACTTATGATCATCGCATTTTTAAACCTCGGGACCCTCGGGACTTGCGTGATCGAGAGAATGACTCTCTTTTGGGTCAAAGATGAGGTTCTTTAGGAAGGAATGTCCTTAGCCCATCAATCCTACGCTTTAAGACGGTCGAGCTCGTATAGAGGCTTCATACTCATTCTTAAGCGATAATCGGAGATATAGGGTTCAAGGTTATCCTTTTCCTAAAGAAATCATGAACCTTTAATGGAAGGAACGATGCAAAGATGAGAACTTTTACACCGGTCCGTTCCAAGGTTGGGGAAAGGGGAAATGCATGATAAAAAAATGACTCTTTAATGAAAAGATGACATTTTGGTTTTAGCAAATGATGCTTTTTGATTGAAAGAAATGATCTTTATGCAAATGATGCATAAAGATTTGATTTTTATGCAAATGATGCATTGAAAAGGGGGTTTTGATGCAAAGGATGCATTTTTATTGAAAAAGATTTGATCTTTATATGCAAATGATGCATAAAGATGACATTTTTATTGGAAAATAGGGATTTTAGGTGCAAAGGATGCACCTTTATGAAAAAGACTACATTTTTATGACAAATGAGGTCTTAATGCATGCAAAGGGGAAAGGGGGTGATAAAGATATGATCTTTATGAATAAATGCCAAGTCCCAAGCAAGATATATGAATGCAATGAGCAAGTATATCAATTAAAATGCAAGGTGAGGGCGTGCGAGGTTACCAATCGTTTCCTTCGCTTCTTCGGACGGAGCTAGGAGGAGAGGTTCTTCTTGGGTCTTCAAGGAGGAGGGAGATGGCTTCTTGAGCTTCTTCTTCACCTTCTTGGACTTCCAAAGCTCCTTGGGGGATCTTCTTCGTATTATGAGAGTATTATGCTTCTTGTTGATGATTAAAATGGGTAGAGGAGGGCTCTATTTATAGGCGATGCGGATAAGGCTAATGAAGCTCGTGCGGCCAGCAGCTCTTTGCAAATGAGGCCGTGCGGGCTTATCCACAATGACTCAGCATTCTAGAACCATGCAAGGTGGCATTATTCTAGAAGCTTCCTCCTAATTAAAAAACGTGTTTCTTAATTAGGAAGGATTCCTTCAGCCTTTATTTAATTAAAAACAGTTCGGAGGAATGTTTCCGAACAGCTGAGAAGAATCAGGGAATTACCGGGAAAACTTACCGAAATTGCCTAGGAAATTTGCTAAGGCGTGAGGCCAGATTTGGGTACTTACGAAGCCCTCGGCAACGTCACTTGCAAGGCGAGTGGGGTTGTCGATAGAAAAGGATCCGATCTCGGCGAATGCCGAGATGGATTAGGAGACCAAGGTGGTCGAGTGGCCGAACCTTTGGGAAGGCTACCTACGTATCCCTGAGGAATCAAGCCAGCCGTAGTTCGGAATTAGGATCCGCTGGGAGGAAGAAGAGAAACCGGGTCTCCTGGGGACATAGAAGAGAAAATGACCTAGGAGGTCAAGCAATTGATCCTACCGGGGACATGCTAGGAGTGACCCGGTGGTCGAATATTTGAACTTTTATGAGGGGGCGCTTTATCACTGAGGAGTGACAAAGAAACAGGGTGACCAAAGTGGTCGAATGGCTGGACCTTTTATAAAAGGCTACCTACGTATCCCGGAGGAATCAAGCCTTGATCGTAGTTCAAGCATCACTAGATAGTTAGGAACGATGTCTAGGATCCTTGAGATTTTGACAATCGGAGGTCACACCTGAGGAAGCTAGAGCTTACGGCACTATCTCTTTATGACGGGGATAGAGGTAACTTAAGTTGGGAAACTTGAGCGTACGTCACTATTCGCGGATAGAGGTATCACAAGTTGAAATGATTTGGGCATACGTCACTATTCGCGGATAGTGGTAGCACAAGTTGAAATGACTTGGGCATTCGTCACTATTCGCGGATAGTGGTAGCACAATTTGAAATGACTTGGGCATTCGTCACTATTCGCGGATAGTGGTAGCACAAGTTGAAATGACTTGGGCATTCGTCACTATTCGCGGATAGTGGTAGCACAATTTGAAATGACTTGGGCATTCGTCACTATTCGCGGATAGTGGTAGCACAATTTGGAATGACTTGGGCATACTTCACTATTCGCGGATAGAGGTAGCACAAGTTGAAATGACTTGGGCATACTTCACTATTCGCGGATAGAGGTAGCACAAGTCTAGAGTTCTGACAATTCGGAGGTTGTCACCTAGTGTTATCCCGTTATAACGGAATTAACGGAGGCGACTGGGAATAGAGCTTGATTGCTAAAGAGATAAGGGATATTTTCTGAAAAGATGTTATCTTGGTTAAAAGATAACGGAAATTGCATGCCCAAGTGGAAGGTCCAAAGGTGGATTGTAATTTCTGCTCAGAGCGAATGAAGCCGCCCGGCATGAGATGGAGAAAAAGAAGCCGTACGGCTAGAAGCCTGTCTTTTCCAGATTATTTAAAATCAGGTTTTGAACGGGCATTGGGCACCATTGCCGCCCACTTCAGCCAAGAGAGAGAGAAGAGAGAGAATTTTCGAAATTCTTCAACCCCTTTTGCTTCCCTTTGATTTGAAATGGATCCGGAGGGCAATCCCATACCAAGGCAAGCGAGGAGAAACATCTCGGCGGCCGCGAGAAGGAGGAGGAAGGAGCTTGTGAGGACGGAGAGGAAGTATGACTTCCTTACACCTCCATCGGAGCTTTATCCGGGGAGAAGGGAGCACAAATCAACGAACCCGCGATCAGTTGGGGTAAGCATTCTCATTTTGCTCAAATCCGATGATTTTGCTTGAATTTTGAATGATTTAGGGCTTGACCCGAATTTTAGGATTTTCCTAGGATTTTTGAATGATTTTGAGATGCATGAACAACCTATGAGGCTAAGAATATGCAATGTGCAATTTTATTTGATGAAAAATTATGAGAATGACTCACTTTTTTCTCGCAAAATGAAGTAAGAATTTTTTTTTTTCAAAATATGAGACGGAGTTCTTGCCTTGTGCTAGAACTAGGTCAAAATTCTGATTTTCAATGAGAAAACATGATTTTGGAAGATGAAAATGATTCATGCATGCCATTTTTTGAAAAATAATGCTTATGTGCAAAAAATTGTGATTTTGTGCTTTAGGAAAGCAATGACGCGTTTCAAGTGATGAAAGACACGTTTTTTTTTTCTTTTGATACAAATGATGCTAGAAAAACTTTTATGAATGCTTTTCTTTTGAAAATATGTGCACTTTTGAATATATGCATGCTGTTGAAATGATATGAAGGACTGACGCTTCTTTTGATGTGCTTGTCTACAGGAGAACAAGTCTAGAGGACCGTCGGAGATAGCGGTCAAGCTTTGGCAGAGGATGCCATTTTGAGAAGGATGGGGCAAATCCCAAGCAATGGTGAGGGCTACCGGCTTGGATGCATTTGTAGAGGCCATCGGCGGGGTGTCCACATCACCTCGAAGAGCAAGGGCTTGGTCCAGCCCTATCTCGAGTTCTGTGGGACAAGACACATAGCTTTCACCCGAGCCGGGAGAGCCGACAGCCGACTCCCGCCGATTTCACTGCTATTACGGGCTTACAGTTCACTGGGAGGCCCGTGACTTGGAGGGACCATATTACAGATGAGGAGTTCCAGGCTTTGGTAGGGTTTGAGCTGATTCCCAAGGGGCTGGGGATGGAGACGCGGAACGTCGAGGTGGCAGCTCGTATCAGCATGAACTTTGTCGCTAATGATGTGATCGCTCAAAGCCACCGGCTAGAGCATTCATATGGTTGATGCTATCAAGCCACCATCTTTGCCAATTCTCGGGACGATAGCTATGACTTGCCTCCTCGACTCTCTGGAGGATGTTGATGTGGATCGGGACGGTCTCGGGAGAGGCCGGATTGGCGGAGTTGTACTTCTCGCTGGACATGTACACGGAACAAGGCCGCTTCGATGGATCGCTTTTCTTTTGCCCTTGAGGTAGTCTCCTTTTTTTTTCTTCTCTTTTCCTGTCTTGAGACTTTTATAAGAGAGAGAATGACCTTTTGATGTTTTGAACATGCAGCCTGGTTTTGCGAGGTGATCGGGTTCTTCCTCGGGAACCAAGCAGAGTGATGTCACCATCTTCCCGCTATGGTTCAAGCCGGAGGGGAGATGCGAGAGATAAATTCACGGGAAGACCCGGATCACCTTCGACTACAAAATGGTGAGGCCGGCCATCAACGTGGACGGGCACGACGGAGCGGACTTCTACCCCGGGGCAGTGTATCCCAGATCTGGCCGGGAGATGCTATTGAGGCGACGAGGCAGAGGAGGTGGCTCACTGTGGTCGACATGCGATGTCATCTTCTTGGGGACCGCTTCGAGACAAAGCATGGTCATGTTCCCCCAGCTAGATGCCATTACTCCTCGACCCTCCAAAGACGGGATGCCGCAGCCTCGTGGACCGGCCGAGAGGATGAGATTGCAGGTACGAGGCGTGCGCTGCGTGAGGAGTATTTCGACATGGACACCCCCTACGCCGTGTTTGTGGAGCGGCACACTGAGGACGCCACGTAAGCTAGTGAAGCCGGCGGTCACTGTGGATATGGGGAGGATGAGCTTACCGACCCGCCGATCCCTCCCGCACATCTGTCCCACGTGGTCCATGGAGTGCCGAGGGAGGATGAGGATACCGTCCCTCGATGCTAGGGAGCCCCAAGACACCTTGCCGCCCGATAGCACCGTAAGTGTACTCTTAGGGTCTTATTCCCTTTTTAGCTTTCGATTTTACGCTTTTTGCTATTTTCTCGAGATTTTCTCGAGATTTTTCTTCTTTTTTCTCGTGTTCCAGCTCGCACTTACGATAGGGCCGGTCGTGCAGGGGCTGGAAGGACATGTGCCGGTCTCTTCTGAGGAAGCTGGCCTGCGCTTCGAGGGCGGCGGCGGATGCACAGGAGCCTGGGCGCAAGAGACGGCACGTCGGGGGCACAGCGTCTACCTCATCGGCCTCGGAGTACTCTTCCAGTGCTATGCCTCGGGGGCGGGGACCCAACGCCGACATTCTCGGGAGCAAATGGGCCGAGTACGGGCACGATAATGTCCATCTATCTGATGTGAGCGACTGTGAGGACTCCGATGAGGGAGGCTAGCATCTACGAGCCGAGCAAATGATGAAGAGGAAGAAGAATCGGAGGCCTAAGAGGTCTCTAGAGTAGATTTGGAACAAAAACAAACAATTTACAATTTTTATGCACACTTTGTTTATTTTTTGCTTTATTTGGGCGCCGATGGGGCGAAAACATTGTATTTATGTTTTAAATGCTTTTCTAATTCATGCTTTTTCAATTTGCATATTATCTGAGCCTTGGGGCGACTTTTTTGCTTGGAATTGGGGCCGAAAATGGGCCAAAATGATTTATAATGGTGTATAAATGCTTGAATGGCTTACCTGGATATGTTTTTGTACAGGTTTTGCTTGAAAAAGTGGGGTGAAAACTCCCTTGGGCAGCAACTTTGGTTGCCGCAGAATTTTTTCTCAGCAGAGGGCTAATGTAGCCGTGCGGCATGGCCTTGAGGGCAAATGAAGCCGTGCGGCTCACCGCCCGTCTCGAGCTGGTTATTTTCTGAATAAAAGCAAGGCTTGGCCATTTCATTTCATTTTCCCTCTAGACTTGTCCCAATTGTTCCCAGAGCATATTTTGGACCTAAAAGCACCATCTTTGAACACTTTGCGATGGAGAATCCCGTTAGATTGCAAAGGGGGAGACGAGACCATTTTCTATCCGGTCTTCAATCTTGGGCGAGATATAACTTCCAAAATCACAAGGGGCTGCTTGATTCTTCCTTCAAAATCAAGTCTTTATGGCATTTGAGGGATCTCCCGCCCGATTGGGATCCGCTGAGAGCCGCAAAGAAAGTTCCGGGATGTCCGGAGACATGTTTATCAAGCTTTCTCTTACAACGAAATTGTCCCAACGCACGAAGACTTCGTGAGCCTTGATTGGGGGTCCCGAGATTGAGGCTATATCTATTCCGCTGATCGGAGACGTGCGGTGACGGTAAAGCTTGCATCTTTTCTGCATTCCTTTGGGAGAGGGCCGAGAGGATGATGGTAGCCCCTGGATAGGATTGACCTTCTCGATATCCCAGGCAGGTTTGGGTCTCCGAGATATGGCCGCGACCACAAGTGGCTATGGATGCTTTCATTCTCTCGCGTATTCTCTATTTTGTTCACCGCCGAGTCCGTGGGGATTCACATAGTGGTCTCTTGGACATGGTCGAGACTGCAGTGGCTGGAAGGATATTGTCCCGCCGGTTTTGGGAGAGACATTTCATGGGATTGATAGGATGGCTCGGGGAGACCGTTTCATGAGGTCCGGGAGTCCGGCTATGTCGACTTTGTGGCTGCAGGAGAGGCTCTGGGGGGCTTTGCCGACTCAGTGCCCTTGGGTGATTTTCTCGGAGAGGTGCACCTAGGCAACAGGAACAGGGTAGCTGGGAGCCGATGATGGCTAGGCTATCCACTTCGGACATCCGTTGGTGGATACCACATTGGAGGTTGCGAACCCGTGAGGATATTTCAGAGTCTTATGTCGCGAGGGTTCCAGTGATTCCGCCGGGTCGTCCTTCTACATACCCTCGCTTGGTATCCGTGCAGTTTGGGGCTTTACGGGAGCCATTGAAAGTGATTGGGAGGACATCCGGACCATGGAGGTGGTGTCATTGGACATGAGAGATCCAGCGCCTTTCTCTTTCTTCTCGAGGGCTTGGACACATACCGCTTTCCCACCCAGGGCTATCTTCGGGGAGGCAGTGAAGAGTACCATCTTGACCACCGTCTACTTGACCGGTACGAGAGGGAGACGGGAGCGACTCAAAGTTATCTTGGAGGATAGACGTCGAGCTTTATTGGGAGCCGATCGTGACTCGAGTAGGACTCGAGGGAGACCGAGGCTAAGGCGAGTTGCCATAACCAATCGTGTGACTTGGTCGAGAGATATGGAGGCTCGGTACAAGAGGTTGTCCGAGGTCGCTCCTTCGACCGAGGCTCGAGGGAGGAGGTGCGGACTCGTGCTCGTATAGAGAGAGCGCTCATCGACACGGGGCCGGGTAGAGGCTCCAGTGAGGATACCGCAGGTCGGGATGAGGGATACCGACATTATTGAGAAGAAAAGGAAGAAGACTCGACGAGGCCGAGGAAAAGGGAAGAAGATCGAAGAAGACTCAGCCGAATGACGACCGACAAGTCTTTTCTCAAGATCCTCTTATTGCCATTTGCAAACACATTAGTTTATTTAGGCATTCTATTGTATTTTAGATCTTTTTAGCAAAGTTAGCAGAGTTAAGAGGTAGACCGTGCTTGAACTCATCAAGAAGTTTTTAACTTGTAATGAACAAGAAATATTATTTTAGAAATTAATCAAGACACATTTCATGGAAATTCAAATGTCTTTATTGATTGGGACCCGTTTATGAAAAACTCGAAATACCCTTTACTATTTTTTAGGACGCACTTCATGGAAGCTTGATTGTCCCTTTTTATTGTTTAGGACACATTTCATGGAAACTTAATCGTCCTTTTTATTGTTTAGACCGAACCATATATGGCTGCGCCTACGTTCCCCTTTTACAAGAAAGGCTAAGGGGCTCAGTCTTCGTAGTTCATTCTCGGTGAACTAAAAATTTTTTTTATGTGCAATCCTGTCTTTTGCCTAGATCTGCCCTTTTTGGGGTCTTCACTTAGCCGGGCATTACTCTTTTGCACTAAGATTTTTTTATTTTTATTTTTTTTTTTTATATATGTGCACCCTGCTTTTGCCTAGACTCACTTTTTGGGGTCTTCAAATTTAGCCGGCATTACTCTTTTTGCACTAAGATTTTTTTTCTTTCTTCTTTTTTTTTATTTATTATTTTTTTCTTCTTTTTTTTTTTTTTTTTTTATTATTTTTTTTATCGACATAGTATCTTCGGAGTTTATCACCATTGACTGGTGGACAAAGGGATTGCCATCCAAGTCTGCAAGCTTCATTGCTCCTCCCGACGTATTTTCTCGCACCACATAAGGGCCGATCCAGACGGGTTCCCATTTTCCTGTGGGGTTGTCTCGGTAGGGGGCTTTACTTTCGCACCAAGTCGCCTCTTTGATGTCTCCGGCCTTGACCTTTTATCAAACGCCCGCCATTCGCCTCCGGTAGGCTCGGGTGTGTTCCATGTGCTTTTAGCCTTCTCTCGTCAAGGTGGCTAATTCATCATGCCGGCCGCGCAACCATTCCACTTCATTGACACTGCTTTTCCAGAGGACCCTTAATGACGGGATTTCCAACTCCACCGGTAACACTGCTTCCATCCCGTAAGTTAGGGCAAAAGGAGTTTCTCCCGTGGCCGTTTCCGACAGACGTTCAGAGCCCCGCAGTGCTAGGTGCAGCTTTTCGGGCCAATCACGACCACGGGTGGCCATCTTCCCATGATCCGCTCGAGTGTCTTATTAGCAGCCTTCCACGGCTCCATTGGTCCGAGGTCCGTCAGGGACGACTTGTGGCGAGTAACTCGAACTCTCGACAAGCTAGCCTATCGCAGCCTCCTTCAAGTGTGACCCATTATCGAAATGATCTCGCTGGCACCCCATATCTCGCACATTATGTTTTCTTTTGATGAACCGGGCCACTTTTCTCGGAAGTGAGGACCTTGTAGGACTTGGCCTCTACCCACTTGGGTGAAGTAGTCAATGGCTACCAAAACGTAACTCGTGCCCTATTCGCTTCCCCGCCGGGATATTTTCCCTATCACGTCAATGCCCCAAGTTGCAAACGGCCAAGGAGTCGCCATGCAAGACAGTCATGAGGTGGGAGATGGTTGAGGTTGGCAAACCGCCGGCATTTGTCGCAGTTCTGACGTGCCGAATGCATGCTTTCTACGGAGATCCAAGAGTAACCCATTCCGAGGATCACTTGCATCGTGGCTCGGCATTCATGTGAGGACCGCAGGACCATTGTGGACTTTGGTCATCAACTCTTCCGGCTCTTTCTTGAGTGACACATAAGAGGAGTGGTCCTTGATACCGCTTTCTTGTATAGGTTGCCTCCTAGAATGACATACCGAGAAGCCAACCTTTTCGTGGCTTGCAAGCTTTCGCCTCGACTCCTTCTTTGGTCTACCTTCTTCGTCTCTCGAAAGCCGACTCTCCGTCTTGAGAAATTGGTAACTGATTATACCAAGGTTCCTTTATAGGCTCGGGTCCCAGTCCACTTCACAATGTAAAGCCGGGGCTTCTCTTCACCCACTCAAGGGCTTTATGGCTTTTCCTGTGGATCTCTACCAATGAGGCTAGAGTAGCTGTGAGCATCTCGCGAACTGCTTCTTTCCCTCGGCAAGTAGTGGAAAGTCACTGAACCGGCCGCCAACTCCTCCATATGGGCATGATACCGTCGCAGATTAGGGTCTGCGCCTTCCACTTGTCGTGAGACTTGGTTGATGATCGTGGCCGAGTCTCCGTAAACTTCGAGCTCCTCGACATTTCTTTCTAAGGCGGCCTCCAAAACCAAAGAATGCAGGCTTCATACTCGGCGGCATTGTTCGTGGCAAAGAAAGTTCAACTTGAGGGCTACGGGGGTATGCTCATCTTTCGGATCGACCAATAGCATTCCTACACCATTTCCTCTTTTGTTAGCGGTTCACAAAGAACAATTGCCATCTATTTTCAGCTCAACTGCAAAGATCCCTTCATCTCGGAAATTGGGGTTCGTGCCCTCTCGTCTTCATTACCGAAGTTCGCTAGGTGATCCGACAATGCTTGACCCTTGATGGCCTTTCTCGGTCACATAGTTGATGTCGTATTCTCGCCAAGAAGAAGGACTACTTCGCTAGACGCATCGATAGGGAAGGCTTGTCAAAGATGTACTGATGGGTCCATTTTCGAGACCAAGTTCACAGGCGTGGCTTCGCATATAATGCTTCAACTTGCCGACTACCTGCACTCGCCCCGCACAGTCTTTTCACACGCCGAGTAATTGAGCTCACTCCCGTAGCTTCCGCCGACAAAGTAAATGGCATTTTCTACCCGAGAGTCTTTCTTCTCGAGCAAGCATAGCCCCAACCGCCGTGTTCAGGATGCTTAGATAGAGCGTAAGAGGCTTCGTCTATGTGGGGGCATAGTACCGGGGATTTACTAAGTATGCCTTGATTCGGTCAAAGGCGTCTTCCCGGCATTCTTCGGTCCATTCTGTGTCCACATTCTTCTTCATGAAGCTTGAAGATGGGCTCGCACATAGTGGTCAACCGATTGACAAAACGGCCGATGTACCGCAATTTTCCCATGAAGCTTTTGACTTCCGTCTGGAGTTCGAGGTGGCCTCATATCCACGATGGCTTTGATCTTTCGGGGTCAACTTCTATACCTCGCTCCGTGACTACGCACCCGAGCACTTTTCCCTTGTCACTCCGAAGGTGCATTTGCGTGGTTTAGTCTCATGGAATGCCGTCTCCTCTCAAAGAATTTTCGTAGGTCAACAAAGTGCCGCCCCACCTTCTCCTTTGGAGCGGATTATCATGTCGTCTACGTAGACCTCAATCTCCTTGTGGATCATGTCATGAAAAAGTGCGGTCGCCGCTCTTCGTAAGTAGCCCCGCATTCTTGAGCCCGAATGGCATTACCGTATAACAAGAGGTTCCCACGGTGTGGTGAAGGCCGTCTTTTCTTGGTCTTCCTCGGCCATCTTGATCTGGTTGTAGCTCGCAAAACCATCAACGAAGGATTTGACTTCGTAGTGGCAGTGGGAGTCCACCAGATGTCTATGTTTGGCAGAGTCGTCTGGGCCGGCCTTGTTCAGATCTCTGAAATCCACACAGCAGCCGCACCTTCCCATTGGCCTTGGTTACGGTCACGATGTTGGACAACCATGTCGGTATTCAATGACTCGATGAATCCTACCCGCAGTAGCTTCTCAATTTCTTCTTTGACCTCGTAGAGACCATTCCGGCTTGATCTTTCGCTCGCTTTACCGGCTTAGCATCCGGTGCTAGAGGGATTCTCAGGTGCTCTACTATCGAACCTGTCTAGCCCCGGCATATCTTTTGTATGACCATGCAAACACGTCGACGTATTTCTCTCGGGTGCAGCCTCAATCAATCTGTCCCTTTCAACCCCCCGGAAGAAGCTTCCAATCTCAGGTCTCTTTAGGTTCCTCAATAGTTACCCAAGTTCACACTTATCAAAACCTCCTCGCGGCAAAACTGGGCCCGGTTTTCTTCTTCTCTCTTTTTCCGAAACCCGCTTTAAAGATTTCTTTAATGTATTGTTCGCTTAGTGTGTTTCGCATCTTGTTCAAATGATTCATTATTAACTCGTTGTTAAGTTTCTTCGAAGTTAATTTATCATTTGTTAAGTTGGCAATAAGAGGATAATCGTAAAGATTTATCATTTCATTCAAGATAAGGGGAAAGATGACATCGATTACATATTTTTTCCATAATCCTCAAAGCGCGAGGCTCTTCTGGGATGACTTCCGAGGGATCCGGAATTCAAGATTCCCGACTCAACCGAATAGACAACACCGACTCGACCCTACACTACTCTTATTGACTCGCGAGGGGGACTTGACAAGGGTTGGACCGGGATCTCACTCCTTCTTGCCAAGTGTTGCCCCGGGAGTAGCAGCTTTGTCGGCCGGCGTTCTTCGTAGAAGTTGGGAGACTTTCGAATCGATCAAAAGCTTGCCGAAATCATTAACAGCCTAAGGCATCTGTGGAAAGACGGCAGGGAACTCAAAGTAACTCAGGTTGCAAATCTTTCGCCTAGCTCTTCCGTAGCGACCGGACTCATTGACCGAAGGGTCCGGCTCATCTTATCAATGCACCGCCGATAACTTCATTTTTCCTCCCCATCGATCTTCGACACCACGACCTTCAGTCGCTGTAGCCAATGTATATGGCCGGGTCGCCCGGATAATGCCAATGAAGTCTTCTTCAGAGGTGTGATCTTAATTCTTCCTTGACCGGCTACGTATTCAATAGGCTTTTCTGTGTTCTCGCTCGA